>QLNU02015270.1:67744375-67779238 GCA_006491805.2 Dysdera silvatica
AAAAACATTCTGACTTAATGCAGAGTTTGAAAATTTCAAATTTGCTTATAAAAAGTACTAAGTCATCAGCGGCTAAAACAACTATGCCAGCTGTGCCAACAACATCAAATATTGATGAACTCATATCCGGAAATAATGTTTTAGATGCGGAGATTCTGTGGACAATCGAAGAAACGATAAAACAACACACATCATATAAATCAAATGAATGTACAAACTTTTTCAAAGAAAGTTTCCAGATAGTATGATTGCGTCTAAGTTTACTTGCGGCGAAAAGAAAAGTGCATATTATGCTGTCTTTGGCATTGTGCCATATTTAAAAAACTGTATACTTGTGGATGATGTAAAGAAGAAGAATAATTACATGCTTTTGTTCGATGAAAGCTTGAATCATATGCACAAAAAAACAAAACAAACAGATTTGATGTTCATGTGAGCTTTTGGACAAATAACATAGTAAAGACATCATATTTGATGCGAATGTTGTTGGGACATGCCACTTCAGAATATCTTTTGTTTAATTTTACTGATGCAATTGCTTTTTTGAATTTATCCAAAGTTCTGTTGGAATGTGCTGGTGGATGGGTCTTATGTGGATCTGAAATTTTTCGATATTTTGCAAGCAGAAATCTTTAGAGACTTTAAGACACGACTTATAGATGTTGGCACATGTGGATTGCATGTGGCCCATAATGCATTTAAAACCGGATCAACTTCAAGTGGCTGGGAAATACACAAGTTTTTAAAGAATTCATACTTTTTGTTTAAAGACTCCCCTTCATGAAGAGAGGATTATGAGAACATAACACAGTCAGAATTTTCCAAAAAAGTTTGTCAGCCGTCGATAGTTGGAAAATTTCACTGTATGTGAAACGTTACTACAAATTTTTCCAAATGTGAAAAAGTATGTATCAGCCGTAAAAGATAAGGACATTAAAGCCTGCAATGTAAGTCTGTTTCCATAGTCCAGTCCCACGTGAATTAGGTTTTGATTTGTGTAAAGTTGAAAGTGTTTCAATAGCAAAAATTTTACATTCGTTTCTAGTATCTCATCAAACTGACAAACCAGTGATTTTCTGTTTGGCGATGGATCTGGCCAAATTGCTCACTGTTTTGCTCCAGCGCTTTGTTCGGCCTGATATTGTAAAAGCTGCTGACACAGTTTTAAAAACCATTAAAATTCATTAAAATTAGTTAGAGAAAATAGATGGGTTTCTATGCTGAAAAATTCTTAAAAGACTTACTAAAGGCAAGAAAAGTGAGTGATAAATAGGTATTTAACATCAGAATGGAATATAAAGCTTTTTTGATTTCGATAGTCAATAAAATTAAAGCAAAATCACCAATCCAGCTAGTTTGGTAAGAAAAAATTCATCATGTTTAGATCCTCCATAAAAAAAACTTTAGTTCAAGTTTTGGCAAAAGGAAAAAAAAGGAGGAGGGCATATTTCGCCTTATTTTTGGGACAAATCCAGTAGTGCTCCAGACGAGCCCCCTTCTTCCCCCACCTGCTGAGTGCAACCGATACCAGGGATGCAAAAAAAAAAAGGTAACGTTTGCTGCCAGTGTACAGAGTTGAAAAGGAGCAACACAATTAAACACTGATTTCAATATTATGCTTATAATATCTTGCATTTTAATTATTTATACCACAATTAACAATGTAAGGTCCTTGAAAAAATTATTTGGTCCATGAAAAGTCCTTGAATTTCACCAGGACAAAAGAGTGGGAACCATAATAATGGATTTTTCGTTGTATCGGTGTGTACTTATACAGAGTATCTACTGATCTGCAAAACATGGAAAAGTCAGAGAAATTTTTTCGGACTCGAAAAGTCGGGGAAATTTGAAGTTCAAAGACCTAAGTTAGGGAAATTTGAAATTCATTGTTATGATAAATAGCTTATTAAAATAATTTTCCTGAACTGTTCTTTTCATACAGAACTTTTGACTAAACTTCCACCAAAAATTACCTTTTTGCATAAAAACTACTATAATTTATGTGAAATTATTAAGCCCATATATATATATATCTCAGGTGTGTGATAGTTAGTGACAGTTAGCAGTGTGCCAAGTTGAAAAGGAGCAACATAATTAAATACTAATTTTAATATTATGCTTATAATGTCTTGCATTTTTAATTTTTATGTATATTGCGATTGACAATGTGAGGTCCTTGAAAAACATTATTTGGTCCTTTAATTTCATCAAGGTAATGGAACCATGCAGTATGAAACAACAACTGTGGATTTAATAAAATTATTTTGATTTGATTATTCCACAAAGCTTCATTCCAATATGGAAGGTCTTGATTTTTCTTGAGTAGAGAAATAAGAAATTTATAAAAGGCTTAATAAATTGAATTGATGTACTCGCTCACCAATACTTTCAAAAAATGTAAATTTGAATATATATTTTTCTAAATTGTAAAAATTTGATAATTTAAGTGCAAAAAGGGCTCTAAAAAAGGATTAAGTTCAGGGTCCCCTAATTCGTTAAGACAGTCCTGGTTGCAAATTTGTTCCTTTGAAATAGAATGCCATGTGGGGTCATGAGAAGAATGACATAATCTACGTAAAGCAGGGTTATTGGAACACTAACGTAATTTACGTAAAGCAAAGCCATACACATGACAAAGTAAACCTCCAAATTATAACCCAGAACAAAATTCATTATAGCGTCCTGCGGTAGTTCAGTGGTAACGCGTTTGTCTAGTATACCATTATCTCGTGTTCGACTCCCAACTACGCCAGAAAAAAGAATACATACCAACTGCTCATCATAGGCCATGGGCTTGTTCCCTAGGCCTTAAGAAGTTTGGAAAACTGTAGGTCCCCATGCAACCTGACCTTTGAACCGTTCAAATCAAGCAAAATTCATTATTATAGAAAATGTTTTTATCACCCACCCTCTTTTTAAATCTCATACATGGACCCGATATGGAGCATATTTATTGGATAATTGATGTTTGTATTTTATGGTGCTTCTAAGAAAGCGTTGCGGCACGACATGCAATTTTTCAAAGGGTCTAAAGGCTTAGTCTATCTTTTTCTTCAATTCAAGCCTCCATTCACTCAAGGCCTTGTCAGGTTTTCTGCATCTATTACCTTACTTCTTGTGGTATGACACCTGAACATGCATGCATAGCGGACTGGCTTTTAGTCTTCACATCATGCCCAAGGCCATTTCTACCATTAGGCCAGAGTAGGCGACTGCCTAGGGCGGCAAAATGGCGTAAAAAATTTATTTTTAAATCAAACGAATAAAAAATTGAGCAAATGAGGAGAAAAAATGAAAAAGAGGAAAAATTAAAACATCGAATTGTTTTCAAAAGCATACGAAACAATTACTTAATAAGTCTTTACTTTGACGAATGTAAAAATGTTTGATGTGTTTCATTGTTTAATTTTGCACACAAGTTTTTTTTCTATCTCTAATACATTTAAGCCTTCTAGCTCTGATAATACAACGTTGTGTTTTGAAATATTACTCCTTTAATATCTCAGTTTTCAAAAATATAAAATGTTGAAATTAAACAATTATAACATGTAGCAATTGTTTTACTATTCACAATATTCTAATATTACAAAATAACTAATATAAGTTTAAAATATAATTAACGGGTATAATGATTAAAAGTATAATAGAAAATTTACATTGTTTTACTACTGGATGTTTGTAGTGGTAGAAGGGAAGATACGGGCAAAAGAGTGATAGTAGTAAAAGGGTGATGGGTGGCATTTTTCAATTCTTGCCCAGGGTGGCAAAACACCTAGAAACGGTTTTGATTGTGCCTCAATCCACAACAGTCCTTCATTTCTACCACCTTACCTTGTTTAGCACAGAAATTGCTGACCGTGCATAAAAAAATAACCATCATTTCTACCGTTTACACTGTCAGCTAGCAGGAAACAATACAAAGAGGCTTGAACTGAAGCAAAAAAAAAAATGGTGTATAAAAGTCTTTACCACCAAAGGATTCGAAAGCCAGACAACAGAGCAGTAAAAAAATTAAAGAGTTCTCACTACTTACACGAGATTCAAACTTGGATTTTCTTCGCAGTTGACAAATTTATTACCTTTACGCCACCCTGTAGTTATTAGGTGATTGAACATTTACTGCGGTGACAGCCAGCATTGCTGAAGATGAACTTTGTCATTTTAATTTCAATTAAATGTAATTTAAAAATAGTATAATGAACCAGTGTCATGTGAGGTCCAAGATCATTTTTTTTCATGGGTGATTTTAAATATATAAAATATGGACTGCCGAAGAATTTTATATTTTGCACACTTTGTGTTTCTTCCGTATTTATGTTTCCAAACATCTGTCTATGAGGTGATTCCGAAAACCAATGTATCGTAATCAGCCCTGTTAAAAACAAGTGTGTGATGCATTTGTTTTGACTTGTGCTCACAGAATTTTTGTGCTAGTCCGTGTCGAATGACATGTAATTAAAATTGACCAAGAGCTATCAAATCAAAGGTTGCTATCAGAGGGCCAAAATTTTTACAATTTAACAGTGAAAATACAGATGATATCAATTGGTTATAACCTTACTTAGATTTGATCATTTTTATAAGTTGTAATGATATTTATTGTAGATGATAAATTGCTCGCAAAGAAAAGACTGGGTTTGGGTTTCACCAGGCTCCATGAAATCATAACCTCTTGGTATTCGGCCAAGGCCTCTTCCAACTGAGTTACAGACGACTGATCATCATCCCCTCTACGAGTGCATGTAAAACTTCACTATAGAAAAGTTTTTTAAATGGACCAGTGCCTGGACTGCTTTTTAAACCAAATCATTGACAAAGAAGTGAACGTCCGAAAAGCGAGACTAGCCTGATATTAAAGTCCACATCATGGATCATGTGAAAAATTTCCCTGACTTTAATATTTACTGTGGTCCAGGAGTTGGTTCTGTAGGCCTTAAGAGATTAGGATTACTCGGAAAACTGTAGCTATCGGTGTATATTGACCTTTGCTGTCCTTGTGCCATAAACAAACATATACATAATATTTTTAAAAGGCATTTAATGAATTTAATTGAATAAAATGTGACATGTAAGCCATGCTAATTAAATTAAGACATTAAATTGTTAAGACCATTAATGAAGAGTGGCAATTGATTGGAATTCGCTTATTCAAATGACGAAAATGCTTAATCTGACTTCGATAATAATATGGTGATATATATATATACTGAGTGAAACTAATGAACATTAACACAAGATTATCACAGTTCAAATTTATTATAGTTTACTCGACCACCACACAGGTAGGTCTTGAAAACGTAACGACAGAAATGGATATAATCTCGCAATTAAAAATACATTTTCAAGCAGGAGTGATGAGAAAATCCCACCACACATCTATTGATCATTTTTTGTTCAAGATAAATTTTGATATTTAACGTTTTGTTGTATTCGCCAAATACTTATGTTCGTCATCTTAAAATTATATGCTTAAAAATACATAAGTTTCAAAGTGGAGTATTTAAATGATTGAAGTGTAATGTTTCAGCTACAGTAGAAGCTCTTTAATCAGACATTCTTTGGTTTGGCACAATCTACAATCCATCACCAATCGAGTTGCTCACGTTCGGTTTTTCTCAGGTGAATTCATGCATTTGTTGACCATGACTGCCATGTCAGATGGAGGAGAAATGCCATATGATGCTAAAGTCTCGTGGAAACAGGCTTCTGAATCATTAAATACATTTATAAAATTTTTCAACTCTAACGAAAGCTATAACTCTGCAGAACTCATAAATTTGTGTATAATTTGTAACGATTTTTTGAAAAAAAAAATCCGAATTACAGAGGTAACGATGTCAGGGACTTTAAATAGTAACGCTCATGTACATTTTTCCTTGCCATAGGCAGTTTATTACAACTTGTTTTAAAATAACATCGTATTAATTTTTCTTTGGTATTCCCGTTAAAACTATATCGACTTTCTATAATCTGGCACGGCTGTGGTCACGAATGTGCTGGATTAAAGAGCTCCTACTGTACTTCAGAATGATCTTTTTCTTTACGGACAAATTTTTCTGTTTGGAGAGTTCGCTAATGAGGCATTTTTTGGATTAAGGACAGCCAAAACCAATGGCGGTTCTAGACCAAAAAAAATTGGGGGCACAAATTCCTGCCTATGTACATGGGCACACCTGGTGGTGCTATTGCACATAGGCAGGATAATAAAATCCGGTTACATTTGGGGGGCCATGGTCCCCCAGCCTAGAACTGCCACTGGTTTGTTGGATTTTTTATGGCACAAGAGCATCTGGGCTATACTGCACCAAACATTGAAAAATCAAAGATCGTTGTAAAAGCCAATTCAACAGTCTTTGATTTTACAATGTTTGATGCAGTATAGTACCACTGCCACTTGCAAAACCATTCTGCACCAGGATGTATGGTTTTCTAAGCAATCTAAATCTCCTTCACTTAAGGAAATCAAGGTTGGTTTGTTGTATTTTTTGATGGTGAAAGGACAGCAAGGGTCATTCGGCATCAATAGGGAATCGAACCACAGACTGCAGATCCATGGGGAAAAAAAAATACTGGAAAGTGACGGATACCTTGCTGGAATCAAACTATTTTTTCTCTCGTTTTTTATGGTACAAGGTAGCAACGGTCATGCTGTATAAAGACGTATCTCATGGAATCCAAACCTGCTAAGGCCTAGGGAACCAACCACTGGACTACTGTGAGCAGTTAGTCTGTAAGCATTCTTTTTTTGGCACCAAAGACAGTCAAACCCAAGTTAATGTCATGCTTGGTGAATTCGTTACCGGAAGAACCACAGAGCACTACCATTTTTTGCATGGTTACCACTATGTGGTTTTACGGCTTAAGGACTATGATGGTCATACTGTGCCGGGACCTATTGTTTTCCGAGGAATCCAAACCTCTTAAGGCTTAGGGAAGCAAACCCTGGACTACAGTGAGCAGTGCAATCTATGAGATCTCTGAGTAAGTGTTCTTTGCACTGTTTGAGAGTCAAACCTGAGTTAATGGCATACTATGCGAACACATTACCACCCTACACCATCACAAAGCTCCCACTATGTTTATGCTTTACATTGGGACTTAGGACTGAAACAGAACTCACATTGGAGGAAAAACTCTCAGATTTTCTTTTTGGGGGGGGGGATTTTCTGGTCAATTGCAAGTAATTTTCAACTGAACTTTGACAGCGAGTGAAGTGGTTTCACATTTGTGGAAAATCTAGCTATTCAAGGCAGAAATTAAGATCCCCACGATTCGGCCAAACGATCTTGTTTTTCTCTCTCACCTTTAGGGGCAATTTCAAATTTAACCAGGTACATGAAATCCCTTCTGAAAAAGGAACCCACTACCCTCTTGTCTAAAACATGAGAAAAAACACAAAAATGTATTGCTTAAATTAAAAATACAATTTTTAGTGTAAAATAATATTTACTATATCTAAGGAAAATAGAACGAAGTATGCACATTCTTAGTTAGCTACAGCCTTTTTCCTAACAGTTTAAAAATTTGATTTGCCTGATTCTTCTGTGCATTTACCTTCAAAAGTTTTGCAGTCAATTTTAAATTAAAGTACTTGTTTGGCTCATTACTAATTGCAGGGGTCATAGAAGGTTTCGAATTTCAGAAAGTAGGATAAAGAGAACATTTTGCTAAATAAGACATTTTTCAAAAAGAGTGATCAAACTAGATGACCGATTAATGTATTATGCATATTAATATGGGTGTGTGTGTATATATATATATACAGATGCATGTCTATACTCAAACCCCATTATAGTGCCATAAATTGTTAGTGAACAGATCTTCTCCCCATATAGGAACGACGACGACGTAATATACCCATTATAACGTCTACTTGTTTTAATGCCACATGCAGAACTAAATGGATATAGTATGTATGTTGATTATGCTAATAAAAAGAAAGCATGGATAATTGAAGTTCTATTTTAGAAATGGTTATCAAGTTTTAATGCTGAAATGAAAAGCAAAACACGTTGCATACTACTGACACTAGCTAATGTACCTTGCTATGCAGCAACCTCAATGAGTAATATACGCATAGAATTTTTGCCACCTGATTGTACCAAAGTTTTACAACCTTTGGATGCTGAATTAATCGAATGTTTTAAATCCCATTATTGTAAACATCAGATATATCATCGAACTTTTAAATGAAACTACTTTTCTGTTCTCTCTTTAAAGGATGTTATTTACATGATAAAAGAAGTTTGGAATGAAGTCTTTCAAAAGACTTAAATGTTGTATACACACTGGTTTAATAAAAAGTAAAGTCTACTTTGGAATAAAACTACATAAAAATTAAAGATCTACAGGATTTTTAGAACAAAACGACGGAAATTAAAGATTTACAAGGTAAATTAACCGATTTATAGCATCACCCCACAGTAGCTGATTATGTTAATGCTGACAAAGATATTGCAACACTGAAGAATCGACTGACGCAGAAATTGAATTAATAAATTCAGATTTAATCTTAGATTAGTCTGACAATAGAACTAAGCATGAGGAACAGAATGTTAAATCAGAAGAAACAAAAAATTATATTAATAAATTTCAAAGTTTCTGAAAAAAAATGCTACAGATAAGATTACGATGGACTATTTTTTCTTAGTCGCAAAAGATACTGAAGAAATTATTGCAAAAAAAAAAGCTCAAACCAGCATTTTGAAGTATTTCTCGAGTAAAAATAACACAGATTAATAACAATAAAATATTTGTAAAAAAGTTCGTATATTTCTTGGACGTGTATAATGCTGAATATATAAATTAATAAAAAAATTGTGTGTTCCATGTTATGTTTATTGTGCTTATAAAAACTTTCATGAAGAATTTAAAGAAGCAATTCCATGTTTCAATTTTATACTGTAGATATTAGATAATTCAATGTTCTGCCAAACTCTTAATAGCGTCAAGTTCTCTTTTTACGGATGATCGCATAAAATCGAGGTTTGACTGTACATACATTCTGCAGGCATTTTTAAAAAACAATTCAGTGGTCACATCTATCTGACATGGTGCCTGTAGATTAAATTGCAGATACAGTTCAGTTATAAGAGGCTGAAGAAATCACACTTGTATTATAAACATGCCGACAAAATATTACAAAATTAGCATTATCGCGGACCTACACTGTAAGAGCACATGTCTGCAGTGCACCTAGTGGATGTGAACAGAATGGAGGCGGAAGTTGAAGGTTGAACATATTGTGAAATCTTGAGATCAGTGTGAATTATATTTTTGCCATTTCAAACCCAACCCTCCCCAGTAAGCAAAAATTAACATTGGATAATATAGGAAAATAAGATAAACGGCAACCCCCAAAGGTGCTTACATAATACTTGAATACTCCCATATTTAGAATTTACGTTTTACACCACTGTTCTAATAAATGTCCATTTGAATCTTTTTACTTTATCCAGTTCTTGTTAAAATACGTCTGTTGTTTTACCACAACGAAAAAAACACTTGCTTACTGCTTAGCAAACAATACTGTTCATGTGTTTTACAGTATGTTAGACCAAGAAAAGATGTGTGTTTGTAGTTTTATGGCTCAAGGATTACAATGGTCATGCTGCACCAGGACCTACTCTTTTCCGAGGAATCCGAACCTCTTAAAGAAATGGTTCCCAACTCAATTTAAGCCGCGGACCACTTTTCCACTTCAATTGTACCCGCGGACCACTTTGTAAAATCCCCACGAGTTGACAGCAAAACCTTAATAAAAAAAAGAGTACCGCGTCTTTTTTAGTGGGGAGGGGGAATGTGTTTATAAAATCATTCTTTGCAAAAACAAAATCTAACGATAATACAGTCAAACCTCGTTAAGATGAACACGCTTAAGACGAATTACTTTTAATACGAACCGTTTTCTGAAGTTCCGTCAGATTGTAAAATACTACAAATATGCAATCAATTTCATTTTTATAATTAATTTTAATAATAATTTTTATGTTTTTTTTTTCAATAATGACCTGTCTCACAGACCACTGGGGACTCCTTCGCAGACTGCCAGTTGGGATCCACTGTCTTTAGGCCTAGGGAACCAAACTCCAGACTACAGTGAGCAATGTGATCTTTGAGTAAGTATTCTTTGCACCATTGGGAGTCAAACCTGAGTTAACAGTGCACTAGACAAACATGTTACCACACCACCGCAGGGCCTACCAAGAAAAGGAGAACTCACCTGAAATTGCCCGATTGAAAACATCTAATTAAAAGATGCTGGTTTTTCTTTGCATGCTTGAAATTCAATTCTTATATCTTCAGCAATGGTTTACCTACTGAAAATGGTCAAAACGTTAAGTGCCAACTTCTAGAAGTAAAAAAATCTATAGTCAATCACAATGCATGTGTCGTCAATGGCAGAAGAATTTTTCTTGCTTATTTACCATTTGTATTTATGACTGTTTAAATATGCACAGATGCAGAAGAAGTTAAATGAATAAGCACCAAGAAAAATATTTCTCTTTTCAATCAAAAAAGATTTGGATTTTAGACAAAATCACCGAAAATCAGGAGACATCGTTTTCTGACCGGAAGTTTCCAGGTAAATCCGAAGGATTGGCACCTATGTCAAAGGTAAGAAAAGTAGAAGTTTTTCATAAAAAGTAGGTCATTTACTACTAAAAAGTAAGACCGCTATGACCCCTGTAATTGTCAAGCAGTATCAATTATTTTAGTATCTTATTCATTTACTAAAATGTTTGTGATATGCCAGCGTAGTTAGTATTTTTGTTGAGTCCCAGTCGGGTTCGTGTCCGTGTTGTAAAGCGTGTTCTGCCAGACGTGAGGCTATGTCTCCTTTCGCGAGTGCTTGTTTGTGTTCTTTTTTTCTTGTTTTGATTGTGTGACTACATGTTCTAGTTGAGGTATTGCCACCAGGCAAAATATGGTAAGTTCTGTATTTGTACAGTGCACGGGTCATGCTGCATGGAGACTTACAATTTTCTGAAGGCAAACCTCTGTTGCTAAGGGAACCAAACCCAGATTACAATGGGCAGAAAAATGGCACACATGCCATAATACCGTTGGAAATAAAACCCAGGTTGGCACAATAGGCAAATGCTTTACCATTATGCTACTATAAGATCTGAACCTCTTTAGTGCAACAGAGTTAAGCCACTCGAATTAAAGTAATCCAGCAGCAGGGATAAGATTTACGGGGCTCTAAACAAAGTTCATCAGATTGGGACTCCAACCAATTACGTTGAAATGATTTTACGATGTTTAATGACAAATTGTTATATTATTAAAGTTTCGCACTGGGCCCCTTTGGCATCCATGGCCCTACAGTAAGTCGGTATAATTGTTTTTTTTACAACTGGGATTCAAATCTGAAATGAACGCATGGTAAATGTATGTGTTACCCCTGCACGAACGTAGGGTTCCTGCAAGCTATTGATGTATGCTAAAAAGCAAGAATACTTGATCATATTGTACTCAAAGTACGTTTGTACTATGGGTAAACTAATGTATGGGACAGCTACCATCACATGACCTCTAAACGGCATTGTATCTACATACATATAACCATGGTAATTCGAAGTTATACTTTGTCCAGTGCAGCAGTCATATTCATACAAAAAATGATTCTACGCTATAAAATGAAACACACTGATGCATTTCGATGCTGAAATTATTTATTTCATGTAAAAACCATTAATGAAAAAGAACTATATGAATGACAACTATTTTAAAATTCAATATTGAGAAGTAAACATAGCTACTTACATCTATAGAATATCAGAAGTTGACTGTTAAAAGTTATTAAAACAATTAAAAGTAGTTTCTGATAAGCAACGCTCTGTCTAAGGTAGATTTTAAAAGTCGATGGTGGCACAACCATAAAATGTGTCACGTTAAATGACACATCTTGAATATTTAAATGACACCGTATGTACTAAACTTCACATACCTCCTTCTATTGCTCAATAATGGTCTGTGAGCAACAATGTCATGAGATTTATTTAGAAAGTAATACCAGTTTTAGAATTAAAATATGCCACTACACTTCTGAATAAAATTTTTTGTTTTACATTGATATATGTCTGGCCATATTATCCAAATAGTTACCTTGGACATTTAGGCACTTATTGTACCGTGTGACAAGTTTCCTAACTCCCACATCATATATTATCCACTAATACATTTAAAAACATGGCTGTTCGTCTCGGCCACCTCACATGTGAATATCTTCAGTTTCATGGAAAGGTCAAAACCACTAGGGGCCAGATCCCGCATGTAGGGTGGATGGTAAAAAATTTTTGGAATAGAGCTTTCCACGAGTTTGGTTTTCTCCGACACATGATGCTGTGTACTGCCATGAAGGAAGGTCACACCACTAGATAATAGGCCTCTCTTGCAAGATTTCCTAAATAGTCCACTGCTATCAAACAATCAACATTGCCCTGCACCACTGATTAATATATATCTTATACTTCAGTCCGACAGCCATTCACTGCCAAGAATACCAGCATTCATCAGAGTGGTGTTTGGAAGCAGCTCCAATAGCGGCCACTCGGTAGGAGGGTGACACAATTGAATCCCGCCTTAGCGAATGACTTAGGCTGTGGCGACTGAAGTTTGGAATCTTCGTTAAACTGTAAGTCCAGCTTGCCGATCTGTCTGGCAAAAGTGGTGAACTTAAAGCTGCTTTCCCTGTATTTCTTTCACCGTACTATATATATATGTGTGATAACAGAGAGACTTCCATTCTGCAGAGGATTGAAAATGGTTGTTGTTGATGATACTTCGTTCATTTGGCGATGTAATGGGTTTGTTAATTTTCTCGTTCATTTTAAACACACACAGAAATAAAAATGCTAATAACACGATGAAAATTACTTGGAGTATGACAAACAGGTAAATAAAACTGACTAATCTTGAGTTGTATGGATTCATGAACCTATCTAGGAGCTATGGAAGTAAACATGTATTATTTTCCGAATAATCCTTGTATGTTCAACAGCTGTATGGCATTTGAAAATACCCTCTCATTAGTCAAATTCAAGAGCCAAGTTACCTCTACGGTTTTCACCATGAAGGAAAAAAAAATCTCCATCTTACTGTATTTTTTTTATCTTATTTGGATAATTTTTTCAGGATCAATCATATTAACATTTGATCGGGACACAATTGCCAAAAGTACAAATATTACATAAAATTTATTACAATTTGTACATACTAAAATATTACTACATATTAACATCTCTCAATGAAAAATTACCTGTAAATGATGAAATGTATTAAAAAAAAAGAAAACAAAAGGAAAGATCGATGGCTGAAAATTTAACACAAATTTTAAAGAATCGACAATATATAATATAATCTAAGAAAAATTCAACGATTTTAGCAAAATTTCATAAAAAACAAAAAAGTGAGTCAAAAAAAAGCTTCGTTGCAAAAACTGGTGTGCCATTGAAGACAGGTATAAAAAGGGACTGTGAAATGCTTTCAATAAGAGACATCAACATTTAGAAAATACGCAATAGAACTGATTTGATATCGTACGAGCAACATTAAGAAAGTGTAAAATTGGGGAAAATCAAATGAAATACAAGTAACAAATTTATAGTGCACCAATATTTCAGGGAAATCAAAAAATCAAAATTTATTTAAAATAAAGCGAAAATGGTCAAATGTATGACTCGTAAATTTAAGATACATTTATTCATCGGAAGTTTGCTATGAATTTAAGAAGAGTCTGAATTTATCACTGAACTGAATATCGGAAAAAGTATCCAACTTTGTATGGTCAAATATTGGATACACAATCGTGACAACAGGCCATGTACTCGCCATCTTTTACTTCGAATGGTTCACATTTGTTTGCGAGCTTTATGACACAAGGACAGCACGAGTCATGCTTACTGGAATCTACACAATTCTCGAAGAAATTCAAACCTCTTAAAGCCTAAAGAACAAACTTTGGACAACCGTGAGCAGTTACTCGGTAACTATTCTTTCCTTAGCACCTTTGAGAGAGTCGAACATGTTTGATACAAGGCACTGATATGACCTCGAAATTTTACATCTTAACGATCAGATGTGACTCAAGTCATCCTTGAAATACATTGTTCACAGCCTTTTCATAGGCATGCGTAGAACGTTTGTTTGTAAGGGGGTTGTAGGCTCAATGTGAGGTTACTGAGCTACAACTCACATATTCCTATGTTAAATATATAAAATTTCATTGCAACAGGAGGGGTTACAACTCCAATATCACCCCTGCATACGCCAATGAGCCTTTTCATTTACGATCATGATGCAATTCCTCACAGAAACATAAGGCAACAGTATTAGAGAGAGATAAATTAAGACCTTGTTTGCAGAATAACCATAACCTATCCTCGAGCCATATTCAGTCGTTTACGTTTTATGGTGTAAGGACAAATATGGCACCAGGAGCTACGTTTTTTTGAGGAATAAAACCTCTTTTACTTGATGAACTAAACCCCAGAGTACAATGGGCAGCAAAAAAATGGCATGCTTTCTGCGATACCGCTGAAACAGAACCCAAGTTAACAGCAGAGAAACGGAAGTATTCTTACATCATCATAACTCCCCTTGTTATGAAATACTACAGATGTATAAATTTTGATACACGGCAAATTCTATTTTATAAACTCATGTGGATCTACAAAAAACGTACGAAATGTTGTTCATAAATAAAAATTAACATTTCTTCTACAGACTACTTCAAGGGACCAACACAGTAGTTTGTAAAAAATGGGTAATTTGTAAATTAGAAGTTCGTAAAAAATCAAGTCCACTGTAATATACATGTGGGGGATAGATCCGAAACCATATGAATTTTAAAAAAGTTCATATACATACAACTTACATTAAAAAAAAAGGCTTAAAATTAACAATAAAATTCTATCTTTTCTAGGTAGGTTTCTTGATAACCAGAGACTGGTTAATTTCTCTCAATTTCCATAAAACGCATATTTTTGGCACATCCACACATGAAAAGTGGCCACCGTAACCTATTCTTAAAGCTTATCGGTTAACTATAGCTTTGAAAGGTTTTACTCGGGAATAGGTTTGAGTCAGTTTAGACAAACAAGTCATTAAATTATTTTTGAAAATAAGAAGCTTCTGCTAACTTTTTTTTGCTACATGCTGAACAGGCCAATTAGGTTCAACGCAGAAATCAAAATTTTTGTACAAATCAGCGAAGATTTGTTAAAAAATTTTGTCAACCCAACTTTTGATCCACTTCAAGATTTCATGTTGTGTAAAACTATCCTGCATTCGCTATATACTGATATTGAACAGGAGAACGTTATATGACATCCATTTCATACTTGACCACCACCGACTTTAAAAATTAGCAGCCTCTATGTAAAAGGTAATGATCAGAAAACAAATGGTCCCAAGGAGTTGAGACAAATATAAAAGCTAGAGGACCACATTTAACTTAAAGTTATTGACAGTTACGTTTTTTAAAGAAGTTAAACCAGTTTTCAATACGCCGAAGAAGAGAATATAGAATTTGCCTTTACACTGATTACATCGCCTAGTAATGTTTACACTAATTTGGTTGTCCTGGCTGCGATAAAATATATTTTTTCTTGAGACCGACAGGGAGATAACCGTTTTTGCTGCAGCCTAGTGTTAAAATCTCTCGGTAAAAAATAAATGTGTTACATTGAGTAGAGTTTTTAAAGCAAGCACGATCAAAGTGACATTCAGGGAAGAGAAAGTTATAATGAATATAAAACATTGCACCGTTGGCACTCAACAACGATAACAGAAATAGCTTGTGCACCGTCTTGGTTGAGAACAAAGTGACAACGAGATAATGAGGGACAACGATTGATTTGGACAGTTCAATGATGGCCTTGGCTGATAATGTGCGAGTTAAAATCGTAGCGATCATTTAAAAGCTTTCCGCATAAGTTACATTTCCACGGATGAGTTTCAGAATGCAGGCTGCGATGCAGGAAGTACAGAGTCTGATCAGGAAACAAGATTTCACAATATGGACATGACAGCATACTCCCTTCATCTTTCTGAAAAACTATATTGCTTTTACTGTCAACAGGGTTACTATGACTCACGGTGCGGTCATGGGAAAAGTTTTCATGGGGGTGAGACGAATGATTCAGATGGGACTCTGCCGCTAATTCTGTTTGCGTTTCTCTGTTATGGGATAAACAGCAGCTTTCAGTGCAGTTCAAGTGAGTGTGTTCACATGCATCTGAATGTTCGGTTTCTGAATTGCTTTCCCGTTTTTTCCAGTGCTGTGCGTGTCCAGGATCTAGTTTACAGCAATGACAACCAGTTTCTCTCAGAGTGCATCCACCTTTGCCTTTGGCATAATAGCCTCGTTTGGCAGCAACGTGTGGTTTTTCAGCCAGCTGTGGGAGGATTTTACTTCTATGCAATCGTTCTTCACCACGAGAACAACATGATGACACTTGTAGACTAAATGGCAAATCGGGAGAGGTTTGCTGGGTATCAATAGAATTATAGCTTGTTTCAACAACGTTTGCTGCTGAAAGGTCCATGGTGCTCGTTGGAAGGGAACAACCATTTTGGCTATCATCAACCTGTTCGGGTGGCTCCGACTTCACGAGGACTCGCACACTTGTCATTGCAAGATTTTGCGGGCTGATCGCACTTGGACTGATAACAGTAGTTGATGAAGCTGATGAAGTGACTGGAGAAAGATTCGTTGGCTCAGTGAGTGGTCCTGGCTCTCTAGGATATTTTTCGGTGGTAAAGTTGAGAGCTGCTGGTGTCGTCGTATGCAATGGAACTTCTGGAGCTGACTCTGAGGGGCCAGCAACAGCATGGCTGCTTTCTCCTGATATAATAGCAAATGGTGTAAAATGAGGAGGAGCAAAAGAGAAGTTTTGAGATATTGCACCCAAGTCGATGGCAGTCACGTCGGAAGTCAATTGTATCGGTGGTACATCATGGCCCTTTCGCTGGATCATCATCATTGTCATGTACGATTTGTTGAAGTAACAGATACCGAGGTGATTTTTGCAAAAAGTGGTTGAAGTCGCTTTAAATCCGCATAGTTTGCAGGTCCGGAGGAGGACTGCAGCACTATGTTCTGTAGAAAGATGAGTTTTCAGCAAGGCCCGTGATTTGAAGTCTTTTATGCAAAATGGGCAGTCATAAGGCCTCTGTTTCGAATGCTGTTTAACGACATGATCAAGCAGGCAATCAACACTTTGAAATGTCTTAGAGCAAAGTCGGCAATCATATTGTCTGTGAGTTAGATGCGTCATTCGATGAAGACGCATAGTATGGAAATCATTGAACTTTAAATGACACATATCACACTCATACGACTTCCCATCCAAATGCTCAAATTCATGCTTCAAGTACTCTTCAGTGTAGGTTGTGGAAAAGTTGCACTGTGAATGCCGGCATACCAGTACTGCATTATTCCCCCGATTTTCAAAACCGACAACATGATTGTTTAATGAACTAAGTTCAAAAGTTGCATGAAGTTTTTCCAAATGGTCAAGGGATAAAGGATGATTAAATATGGTGCGATTTTCATCATCAACAACCATGCCATCTGAATCATTATTCCCGCTGAATTCCCCATCCATGTTAGATTGAACATTAAAGCCACTTGTTTCATGTCCTTCTGCACTCACATGAGAATCTGCATCTCTGCTACAATTTTCTGAATCATTGAATTCCGTTTCCAACGTACTTATACATTTTTTCTCTCTGTCGACATTAGACTCCTCCTCCATCTCTAAAAAAAAAATGCATATTTTATGATTTTCATATTTTCACAATCACTTTATAAATGCATTGAGAAACAAATATTTAAATTGATGCATACAAAAGCATAGTTTGGTCATAAATTTCATGATTTGTCCAAGTTAAATTTACAAAATTGAAAATTTTATTAATTCTCCTATGAACATCTGCTTCAAAAAGCATGAAATTTACAAAACATGCACAAAAAGATAAAGCAACTGTGTCATGATGATGCACTTAGCAATACACTATAGAGTTCTAATCAAGAAGCTGCTGGGTTGAGGCCGAGTGTCTCTCACATGCACAGCCTTTAGGATGAATAGCCAAAAATGCTTATAAAAAAATAAGCACTTTTTAAGCACAACCACAAGAAAAAATAAGGGCCCTTACTCTCACAATGAAGTGCGTGCATTTCTATGGTACAGATACGTGTGCACTACTTTCAACCATTAAGTAGAGCAAGCAATATCTTATTTTCCAAGGTATAAATTTCTGAATATGATGTGGTTATCAAATAATTAAATGGTTTAACAGTTGGATGTAAAACAGGAGTCGAAATTAACTTTTTAAATCAGGTGCACAAGTGCACTCAAGTCTTGTAAATTAGGTGCACTAAATACTAGTTAAGTACACAAGGGCAATTCCACCAAAAGTGAAACCAAGAGGTCAAAATTTCAAACAGTATAAGCATAGCCATATCATATATCGTTTTAAAACTTGAAATCTCCATTTTCTATATACGTTATCAGTTTTTTAATATACATCAAGAGAAAAAACACTGCACTCGTAAGTATGACTGCATAAAATATTTAAAAATTCTTATAAAACTAACATTTCTCCTGCCCATTTTTAATAGAAAAACAAACAACAGAAATCAACTGATACTAAATTTTGTATAGCTCATATAATCTTACAATTATATGCAGAAATTATATATTTCGACAAAAGGGGATTTTCGTAATTTTAAAATTTGTATTACTGGAATCTTTATGTTATGTCCGTAACAAGAATAAAGCAAAAGTTACCACAATCTTTGGAAAAAATCAGTGAACGTTAAAATTCTTTGTCATGTTCTTAGCTTTTCTAATGTAAGTAAATTATTTAGCATAAATTAAATTCTTCAAAGTTTCTTCATTAAAAAAAAAATGGTGTTACAGATGTAACGTTCTCTGTTACGAACGTAACACCTTGACTAATGTTACGTCCGTAACAAATATAGTACTTCATTTAAGTTAAGCAAACAAATGTAGAAATAACCATAAATACTATGTAATGCTAAGAGAAATTTTATATTTTGCTGCTTATAATAATAATTTTTCATATTAAACACATTTAAATACATATCTGTGCTTCTACGTCGGTGATTTTTTTTTTTTGGTTTATAAATAATGTACCAAATTTTTTAATTCAGGAATCAATAATTATGCAAAAATTAATTGGCAACAGTATTTGAAAACAAATATATTTTTCTAATTTGCCTTCAGTGAGAACTTCCTTATTACGCAGAAAGATGAAGTGCAAAGCATCCACTGGACAAATGACCAAATTTCTCTATATACAGCAGTTGAATATACAGTCGTCGGAACATATTCATATGCTTTAATTTCAGATTCTAGACAGAATGATAAAATTGCAGTTCACACTTTTAACTGTAAATTATTTGAGAAGAAAAAAAAAGACGTTACGGAACTGGAATGTGTTGAAATCTTATCTGACGGTGTTGCCCAACACTTCAAGCAATGATTTACATTATGTAATATAACATATGAAATTCAAGATTACAACTTGCATCTTAATTGGCACTTTTTTGCCATATCTCATGGCAAAGAAGCAGTAGATGGAGTAGGCGGAATAAAAAATCGTGTATGGTAAAAAAAGTGAAGGCTAGAAAAGCATGTCAATGATGCTTTGTCTTTTTCACAGTGTGCTGCATCAATAACACAAAAGATAAACGTTATCGTGCACCTGAAGCAGAAATCAAAAGCGAAACTGAAAAATTAGAGAAGTGTTGGGAGAGTATTGGGAATTTGCCAAAAACTCAGATACATTGTGTTCAAACACAACAAAAAAATTTCGTGACATCACGTCATATCTACATCAGATAAAGATGTTTTTAGCTTTAAAATGATTGATGATTTGTCACCAGTAATTACACCAAGCTACATGGCAACAAGCACGGATGGTAAGAATGCAGGAGTTCAATTTGGAAAATGGGTAGAATTTACTTCAGAACGTAAAAGTACACTTCAGTTTGTGAGACAGATCATTGAACAACGAAGCCATAGTACTGTCACGGTTAAGTTTTTGAAGAAATCTGGTTATAAATTTGTTTTGCCTACAGAAGAAGATACTACTGTAGTTGATAAGCATCAAATAAAAAAAAGTACTACTTAAACCTACCACAGATTAACGAGAAAAACTTGATTTTTCTGAATTAGATTTGTAAAATTCGGATTTTTTTTCTGAAAATTTTCTTCTCCATGTACCAAAAATCAGGCTAGATAAATTTCAGATTATATCCTAAAGCTTTTATTTGTTTAATATTTTAGATTTTAAATTATTTTTTTAATGGCAGCTTTGTAATTTTCTAAGCATTTCTTACTTAGCATATTTGGCAACAGAGTGTTACGTCCGTAACAAATTAATTTGTGTTTATGTTAATTATTATAAGTCATATCTACTAAAGCTTCACTATTTCCAAAAGCTTGAAGTCTTTTAAACAGACATAGAAAAGTTTGAATTGCCCACATAGACATAAAACAAACATAGAACATAGACATAAAACAGACATAGAAAAGTTGGAATTGCCCACAAGTAACTAGCAGAATAAAAATTAAACCTCAACATTAAAAACGGGTAAAATGTAAGTATAGAAATTATTATTAAACATGTCAGCTAAAAAAATGCAACTTTAAAAATAATTGAACATTCATTTGTAATAAAAAAAAAATACAAAGCAAATGCAGATATATGGAGAAAATTATATAAAATTATTCCGTATGTCACTGTTCTTGAAAAATAAACGTAAGTAGCCATATTTTGAATAGTTAGGTGCACTGTATGCACCCAAATTAAAAATTTACATGCACAGTGCACAAGTTAATTTCCAACTCTGATGTAAATATACAACAAAGATAATTACAGGGCTCCAAGACGACTTTCAACGAGAAACTGGGAAAATAAGGACCACTTTATATATGAGAATAAAGTTCATATTAAAAAAAAGGATCAATAGGGACTTAATACAGTGATTTGTCCACAATTTTTTTTAAAAAAATAATTGTCACTCAAAATGCAAAGAGTTCCTCGATATCCTTTTTCAGATTTTTTTTTTTTAAATATTGGTCCTTTTTCATAGGGAGCAATTATAAAAAATTATATTTTATACTACATCGCCCCGCTCATTGAAAAAAAGTATATATAATGAGCAAGAAGAACTGAAAAATAAACAGTGCTGATTTTACTCAAAACAGAAGCCAGATATTTATTATGTAACCTCAATAATTGCTTAACTTTGATATAAAAATTAAAATCCATTCATTAAATTATGATATATTTAAAAATTATGAATAACATTCTGTTAGCTTTTAATCTTATGTCCAAATGCAAAAGAATGCAAATAGAATGTCCAAATGCAATAGAAGGCAAAAGAATGTAAATGAAAAATCAGAAAAAAAAAATTAGGAGACATAATAAAAGCGTGATATATCCAAATATGTGTGATATAACAAGAGATTACTGTATGTCTACAAAGTTTTTTATATGGATGCAAGAGTGTAATGTTTAGAATAAAAAAAATTGAGAATAGAAAATTTGGTTAAATATTTAGTTTTACCACCTTGTAAAAGATCATCTAGGAAAAATATTATTTACAAATGTCATATACATGATCGTGAAATAGCCCATATGATAAAATGTTTTTTGTAATTAATTTTATTTGACAATTAAATTTTTATTCCCAATTTTTATTTCATGGGGGAAGGGACTGTTCCATGAAGATTTTAAGTTGAGAGGACACGTTTTCGAGGGGAGGGCAGATCGATGGAATTCTATGGACTAAGATTACAATTTTAAAAAACAAAAAAATAAGAATCCACCACCTATTATGATAATTGCCCATATATAAATCTGGAATTTTCTCCCCCTCAAATGTAACAAAAACATAGAAAATACAAGAAGGGGAGTACTTATTAGAAATTTTCTTAGTAATGCGGGATTGCAAGATGTTTTAATTGAGTGTCTTAATTATTTAAACATTCCGAATTCTCTCGATTTTTAAACCTGACTTGATATGTTGTGTAACAGTGCATGGTGAAACCGGTGTCTCGATCCGTCAGTTTGTTATAAGCTCAATACGAAAAGAAAAATTTCAAACTATAGATTTTTTAAATGGGGATTACAGTTGTTTAATGAAAATATAATAATTATGCAAACACTGTTCTTTACTTAAATGTTAAGGCACAGATTTTAATTGATTCATGATCGCTTCGGCTTATTTGTGTTAGCTTGACGTCACCGTTTCTTCTAGCCGCTGACTGAGCCACTTCGATTCTCTCATTCATTCGATGCAACTGGTTAAGTGAGTGAGCAGTAAGTAGTAGTTTCTTCCGGTGGGTATAAACCATCTGCTGCTTGTTGAGTCTCTTTACTTTGATTTTCTCATTCAACTAGTTAAAGAGAAGGCGTCGCTCTTTCTAATGCATAGAAGCCATAGACTACTAGCTAATTAGCGATTCAATCATTTCGCTTGTTAACGATGACTCGATCGTAAAAATATTTCGCTTTGCTAGTATGCAACTACTTCATAAAATTAAAAAGTCTTATGGTAAGTCTTCATGTCAACAAAAGTAGATTATATATGCATTAAAAAATTATAAAAATCCGACTACCATTTCCGTTTATTTACGTATGAAATTTGGCTAGTGTTTGTTTTGAATAAGAGAAATTGTAATGGCGTCTTCATCAGCCATGCTTTTGAATATAAATACTTTATCATGTTCTATATTTACTGTGTGTTTCTTATAACGACAAAAACAATTTAAATATTTGGTGAAATTTTGCAATTATCCCAGTCGCCACGCTCCTTTTGTCACCAAAACTCATGCTATACTCTTAAAATTGAATCCAAGAGCTCTAAGCACCGCATCCTGTGCTGTGCGTGAATGTCACATACGCAAAGCCTTGCTTATATCTTGGAACACTGCCAAAACAAGCTCTGGGTGACAGCCATGTTTCTTTCAGATGCAAGGGGATTTATTGCGAATCTGTATTTTCCATGAATCAGTGAAAGCCTGCTATCACCCCCATCACCAAAACATCATCAGTAAAGCATGGAGTACTTACTCTCCCACAATTCGAAAGCTTGTAATAGTAAAAAAAAAAATGCCTCTGTGCATGCGGCAGTTGTTAACGTCAACGAAAGGAAGGCAGGACATATTTACGCAAAAGAACGAAACCTCAATGGTCATATTCCAACTTTAGCACACTTCATGCCACAACATCGGCGAGCTCGTTGCAAAACAGAAAAATTCGAGACTCGCAAAACGTTAATCCATGATGACATCATCAAAGAATAATTACCAGAGATGGAAGTTAGCCATAGCAGTTAGCGCCTTTGGAAACAGGGAAAACTGTAAAACATGGCCAAATATTTTTATAAATAACTTTAAGAATAAATGCAGCTTAAAATACTAGAGGGTTTATTTTTGAGCCACTCAATGCGATGTCCCATATCCTGAGTTATATAATTTCTATAATTTCCATATAAAAATGGCACATCAACAGTAAGTAAATAATGTTTAGTTATATACATACAATAAATTCAAAAACAAAGTTCTTGTGTATTTACAACAAAAAAAATTAAAACTAAGTATTCGTGTAAATAAAGTAAGTGCAGGTCGTTTGAATTTCGTTAAATCAGGATCCTACTGTATAGGTTTTCTAAAACTTATATAACGATTCTATAAACGCATACTATAATCCTTTTACCTGGATGTCCGAAAATGTGGCTATATCTACTTAACGAATTGACAACGATGCCACGTACATGACAGAAGCATGCAACAATGATTCAGTCATGTTTACACACGAGTGCAGCATGGTTGGGCGGCTAACTTGCAACTACAATCGACACTCAATTGTCAAGTTCAAGGATGGAGGAATCACTGACTAGATTGTAAATTTAAGTCGACTGTGATTCTTTCAATCACAAAAATGTTTTGTAATCACTTACCACTAAATTTTCTATTGAAGAAATAAGAAATCTGTCGATCTGTTTTTGACTGCGACAGAAAATCATGCGAGTACAAGTAAGGAGGTCTGAGGTTACCTTATGTGCATTACTATAGTGTTCCATCTAAAGTGAAATAGAAGGATGCAACACCCTGCTGTACCTATTAGCATCCTGCCCTTCAACTTGTTCGCCCTTGTGCCCATATGTCCCACCCAACCCTCGGAAAATAACGCACCATCCTTCCCCGATGATAATTCAAATTCCCACGTTAGAATCCAAAACGCGTGATGAAATTTGTTGATTTATAAAAATTTTGTACTCCAGCATTTCATTTTCGTAATAACACTAGTGGTTTCGGCAAAACAAGATTGCTAGTCATTTATACTTCTTATTAAAGAGTAAATGCTCTTGTATCAGGATTTTTCCTAATCTTCGTAGAACACTGGGAGGGTCTGTGGACCACAGTCGAATAACCGCTGGTATAGGAATTTGAATAAATGAAATTATTATAGAATATTGTTTAACTAAATTATAGTTATATTAATTTAATTATTATTTTGTATGAAGTTGGGATTTTTTAATCTTGTCATTAGGCTGCAATCATGCACACTTTCCCCTCGCCTTTTGCGTATACTTAACTCAGAACTAAAAAAAACTCCAAAAAATTGTTACCTGCAAACGAAAATTAAAAAATCAACAATAGGAATTAAATTAGGACGTTTAATGGAATTGGTAGCAGTAAAGTTAACATAACCGTGGATATTCATGATTCTCTATGTATTTAGAATTCCAAAAAATGCCATGTTTTTTGTCAGGCCTAATTTTTTTTTTCTAGATGTCACACGACATAATACATATGAATAATAATATATAACGATATCTTTATGAATAAGTTTATTTCATAAGATGACTAAATTTTTCCCCAGTGTTTGGTGGGGGGTGGAATGGACACTTTTTCAGCTAGTGTGTACTTTTTGCCTAAGCAGGACCCCCCCCTTTTTTACTAATTCAGAAAAATTACTTTGTCAGAAAAAACCTCTGCGAAATATTATTCAATCGTTATGGATTTCCACTTTGCCAACGTTCCAATGGGAAAGCTAGGATGCGTAAACGTAGAGTGCAAATGGATCACGCAAACAAAATTCACAGACTAATTTTTAAGAGTATAGCTTGGGATTTGGCGACGGAAGGAACTTGGTGCATTGGGACTATTATACAGTTTCGCCAAAAGAACTCGCCTAAGTTTTTGGAAGCTTCCGTAATTCTTATTTGCCCGTTTTCACTAATTACACACTTTTTCAATACAAGAAGTTGTAATGACGGGGCACCTCCAACTAGGGTTATACTGATACAAGAAAATTACTGGGTCACAAAAAAGTCTTCAAAACATTATTTCATCATGCCACACATACATTTCGCCACCGTTTCAAGGGACAAGCCATGATAAAAGTGATGTATAGATGCAATGGTGCGTGAATGAAATTCTCAGGTCAATTTTAAGAGTATAGTTTACATTTTGGCGACGTCGTTGAAAGGAACTTGGCGGAATGGGATTTTTCTGCACTTTTCTCCAAAAAATGGGCCCAAAACGAGAAAAAGTGACATTCCAAAATGGCAGACGTCTCATGGAATCTGGGAAAAAAAAGTCGTCAAGGGGCTGTGATTTGTAAAATATTACCCACATCATTATTAAAAAGTAATTCAGCGCCAATTTGGCATAGAATTTTTCCCTATAATTTTCTGATTTTACAAGCTAATAACGTTTTCAAGGATATTTTTAATTTAATAAATATTTAAAAAGACCTTTATTTCTTTTGTTTTTGTAGAAGTGTGGGGGGAGGGGCGCTATAGGCCTATACACACATTGGCGTAAATAACCTGAAGTTCTGGCGGGGCTACAGCATTTATTCTTTCGTTTTCCTGCAGGAGGGGGTTAAGTCACCCCTAACCCCTCACATTATTTACACCAATACCTATGCATGTTTTAATTTGAAATCAATCGAGTTCATTATGCACGATAGGGTATTTAAATTCTGGTTCTAAATTTCAATAACGAATTAAAGTACACTCGAAACTCTATCGTCCAACGTACAAACACTAGCAAATTAATTCGAGAATTTACCTATTTTGCAATCAATCTTCAAAGCAATGTCTAAAATCTACCAAAACTGGAAAACGCACACGGTGATACCGCAGTCAACGACAACCATTTGTGTACTTTTACCCAGAATGCTTTTAAAGAGACAGCTTTTAGTGGCGTTCTGTACTTCGATTGGCAAAAGCGAAAAAAACAAAATGCAGACTCTTTTTAGAATTTTTAAGAATATTCTAAATTTAATAGACTTGGATTTTAGGTACTGTTAAATTCATCCCGAAAAGCATTTCATAGAACTTTTATTAATTCCCATTTAAAAACTTTCGATTTTCAGATTTTGACGGGGGAGGGGGTTCTGTACGGATTTGCAAAATTAGGAATCCGCTGTATTCGGTAATAAAGCTTGTTCTTTAAGAAAGTTATTTGGGTCAAATGGTGGAAGAAGAGAAAAACGTTTGTTTCTACCCTGTATATTTAGGGTCGGCTGATAAGGTGAAATTGCCGGAACTAGATTCTGATTCCTAGTAAAACTGTAGGTGTCCTATCATCGGTAGGTTCCAGATTGAATTCATAAATTTAAAGAAGTGATGCTAGTTCGTTTAAAATATACAACCGCTTACTGTTTAAAATGAAAAAAAATGGTTCACTTCATCACACGAAAGTATACCTCTGCTACAGCGCCTGGAATGAGCGAAATTCCTTCTAGGCGCAATACCTCTTCAAATGTCCCCTACGCTTATTTCGGATTATACCGAATTGTTATTTTGGATGTTTCTCCACAAATATCACCCCTTTAGCAATAAGTGGCTGTATACGTCGGTGAAGTGCGACTTTTCAATATGGCGCTGGAGAGATTTGAATTTCCATAACAGTTTTAGCATTAGGACCGATTTAAGCAATCTGATTGGCTGAGCAGGTGATGTGCGGTCGGCTTCCAAGATCAAAATGCCTCCGGCGGCCATCCTTTCCAATGAAATCCTTATACAATCTTCCTCCTCCTCCAAGATCAAAATAATTTCCGTCAAAAAGAATTGGCGTTATTTTTTTTGGCGAAATTAGGATTGTATGTGAGCCAAAAGAAAGTGATGTCATTGTCAAAGCCTGAAGCTTCCTGCAGGTGCTCCAATATAAGAAATGTAGTTGAGCAAACGTCTTTAAAAGTAATGTATTTTCCAGCTATTCAAATCATTTAATGAGTTATTAAATAATGGATTCATATAGACTTAACTTGGATGCAGGGCAAACAGGGTTGGCAAATACCCGGGTTTTTGCATTAAAAGCGTAACCCAGTTGTGGCTTTTTTCATGGTTTTTGAGGAATTGCGGTCATCGTGAAAATTGCCGAATATGCATTTTCCATAAATACAAAACAACTCGGAAATAATTTTCAATTATAGATAGAAAAATCTTTCTTAACAACCACTGCTATTTTGAGACCGTTTCCCTTAACGACTACCTTTTTTGGAAATGGATTTCCTTCCCCCCTCCATAGACCCAATTCTAAATTTAGCTCCATTCGGAGACCACCTCTCTGAGCAATCGCTTTATCCAGGGAACCGACAATGGTCGCCTGAGGGAGGTTTTACTGTATTTCAAAAATAGTAATTTTCAATTTCAATCAAGGAAGGCAATTCCAGGAATCAAGGGAGATACAAAAACTTTTTTATTTTTTAAATACGTGGTTACTACTCGGCGCACTCGATATGATCTATCCTTTTCTTTAAAATTTCAGCCGCCATCTACTCAAAAATTGAGGCAGAACATGTTTTTTTTATAAAAATATAAGCTAGCAGCACAATATTTCAAAAATATTGTTTTGTTTTAAAGATTTCTAACCATTTATTACATTTTAAATATAAATTAAAGAAAAAAATCAACTCATGGTAATATTAAAAATAAATTGGGAGTATTATTGTATAGATTGTCGTCCTAAAATTTTGCCCTGATTAAAATCAGATTTGCGAAAAAGACGAGTGTGAGCTCTGAAGTGGTTGATCTTTTGGTGCCTGTTACATTGGCGGCCAAAATTGCGTAGCAAACCTATAAGTGATGGCATCGTTAGCCAATCAGATTGTTTAAATCGGTCCTAATGCTAAAAGTGTTATGGAAATTCAAATCTCGCCACCGGATCTTAGTGCACCCTGTGGTAATCATAGATTTCCATCGTGTTTCTCAGAACTCCAAAAGCATAAGCAGTTTTTAGAACTGGACTGCAAGTCATGGCCGTTTTTGAAGAAATCCTCTTACCACAGACATGATAATTAGAATAGATATTTATACTATCATCTGAAAATTTGCAAATATGATTTGACCCGTGTACTCTTACTTGAAGGCGTTTGGCTTTTCGTCGGAAAAACTAGTGTTATTGCAAAATTCGTCACCAGTTAGATAGGATTCATACCATCTTTCACAAGGGTTATCCATTTCTTTCCATAGTTTTTTTTTGCAATTTATCACTCCCCTTAAAAAATTAACCTGTCTCTTTGTCCATTTCTTCGAAGGCAACGGCTTTTTTAAGCACTGAGTAACTCCTTAAATGCACTTAAATTTTAATATTAAAACATTCATTTTAATATGATGTTGACTGTATACACTGAGCTTAAAATGTCAGTCAGTTATTTCACTTACTGCAACCACAGTTGTTTGGGAATACAAAGTTCCGCTTATGGCCGCTCTTTCTAATCAACAAAAACAAGCACGTGGATCGTGCTCTTTTGACTGCTACGGAAGCTGTTAATTTTTGTAAACAAAATGGGAGTTCGTGGTTTGACTTCATTTTTCGACCATAATCCTGTACTTTCTAAAGATTATAAATTACACAATTGTCCAGTTATAATCGACGGCAATAATTTAGTCCATTATCTTTACTTTGGCTGCAAATTGGACTGCGTTTACGGTGGAGATTATTATAGGTGAGTATTGTAAATGTTGCAATCTGGTAATAATGTAGCGGGAATAGAAATTCATTTCTATTTTAAATATATACATCGGCGTCAGAATATAGTATCTAGAACCACTCGTTGCCTAAATGAACAACAAAATTGCCTTTGGCACACCGCATATTACGGCCTCATTTTTATTGCCTGTCGCGCCAAACTCTTCCTTCTTGGATTACTTCATCATGACTTGCCGTTTTGCATGTATTTTTGGTCGCCATGATGAAGTACCGTTTTCAAACGGACCTACTTTTATATTTTCGGACTCCTTTTATATTTTTTATTCACTTTTAAAGAACTTACCTTCGTATATAAAACATCTTCTGCACCTCCCCACTCAAACTCTTAAAACCTATAATAAGCAAAATCCAGACTAGATCCACCACTTGGCGCCATTTTTCAAAACGGTCGCCAACGGCCGTTTTGACGGCCGCCGTGATGGATTGTTGAATTTTAGACGTTTTTTGGGGCTGAATAATTTTTCCTAAGCAGGAAATCCAGTGTTGGAACAGTTCTGTCGTAACGCCAAGTACTGGGCTCCAAAAAACGCCTAAAAACCAACGTTCCATCCATGGAAAAAGAGTTGAAAGTAGAGAGGAAGAAAGACTGGGAAAAAATTAAGGGTAGAGGAGGAAGAGAGGACGAAGAAGGGAGGAGAAGAGGAATAATTAAGGGAGGAGAAGTAGAGGAGGAAGAATTAAGGGAGGAGATGTAGAGGAGGAAAAATTAAGGGAGGAGATGCAGAGGAAGGGAGGAGAAGAGGAGGAAGAATTAAGGGAGGAGATGCAGAGGAGGGGAGGAGAAGAGGAGGAAGAATTAAGGGAGGAGATGTAGTGGAGAAAGAGAGGACAAAGAAGGGAGGAGAAGAGGAGGAATAATTAAGGGAGGAGATGTAGAGGAGGAAGAATTATAAACCAAACTCATCTAATTAGTTTTGTGGTCAGTTTGCGGTGGACAGATAGTTTTGATAGCCTCCAAGAAGGTAGAATATGTGTTTTCATTCGCAACAAACCTTGATTCATACACCAGTTAATCACAGACTTCTTTTCTGGCATTTCCAAACAACAACAAAAAAAAAACCCCAGATTCAGCCGATTATAACATGTTGAATCGAACAAAGGGGGTCATCGGAGATAGTTGTGTAGATCTGTCATTTAGAGACCACAGCGAGGGAGAGAGAGCCGAGCCAGGAATTATGGGGCAGGGAGAGGAAGAACGACAGTGGCGCCACCACGACATGCTTAACCGCAAAATCAAGAACTATTCCAAGGGTTGCCATAACAGGCAATGACAAGGTAGGGAAGTGGGTTACCATACTGGCAGCGGAATTACCAGTGGATCTAATCCGAATTGGCACCTCTATCCGTCATTCCTCCCCCTCTATAACTCCTTCTAAAACCTAAGCCAAAAGGAATATCCCTCACAATGGAATGATGTTTTCTAGACGGCTTCTTGATTCAGTATTTTAACTGAATCAGTACAAACCTAGCTGGAGGCAGCACCACTACTTACTAAAAACAGCAGTAAATCATGGCAGCTCAATCTCCAGAGTTCGCAAAACTTGCGATATAGATACAGTGGTCATGACAGCGATGAAGTGAGAGTAGAACATTTTTATGACATTAGTTCACATTATGGTAACTACTTCTGTTTTGGTGATTTTTTGTTAACATGCATTTTTTTCTTACTTTGATGGTTTTCTCCTACTTTTTCAATACTGTAATTTTTTTTTAATTCCATACATTTGATTAAAAAAAAAAATGACCACTAAGCTGCAACATGTTCCCTGAGCTTTGGCGAGCCCCCCCCCCACACTCCACACCTCCCTCATTGGTGGACTGCAAACCATGTCCCATACCATGATAGCAATTCCCTGCACCCTTCAATTACTTTATTAGACAAAACACTGATGTTGAAATATTTGAGATTTTTATTGTGCGCATAATGATCGAGCACCAAAAGCGCGGTCTCCATTGATGGACTGTGAAATGTATGGCAATGCCCTGCACACTTTCTGTACTTAATTAGACATGATACTGATACCTTGACATTTATGGGTTTTTTTTTATTAATTTAGATTAAAAATTATGCAACCAGTAAGGCCCTGCAGTGGCACAGTGTGGTAATGCATTCACTTAGCGCACCATTAATCCGGGTTCATCCCCAACAGTGCAAAGAATGCTTACTTAAAAATCTCATAAAGATCACACTGCTCACTCTAATTTGGGGTTTGATTCTCAAGGCCTTAAGATGTTCAGATTCCTCGGAAAACAGGACGTCCCGATGCAGCATGACCATTGTAGTCCTTGAGCCATAAAACCACAAACAAATAAAACACAACCACTAAGCTGCCACAGGCCTTTGAAAGGATTCTCTTCATTGGTGGACTGTAAAGCACTTTCTGTGTCACGAAAGTGATACCCTACGACCTCTGGGAAAGTACTAGGCCTAAAAAAAGGTCTGGAAAACGTTTTATTATGTCAGATGTTGTCAATCTCGCTTGTTTTCATAATTCACATGTGTTTCACATTTAAGAAACAAAACAAAAAATAAGCAAATAAAAAAGATGAAAAAATAAATCTTGAGGAACATTAAATAGAAAAAAGCAAAATTGAATTTAGATAAGATAAAAAAATATAGGGCTAGTATTAAAAAAATTAGGAGAAATTTTTTTTGAAAAACATTTGCGAACTTATGAATTAGCTCACTGATAAACTGTGTGTATAAATGTGTGTGAAAAAGTGTGTGAATAAAACTGTGTAGAAAAAATTCACTCTAAATTTATCTTCTGGTGATTGTAGCGGTTCATGTTGGAATTGCATACTCTTATTTCTTTGAAGCAGTTGGGCCTTCGTTTTGAACTCGGGTTCTCCTTCTAAATCGTGACAAATTTGTTTAGTATGTTGAAGCAGCAACTCAAAGCTAGAGGTGGTACGATACTGCAAAATAAATGATTCCGAGTATTTGATGGCTATTAAAGCAACAACAATATTCTCATCCACATTTTCTAGAATTTTACTGACAGGATTAATATGATTCAATAAGTCATGCCACTGGATAAGAGAGCATAGAAATTGAAAATCTGTCAATTTGGTGCATAAAATTTGTGTGTCATATATTTTGTCGTAATTCTTGTCATTATATATTTCATATAGAGACCCTAGCAGCAGTAATACAGGGTTTGTCCCAGAAGTTCCCGGAATGATTTTTTGTAGTTGGCAACGCTGGCTGACGGGGCGGAGCTTCGGGCGGAGAAGTTGGTGGGGGATCTGAGCTTGGAAACGAGACCGGTATCAGTCGCCTGCGGGCAGTTGTTGAGGCAGGGTCACGCTCCGCGCAGAGGTATCTACTGCACCCTCGTCGATCAAAAAATGGACCAGTTTTTGGAGCAGCGTTATGCAATCAAATTTTGTGTGAAACTGGGTAAAAACGGGGCGGAGACACTCGAAATGCTTCGGAAAGCCTACGGTGACGGGGCGATGAAAAAAAGCCAAACTTTCATGTGGCACAAGCGGTTCCGGGAAGGTCGGGAGTCCGTCAACGACGACGACCGCTCTGGACGCCCGTCGACATCACAAACGGACGACTCGGTGCAAAAAGTGCGTCAAGTTTTGGACAATGACCGACGATTAAGTGTTCGGGTGATTGCAGAGGAGTGTGGAATACCCAAAACAATCGTTCATCGCATTTTAACGGAGGATCTTCAAATGAGGAAAGTCTGCTCGAAAATGGTGCCAAAAGTCCTGACGAGTGAGATGAAGGAGCAGCGTTTGTTGAAGTGCCAGGAATTGCATGAACGCTACGAAACGGACCCAGAATTTTTGGACAGAGTGATCACAGGGGACGAGACGTGGATTTTTCAGTACGATCCCGAATCAAAGCGCCAGAGCAGCGAGTGGCACACCAAGGAGTCTCCTCGCCCGAAAAAAGCAAGGATGAGCAAATCGCGAATCAAGGCAATGCTCATTGTGTTTTTTGACAGAAAAGGTGTAGTTCACAGTGAATTCGTGCCACAAGGACAAACAGTCAACAAGGAGTTTTACTGTGAAGTGCTCAAACGGTTGCGCAACAGGGTTCGACGCGTCCGAAACGAAATTCGCGACAATTGGATCTTGCACCATGACAACGCGTCAACCCACACCGCGCTCATTGTCTCCGAGTTGCTGGCCAAAATGGGTGTGGCAACGCTGCCCCAGCCGCCGTACAGCCCCGATCTGGCACCAGCGGATTTCTTTTTGTTCCCAAGGATCAAAAGAACCCTGAAAGGAACTCGGCATGGGACGCTGGAGGCGGTAAAAGCAGCCGCGACGACCTCACTGAAGGAGATTCCCGTTGACGACTTCCAGGGCGCCTTCAATGATTGGGTGAAGCGTTGGCAACGGTGCATCGAAGCAGGGGGAGAATACTTTGAAAAGTTCTGAAAAGATTGTAAACTGATATTGAATAAATGATTTTAAAAAAATCATTTCGGGAACTTTTGGGACAAACCCTGTATTACATTAGATATCCTAAAAGAAGCTGGAGAATATGTAGAAGACATACTTGCAAAATTCTTTACCAAATGTCTTAACAGCGGTAACATACCAAACCAATGGGATTCTGCAACAGTAATTCTTTTGCATAAAAAAGGTGATAAAGAGGATTTAAAAAATTACCGACCAATTAGCTTGTTACCTGCTATTTATAAAATCTTCACAAAAGTGCTAACACATCGCCTGCAGAAAAAATTAGATGCAGCTCAACCAAGAGAACAAGCTGGATTTCGAAGTGGATTCAGTACAGTGGACCATATTCAAGTATTAAGAGAATTAATTGAAAGAACACATGAATATGAACTTCCATTGTGTGTTGCATTTATTGACTATGAGAAGGCCTTTGACTCTATAAAAACATCAGCAGTCATCAACTCTTTAAGATCAACAGACATTGAGGATGTGTACATTGACATGGTGAAACGTGTGTATAAAAATGCAAGTGCAAAATTTCGGTTACATAAAGATACCAAAACTATCAAACTTGGCAAAGGGGTGAGGCAGGGAGATACCATTTCTCCAAAACTTTTTACTTCAGCTTTACAGATGATTTTTCAGCTGATAAATTGGAATAACAAGGGAATAAAAATAAATGGTGAATATTTAAATCATTTGCGGTTTGCTGATGACATTGTTATTTTTTCAACGAACCCATTAGAACTCCAAGACATGGTACAAGAGCTCTCAACTAGAAGTGAAGAAGTTGGACTCAAGATGAACCTACAAAAAACTAAGATCATGTTCAATAATTTTGTAGAGGAAACAAAAATACAAGTTGACAACACTGAGCTAGAAATTGCTGATTCATATATTTACCTTGGCCAGCTGATTTCAATGGATGGCAACATTATGAAAGAACTCAACAGACGTATTAAACTTGGCTGGAGTGCATTTGGAAGAAACAGTTTTATCCTGAAGGGGAAATTGCCTTTGTGTCTAAAAAGAAAAGTCTTCAACCAGTGTGTATTGCCAGTCCTCTCTTATGGATCAGAGACATGGAGTCTAACAGTTGGAGCAATACGAAAGTTACAGACAACGCAAAGGAGCATGGAGAGGTGCATGCTTGGAATAACTAGGAGAGATCGAAAAAGAAACACTTGGGTGAGAGAGCAAACTAGAGTAGAGGACATCATTGTTAAAGTAAAAGGGCTGAAATGGCGATGGGCTGGGCATATTGCAAGAAGAACTGATCAACGATGGACAACAGAAATTCTGAACTGGATTCCAAGAGACCACCGAAGACCTAGAAAACGTCCTCAAACTAGATGGGTGGATGAAATAAGAAAACAGGTTG
>QLNU02015270.1:67779338-67791058 GCA_006491805.2 Dysdera silvatica
TAGTTATTTAGTACATAAATTTTTTTGTTATTATTGTTTAATGTTATTTTCTCAATTCATTATCATCATCATATTCAACCATTATCTATCCACTGCTGGATGAAGGTCTCTCCAAATGCTTTCCACACAAGTCTATCCTGAGCAATTCGCTTCCACGTCACCCCAACCTGTTTTCTTATTTCATCCACCCATCTAGTTTGAGGACGTTTTCTAGGTCTTCGGTGGTCTCTTGGAATCCAGTTCAGAATTTCTGTTGTCCATCGTTGATCAGTTCTTCTTGCAATATGCCCAGCCCATCGCCATTTCAGCCCTTTTACTTTAACAATGATGTCCTCTACTCTAGTTTGCTCTCTCACCCAAGTGTTTCTTTTTCGATCTCTCCTAGTTATTCCAAGCATGCACCTCTCCATGCTCCTTTGCGTTGTCTGTAACTTTCGTATTGCTCCAACTGTTAGACTCCATGTCTCTGATCCATAAGAGAGGACTGGCAATACACACTGGTTGAAGACCTTTCTTTTTAGACACAAAGGCAATTTCCCCTTCAGGATAAAACTGTTTCTTCCAAATGCACTCCAGCCAAGTTTAATACGTCTGTTGAGTTTTGAAATCAGCTGGCCAAGGTAAATATATGAATCAGCAATTTCTAGCTCAATGTTGTCAACTTGTATTTTTGTTTCCTCTACGAAATTATTGAACATGATCTTAGTTTTTTGTAGGTTCATCTTGAGTCCAACTTCTTTACTTCTAGTTGAGAGCTCCTGTACCATGTCTTGGAGTTCTGATGGGTTCGTTGAAAAAATAACAATGTCATCAGCAAACCGCAAATGATTTAAATATTCACCATTTATTTTTATTCCCTTGTTATTCCAATTTATCTGCTGAAAAATCATCTGTAAAGCTGAAGTAAAAAGTTTTGGAGAAATGGTATCTCCCTGCCTCACACCTTTACCAATTTTGATAGTTTTGGTATCTTTATGTAACCGAAATTTTGCACTTGCATTTTTATACACACATTTCACCATGTCAATGTACACATCCTCGATGTCTGCTGATCTTAAAGAGTTGATGACTGCTGATGTTTTAATAGAGTCAAAGGCCTTCTCATAGTCAATAAATGCCACACACAATGGAAGTTCATATTCATGTGTTCTTTCAATTAATTCTCTTAATACTTGAATATGGTCCACTGTACTGAATCCACTTCGAAATCCAGCTTGTTCTCTTGGTTGAGCTGCATCTAATTTTTTCTTCAGGTCATGTGTTAGCACTTTTGTGAAGGTTTTATAAATAGAAGGTAACACGCCAATTGGTCGGTAATTTTTCAAATTCTCTTTATTCCGTTTTTATGCAAAAGAATTACTGTTGCAGAATCCCATTGGTTTGGTATGTTACCGCTGTTAAGACATTTGGTAAAGAATTTTGCAAGTATGTCTTCGACATGTTCTATCATCGCCAGGGGATCTTCCTTTCTTCATACTTTTTATTGCAAATGAAACTTCTTCTTTTAAGATTTTAGGAGCTGTTCCTTCGACTATCTCAGAGTCTTCGTTTAATCCACTGTTACTTTCATATAGCTTTTTGTAGAATTCTTCAACTCTTCTAAGTATTTCTTCCCTATTTCTTGTTACGGTGCCATCCTCTCCTTTTAATGCAATGATGTGTTTCTTCCCAACAGATAAACTTCCTTTAACAACCCTAAGGCTCTTGTTATTTTCAATGGCCTTCCTTACTAACTCACAGTTGAATTTTCTTATGTCTTCTTTCATGCTTTTGCGCAGAGTTTTACAAAGTTCTATGTACTCAATCCTGGAACTGGTATTTCGATTGTCCACCTTCATATCTCTTCGCCTTTTCATGAGCTGTTTCGTCTTCTCAGATAATTTGCTATTGTGCTTTTTACAGGTTACACCACCAATTTCCCCAGCAGTTTCAACTATTGTCTTAACAATGTTTTCATTTGCTTCTGAGATATCACTTTCATCAATAAGTCCTTCCAGTGCAGAAAAGCGATTTTTTAATTCCAACTTGAATGCCTCGGTATTTTCTTTTAATTTCTTTAAATCCACCCTCTTACTTACTTGTTTCCTAATGAGCTTCTGTCGTTCTAATTTAGTATTTAAGTGCACTTTACATCTCACCATTCGATGATCACTTCCAGTATTAAATCTGTTCAGTACGCTGCAATCTTCAATAATTGATTTCTTGTTTGCCAGGATATAGTCAATTTCACTAGTTCCCCCATTTGGGTGTTTCCATGTCCATTTTCTTTGCGGTTTCTTCTTAAAAATTTTTAAAAATTTTTTCTATTAATAATTATTATTTAAATTCTTTGTCAGATATTGTTCTTTTTGTTTGATGGTAATTTCACAGATTTTTCTTTTTTTTTTTTTTTTTAAATTTAAAGCATGTGAATATGTATTTGTGCTTTATGGAGTAAACTTATTGCTAGCTGAATAAGCGATCCAGTTCCAACCACTGTGGTCTAACCCACAGTCTAACCACTGTAGTACCTTGTGTTTTTTTATCCTTATGTTTCTGATATTTATGAAATTGTGACCCTCTCTTCATTTTTTGTTTTCGGTACTTGGCATACTCCTACATTTCTGCTTAGTGGGCATACTAGTATAGAATGTAGTAACTCTGCCTAGATGCCAACAGCTGTTGCAAATGGTGTGTTGGTTTCCAGACATTTTTGTAACCAAGTACTTTTTCTAAATCAGTATATGCCTAGTAATGGAGAGTGTCCCGCTCAAAACAGAATTTGCTAAAAAGGGTGATGCAAGTTAACCTTGCAAGTAAATATAAGGATAAATAAGTAGGAATAAGGGTGTGCACATTTTTCAGATTTATATCCAATCTTTATATGCACGTTAGGGGGGAGCCCCAAATGCAAGTTGCGCCCCACTAGTCATAGTCGACCCCTGATTGTAGGTGATGGTTATTTACAGGATTAAAGATTAAGTACCTTAAACTATCCCATTAATGACTTTCAAGGAATGGGGAGAAAGACATTAATTACAATGTGTGCAATTTTGTGTGACATTTTCTGGAACCACAACAGAAAAGACCATTGTTAAGTAGAACAATGTTATTGAGGGCACTTACTGTTACAGTACATGCCAGTCTATGTCTGCAATGATGGTTTAAATATAGTTTAACTGTGCCATTTAATACCGCTCTGTTTGTGATTGGTCCCATCTCATTTAACCTAAATGTGATCAACCTAGTCAATGTGACCTGTTTCTGCTCTGCAGCTGTGTGAACGTCATTTCGTTCCTGTCTGGGACTGGTCTCTATCTGTCCTCTGCTGTCCCATGGTATTCCATATCCATCATATGGGGGCGCGGTGGACTCCCGTAAGAGCATCAGCTGGCCTTGGGGTGTTTTTCCGTTCGTTCCATCCACCGTTTGCTTTCGTTCTCCGGGTGTGAATCAATCGTGGGTTGGTTGACGTTGAGTGACGACACCAGTGTGAGCAATGCATTTCTGTATGCTAGTCACAATCGGCTGTCCCCCAACTTTCTCCTGGTCGTTGGTTTTAGTAATGTTTCATCTAGAAAAAAATTAGGGCAGGACGCATGACCTGACAAAACGCCATTTTTTTGCCACTCTAAATGCACGGGTACCCATGATGAACATCCATGATTACGTCAGCTTCACTTCTACTAACTCCTTTAAACAATGTCTTTATTTAGTTCTTATTGCTGCTTTTTTAAATTTTTTAGTTTTCGTTTGCAGGTAGGCATTTTTTGGAGTTTATTTTTATTATTTATTTATTTTTTTGTTCCAAGTTAAGTATATGCAAAAGGCAAAGGGAAATGCGCATGCTTGCGATCTAACGGCAGTGTTGCCAGATGGCAAGATTAAAAAATCCCTACTTCATACAAAATAATAATTAAATTAATATAACTATAATTTAGTTAAACAATATCCTATACTATATGACAAGTAAGAGTAATAAAATAGGGATGTAAAACATGCTTAATTTAGTGCTTAAAGACAAACAAATTGATTTTAACAAAAATTTGATCTCAAAAATACGTGGAACCGCTAACGTTTGTCGGAGTAGTCCATGGTTGAAAGTCTGCAAACCTGGCAACAGTGATTTGTTTACAGATATTCGTCAGCAATCTCATTTTGCCAAAACCATCAGTGTTATTACGAAAATGAAATAATGAAGTACAAAATTTTTATAAATCGACAGATTTCTTAACGCGTTTTGGATTCAAACGTGGGAATTTGAATTATCATCGGGGACGGATGATGCATTATTTTCCGAGGAGCCAGAGGGACATTTGGGCCCAGAGGCGGATAAGTTGAAGAGCAGGGCGTGTAACCCTTTGATTGCTTATCCTGTGATTTCCATGGGCAACATAAAAGTCACAAAATTTGCTCATCCCTGGATTTTCGAGGGTATGCAATTTTTCCATCTATTTAAAAGCGCATCCCGCTTCTCCACCGTTTAACTGTCGGTAATGCATTTTCTACAATATTTAGACTTTGAGTCGTAGTTTGGTCAACAAATGGCGTTATCTTCGCCTAAATTTTCGTATTTGCATAGAGTTCACTAACTGATTTTGCAAGCGCTCCCTTTGTTATCGGTTTTTGTATTCAGAATATGGCTTGTAGGAAACGTTCAGCGAGTGATTTTTATTAGTATACATGCTTTATATTTGTATTCTATAAAGTAAACCGTAATTTAATCAAGATTTATTTTCAGAATTTTTGAATTTAAACGATTACTCTTAAATTTGATTTTTATGAAAGCCTGTTCTTATGCACGAAATTTATATTAAAAAAATCTTGTTTACAAAAATGTGCTACATATTTTAACTCTCAAATGCATGTAGATTTGAAATATGTAATAAAACAAGTATGCAATTTTTGAAGCGACTTTGATAAAAATATTGAGCAGTCAGAGGGTTAATAGGTTCAGCAGGGCATTGCGCCCTTCTATTTCGCTTTAGATGAAACACTAGTTTCACTAAATGTCAAAACCTGTATGGGAATACAGCACTAATGCCTTTGGCAGCCATCCTTCTTGTTAAATCTATGCCTACTAACGAATGATTAACAAGCTCAGTTTTCAATCTTGCCAGATGCAAAATTTGAAAAAGAAAATGTTGCAAGAGATGATTATTGGACTTGGGTACATGGGCATAGTTTGCATGAGTTTTGCGGCTCAAGACAACAAGAGTTGTGCTGCTGAACTTTCTAAAGTCTATGGAACCAACTCCCGGACTATGGTGAGCACTACAAGTTTGCCAAATAGTTCATTGAGCAAATCAATAAATGATTTTTCCCGTCTGCCGTAAACGGACAGACTTGTTCAGTGATTCAGTCATTGAATAGTTTGGCACACCACTTATGAGCAGTTAGGCGATAAGCATTTTTGCTTTGGTACAGTTGGGAGTCAAATTTGGATAACTACACACCAGGCAAATACGTTACTATGGTACCACCGCACAAGCTGAACTTGGTTAATCGAGCAGTGAACTATGAGGCTTTCCATGTTCATTGCATGATAAATGTCATATACTGTTAATCTTATTTTCTATTGCAACCATACAGTCGTGTAAAGGATAACATATATTTGTTTACCTGGAAGAAAAATCAGCTTTGGATTCTGCATGTATGAAACACGTGCCATGTTTTCTTCTTCTGTTAATCTGTATTTTGGTTTTTTGTTTCTTGGGCAACAGAAATTTTGATACTTCAAGAAACTGTATGAGCAGACTGATGCAGCATCAACTTGACTTGCTTGTGCCCAGTACTTTAAGTAGATGATCTTATACCCGCCCCTCTAGCCATAATATATTCTCCTCTGTGAATTATTTCAGCTGATTTTGCATCCTTTTTCAACTGTGTCCCTGGCATGGGCCTTCCACACCACCCTCCAGCTGCAGCCCTGCTTTTCCCCCCATATAAAATGATGCAGAAACAGATGCCCCCTGTCGAATTTTAAATGTAGATATGTCATGGATATTTCAGATTATTATAATTCATAACTAATTTCGAGTAATCTAGTCTTAATCATGTTATATTAAAAGATCATCTACTGTAGCTCAAGTAATTACAAACGATTGCAAGACGTTTTTGTCAATTGTCTTGATTATTTGAAGTTGAAATTGAGATGTTTGATGGTAATTGACAGTTCCCATTGATCATCTCGATTGTGAAGTTCATCGACTATTTGATTATTGACACTATTGTAAATTTGAATCCACGATTCTTTCTGTTGTAAGAACATCTTGTAATGGTACATCACTAATCTCAAGTAATACTAAGCAATCTACCCTATCTCAATTACTTATTATTATATGATCTACTTCATCCCTTATTTGATATTAGCACTTACTTCATATATCAGTTTTTGCTCTTTTTAACATCCATACCGTACCAAACAGCGAACCAGACTGATTGTTATTAATAGATTAGTGTTTTAGTTTTCGATAATGCTAGAAGCATTAATGCCTTCATTTGGTTTCTAAAGAAAATATGGAAATGTTTTCAAGTGTTATTGTTAGTTCTTAAGTTACTTGTGTTTTTAAGTGTTTTTTTTTTCATTTATGTTTTATTGTGTGGTGGTCCATTCTCACGTTCATCATAATTCCATGTTCCAACCAAAAATCTGTTCACATGGCCAGTTAGTCAAAGCACCTGTGTGACTGGTTTCTATGAAATGCTAGTTAAACATGCAACTTTCGCATGGGGTCACCAGATGTAAGACAACAAGGGCTGCTGTCCAACTTCGAAGCTTCTCTGGTTCACTTAATTTCATGAGCAAAAAAAAAAAAAAAATTCATTGCTTGCGTCCAACACACCACTTTCACCCCTCTGCAAGATCAAACTGACCAATACCATTAACCTGTTAACCGGGGAATAAAATTTTGTGAAACTCGTTTCACACTGGGGACTTTTTTTCACAGTGATAAGTAATGTCATCACACCATCACGCTAGGATTAAATATATAAGAACTACATAAAACGTAATGCGTTCAACATAATACGGTTAATTTTAATGACGAAAAATGTCGTCATTCACATTTTGGTAGTCTTCCGGGCATGACGAAAAATGTCGTCATACCCAGTTAACAGGTTAAAAAGGCACCTATTCTATCAGCATTGGAATAACCAATTACAGTCTGATAAAATCATTCCACGAAAACTTTTGTATCGTCAACACAACACTAAAGCTCTAACTTTTAATCCTTGGGTACACCGCTACCGCTAATGATAAAATGTAAATGTCAAATCAGCAGTGACTGCTCAGCTTTAAGTTGCAGCCTGTTTAACATGTGATGCATCTACTCGAGTAGAATAACTATGTCTTCTTTCTGTAGCGCCACAGTCCTTAACTTCTTCATAAATGTTTGTGTTGTTGCATACCTCTTCAGTCTACCTGCATTACTTATCATTGCCCAAAAGCCAAATACCTAATTATAGAGTCAAAAATGAGCTGTGGGCGGTTCTTCTACCCAGCGTGTAATTCAGCTTGAAATACAACTCTTAAGATTGCTATAATTGTATTTTTTTTTTTTTTTTAATGTGATACGTTACATTTTAACTCTACATGTTTTTTTTCTTTTTAGGTTTGCTGAAGAGATTGAAAAGCATATATCCTTATATTTGGCCTGCAATATAAAGCCGATAGTTGTTTTTGATGGCGGTTATGATGCATCGGATCGAAAACTGGCTACAGTTTTGCAGAGGACAAGGCAGAGGCTTACCAATGCACAGCATATTGCAAAGTATGGTTGTTGTTCCGGAAAGGTGCTGCCAATATTAGCTGTAGAGGTAATGAAAAGTGTTCTTCAGAGTTTAAATGTTACATCCATACAGTCTGATTATGAAGCGGACGATGAAATGATGCTTCTTGCAAATCGCTGGAAATGTCCGGTGATAAGTCAAGACAGTGACTTTTATATTTTTGATATAGCTTGTGGGTTTATTAGACTTGATTCCATTGCAAACAGCATATCGCAAGAAGTTGATGATAATGATGATGAAATTAAGTATTTGAAATGTAAAATTTACCAAATCAATGATTTTGTTGCCTTGTTTCCTGGCATCGACAAATCCCTGTTGCCCTTGTTCAGTACACTGGTTGGCAATGACTTTGTTCATATCGATACATTTGATGACTTTTATGCAAATATCCGATTGCCAAAATTTAAGGGCAAGTTGAAGATTAGTCAGCGTCACAAAAAAATTTGTGGTTTACTCACTTGGTTGCAATATCGCACCGTTGAAGATGCCATTGAGCAAATCTTAAATCATATAAAATTGAAGAAGCGTGACCAGATCTGTGTGCAAATAAAGGATGCTATGAAAAGCTATATGGGTCAAAGGTTCTTGAATTTAGAGGGCTCTGAAGATGATGAGAAATTGTGTTTGATGAATAATTTTAAGACTTTTAAAGAGAAGTCTGTTCCACCATGGTTCATCAAAGGTATAAGATGTGGTAGGATTTCCCCATTTCTCTTAAATGCCATTTGTCTGCATAGAAATTTTTTACCTAGTCAAGTTGAGGATATGTCATTAGAAAGTAGCTACAACTGTTCATGTTACATTCGTCAAGTAATATACAGTATTCTGTTGACGTATGATGTGGGTCCTGATGATGCATTATCTGACAGCTCAGTAGATGAATATGATCGTCGTGGTGGCAGTTTGAAGAAAGAACCTTTATCAATGCTTTCTCATATTGAGGGATACGGACATGTGCCCCATTTACAGTATCTTGATGCATTAGACATCTCTTCCAGAACAAATGTCATACTGAAAGTACTTGGAGATAATTTGGAATACTTTTCTACTATCCCCGAAAAATTTCAACTGTTATTTGGTGGCATTAGGTACTGGCTGCGGAATTGCCAACCAAAGCCCTCTGAAGAAGTATTTGTTGCATTCACACTTTCAGTTTTATACTTTGCCATTGTTCGGCCAATCATTCGAGATGATGCTGATAAAGCCTCTGTTGTGCCTTCGAGCAATGGTGATTTGGATAGTTTGATTAAAAGTATTGAACAAGTGAACGCTGTATCGTTTCATACCAGTATGAAGAAATACTCAAAGAAACCACAGCATAATAATGCAAAACCTATTATCTTTCGCCATATACACCATTTTTGCCAGCTGCAGGCCTGTCTTTTATTTTTGACGTATTTGAACAAGTTACTACAAGATCCATTCCTAAATGTAAATCTGTTTGAATGCTTTAATGGGACAATTGTCTACAACTTAACAAAAGAGCTTTTGACAAGACCTTCCATGGACCTTTTTGTATCTACTTTGCTGGGACGGACTTCTTCCTTAGAGATCCTTTATTCTGAAATTAAGAGCAAAATCCTTCAGAATATGTCAGAGAGTTGCCCAATAAAAAGCGAGTACCAGAAAAAAATTGGGAAAAAGAAAAACAAAAAGTGTCTTAAGGAAGATATTACTCCAAACACGCACAAACTTTCAGCATATCTTGAATTTAAAGAAGAATTGAATTTGGAATGTTCTGCTGATTCGGATGTTGATGTATTTTTATAACATTGGATAGAATTAAAGTACTTTAATTTTATGGTGTGTGTACCTTTTTGTTCCTAATATATAATATTTTTATGTATTTTTTGTTTAAAATATCTAATTACTTTAGAAAATTGCCAGTTTCTATGGCAGTGTAGCTACTATGGAGCAAACTTGCACAACGAAAGTGGGCCCGAAATTTTGCCAGAAAGAACTGTCAATAAAGTAATAAAATTTTTATTTTCTTTTTCTTTTTATTTTCTTCGAGGAAAGGATTTTTTCTTAATTATTATTATTAATTTATTCATTAATCTTTCTACGCAATGGGCCTTATAATAGATCATCCATAAATTCTAAGCTATTTGCCGTAGATACAGTAAATTTTATGGCCCATCAAGATCTATTGCCAAGAGTCTGGATGGAGTTGAGGTCTTTATCCCTGCTCAACACTAAACCATTTTCAAGGATATACAGTGGCCCACACTCCCCCTGTCATTAGCAGAAAGGAAACGGAAGCACGCCCAACATCGAAGACAGCTGAACGTGGATAACATTCTCCCAACCCTACCCCCTTCTTGTCTTATTTCACTGTTTTTTGGCGATAGAAGTTTCACTTGCACGTATTACAAGTACTTGTTGTGTCGGCAAAATATATCATATACATGAAAGTCTCCATCAATTCACTTCTTTCGCCGCGATCTCAGCTTTAGTTTGAGTATCGAATAGTTTTAGTTTTGGAACCAAAAAAGTTTTGGTTTGAGATCCGGAAAGTTTTAGTTCTGGTTTAAGAGTGCTGCCATCTTTCGACGAAAAGTTCTTCGCTACATGTTAAATGTGTTAAAGAAAACATTTTTTTTATATTTGTTTTTTCCCCTTAGATAAGCTGTTATAATTATTGCCAAAACTTTAAACTTCTTTGTGAGGGGAGGGGCATTTTATGGTTTTGCGCAATGGCCCAAAATTTGTAGTTACACTACTGAGTTTCTAAGTCATTCCACACCATCACATGCACATTCTTTCAGTTACTACATGTCCTGCTGTCTTCCTTATGGCATATGGTTTCATTTGTAAAAAAAAAATAAAAAAATCTTTAATGGGGGAAAAAAAAGAAATACGATAGTATTTCCAGGATCGAATTAAGAACCCCATATATTGAGAAAACTCGAATTCCGGGGATAATTGCACAGTTTTTATTTCAAGCAGATGGTTTCATTGTACGAAGACAAAATAGAAGTGGAATGGGTTGATGCTCTCATTTCCGGGAGCAAATTTTGGACCACATACATGAGTGCCCATGTGAGTATTTCTGGGAGGGCCAGAGAAAAATTATTACCTTCTTCTCAAAGCTGTCAAACATTTTAGTAAATGTATAAGGTACCAAAATGCTACAAAAACAAATATACTGCTTGAAAATAATCGCCGAGCAGTAATACTAATTATTAGTAATGGACTAAAAAATACCTTATTTTAAAATGTGTTTGTGTGGGTTCCCATAATATACACATTTTGTTCACTTCGCAGGTTTTCCTAATTGTTACAACTTAGAAACACAAGGAAAGAAAACTTAATAAGTTTAACTTCTAAAATTGGCAATATGCCATATTGTTTCTCTTTGCATGTTTTCTAAATATATTGTAATTTTACTTTTCGTATCTGGCAGCAAAAATATTGTATAATTATAACTTCACTTTTTATATATTTGACAGCAGTATGTGTAATCATTTTCCGAATTCTAAAATCAAATCAGTCTTCCGTTTACCATTGAAGTGTGCACACATACTATGAAGGGTTCCACCAAAAAAAGGCATACTAATTTCTCAAACGTTGTATTTAATTATTTTTTTTTTTGGCACATTACACTTAAATACATATTTAAAACTTTTTATTTATTTATACAATACTACTTGACTCTTTTAAGTGCCCAGGTAGGGGGTATACAATACACATTTAAGATGTTACAAATTGTCGAATATTATGAACAAATGCATTGACATTAATTGAAGAAACACATTTTGAGTTAAGCTTATTCCAATTGTCAATCGTTTGAGCAAAAAACTGAATTTATGAGTGCTATTGTGTGATGTAAGTGATTGTAATTTCAGTGAGTGATTAACACGAGAAGAGATATAATTGGCAGGTTTGAGGTATTGTAAAAAATTACATTTATAATGATTACGAAGAATTCTATATAAAAGAGTAAGATG
>QLNU02015270.1:67791158-67802397 GCA_006491805.2 Dysdera silvatica
GCAAAGGGTGTTGATGGTGGTTATAACCCGCCCATTGCGACGAAATTTTGTATACATGTGAATATATGGAGTTGCAGCTCCATAATACTCTCCACTTAACCTGTAACCCCCATCTTCTGAACTTTCTGGGTTCGACTTCCAAGCAGGGTTTAAGCTGGCTCAAAACATGCTGTCGCAAAAATGCTAAAATGGGAAAAAAGTTGTAGCAAAATGCTAAAAAATATTAGTTGCTTTCGTTGCTCGAAAAATCGTATCAATGAAATTATTTATATCAACGATGCTTAACAGGTGCTGTTAAGAATTTTGAAGAGGAAACAAAAAGGAACAAGAAAAGATCGCTGAAGTGCAAAACGGATATTCTGGAATCGAGAAATCCTGTTTTCAGAGAATAAACTGTGGTTAAAAATGCCTGTCGCATTTTCGCGATGGGCAATAATTTTTTCTTCGCATTTTCGAGCAACTCGTCGCATTTTGCGAAAAATGCGACTGCAGCTTAAACCCTGCTTCCAAGTAAGTTTAGCCATGTGTAAACATACCACGAAGTGGTGCCAGTCGCCTGATTGTTGTCCCTATGTAGATACAACTGACAACATATCGCCCTCAGTTGGCAGTTTAGGACTACCAGGCATAAATATGCTGAAAATAGAAATCGTGGGCGTCGAAAAAATGAATGTTCTTTCCCTCAAAACATTTCCACTACATAACATTCAGTCATGACAAATGCGCAGAAAACTAAAATAGTAAATTTTAGGCGAGCCTCTCGCAGCTCGGTACAAACGATGCCTGGACCCTGCACTGGTAACGCGTTCCCCTATAATGCGGTTATCCCGGATTCGACTTCCGACAGTGCCAAGAACTGAGCGCTTACTAACTGCTTTCTGCAGTTCCTTGGGTTGGTTCCCTTGGCCTTAAGAGGCCAGGAATCCTCGGAAAACTGTAGGTCCTTGCACAAAAAGCATACTACACTACGTACGTAGAGAGGGAGGGGTTGTAATCTCCCATTGCTATTGCTATTTATAACACTGTAACCCCGCATTGTAATCCTGTAACCCCATTAGGAAATTTCTGTGTACGCTTCTTCTTCTTCTTCTTCTGCTGTTGTTGTTATTGTTGTTGTTGCTGATGCTCCTGCTCCTCCTCATCATCATAATCACTATACCCATACGAGTTTACAGAGAGAGAAAAATTACTCACTTACTCAAGGTGGACTTGAACCTGCAATTTTTAAGTCTCAAAGCTTTGGCTTTTAAGCTACTGGGTACAACCATTCGTAGAACTTTCTTCGTATGTACAAATAAAAACTTTTTAATTAAAGAAGGGGGGTTGGGGAGAAATTGATTTTTGTCTTGAATAAAAAGTGTGGATTGTGTCAGAAATTTATCAACGCAATTAATTTCATCACAATTTCCCTACTTCAATTTGGGAATTCTCCTTTGACAGATATGAGTACGAGAGGAGTTCATAGCATCGCTGTACTCAGTAGTTTAACGGCCAAAGCGTTGGGCTGTAAACCCAATGGTTGCAAGTTCGAATTCAACGTGGCTGGGTAACAGCTCTGCACGCAGGATTTCAAAATGAGAGTTTTTTTTTTTACTTTAAATGGGAGACAGTGATTTTTTCTTTCATACGAAAATGGCAGTAACGTTGTCTAAATAGATAGGTTTAAACCCTAACCTCCCACCCTCTCCGTATGAACGGCCTTGCGTGGTGCGCGGATATTTATTTTTTGCTTTCCAAACTCATATGAAATGAGAAGTTCAGCTTAAATTGGAACACAAGGAAATTCATAAATTATTATCTTCTCTTTTCTTTTCGCATAGATTTTTTGAAAAAAGAAGAAGAAGAAGAAGAAATTATGCGTTTTTGTTGAAATTAAATGTACATCCAGCACATACACGGGTAAGGATATGGTAAACAATTCAAGGCCGTGGGACCCATCAATGTTTAGGAATTGCACATTAAATGTTCAAATCAATAGTTGGTGAAACTCCTGCCGGCGGAGATGTATGCTTCTATACGTCTAAGTAAGGAGTGAGAAAGGTTTCTAAGGTGATCCTGCGACACATTCTGTCACGCATTCTTCACTTGTTGCTCAAGATCTGCGACATTTTGGGAATCTGGCCCCATACATGTTCGATTGGCGAAAGGTCTGGTGATCTTGCTGGTCAAGGAAGGGTATCAACAGCACGAGACAGCTCAGAGATATGCGAGCCGTATGGAGTCTGAAATTATCTTGTTGGGAAATGGCCCAGTCTGTCGTGTCATGGGTAACGCAAATGCTCACAGGATATGATCAATATACCGTTAAGCTGTTCAAGTTGCACGCAGGATGGCCATAGGCGTCCTGCTGTCTTATAATATAGCACCTCATACAATCACACTGGGGGTAATGGTTGTGTGCTTCTGTAAAACAAAGGTGGGGGGAGGGAATTGGGACCGCTGGCCTTGACACCTCCATAGGCGAATCCGATGGTCATCTGCTCCAAGACTGAAGCGGGATTCATCGTTGAACACTATGCGATACTAATCTGCTGGCAGCCACGATGACCGGCTACGACACCACTCCAGACGACTCTGTTGATGGTGTGGGGTTAAAGGCAAACGTCTTAAAGGCCGCTGTGAGCGTAACCCCCACCTCAGCCAAGCGTCGTGAGATGGTGGAAGGTGTCACGGTGGCGCAAAAGGGACTGTAGGACGTTGGATGGCGGGCAATGATGCCGTTTGGTCAGCTCGGGCCTGTCATAGAACAAAGGATCTTGTCACGCATTCGTGCACCTTGGCCTTCCAGAGCTTTTATTACGCCGATGGGTTCCTCGCAGCAACCATTGCTGCCAACACATTTGCACAATAGTGTCCGTATGGTGCAAGTGGCGACATATTGCTCTGTAGGACTAGCCAGTTTCACGCATCCCGGGTATGCGACCACGTTCAAAGTCGTCCACTTGGCTATAAGGTCCTCGTCAACGTCGTAACGGCATTATTGGTTGCGTCTCCAGAGGACTGCAACGCTGATAACGAAAAAAAATAAACCGTCCGCAATTTTTCGTTTACCGACTAACTTCTCACCGTACTATGAGATTTAATTCCTTACCTAGGAAGTTTCCGATTAATCGGAAAACTAGGTTCCTTTGCTGTTTTGCGTCGTAGAAATCCTACAATCGATCTCCAAGGGTTACTGTCGGGAATACTCAATCAAAAATACACAAGAAATAGGAGAGTAATTGAAGTTTCTTATAATTTTCGACTTCTTTATGCGCCTCAGTGGCCCGCCACGTTTACCACGGCCACCTTCAAAGCAGCTGGGTCAGGTTCATCTGCTAGTAAGTTCGGTTGTGTATCTGTAAAGATATAAAGTGGTGCTAGATTAGGCTACAAGTAGCGGATTGGGTGACTTTTTAAGTGCACTTGTTCAAAAATTTCGAATTGGGCGACATGCTACTTTTAATTATCCCCAGGCATGAATCTGAAAAATACGCTACTTTTTATTTTCATATATAAAATCACAAAATATTATTAGTATTGCATAATACAATAAAAATTTTGTTTGTTGAACATTTCTATTCGCAGTGAATGATAGTTTCACTAAAACATAACATGTTCGATACTCACTTAATTCCTATGAGATCTCTGTGGTTCAATTCTTGTTTTGGTACTTTCAATCACAGAGATCTTACATGTACTCAAGTGGACGTCATATGACTTCGAAATTCGTTTAACATTGCAGTTCCGTGCAAACCTTCGAGCATATATATACCCCCTAAGGGAGCGTTCAAGTATTACGTAAGAACCTTGGGGTTGGGGGGTTGCCGTTGGTCTTATTTTCCTATGTTAGCCAATGTTAATTTTTGCTTTCTGAGGTGGGGGTGAAATGGCCAAAATATTGCTTACGTAATACTTGAATGCTCCCTATAGACTCGAAGGTGCACACTGTGGATCCACATTAATGAAATCAATTTTTCTATTTTCCTGTGTTTCAGTACGTAATTATAATCAAGCGTGGATACTTGGAGGAGGTCACAGAGGTCATGATTCTTCAAAAATATATTTTTTCACTGTAAAAAATTCCAACTTTCATGATAAATGAAGGGTGTTATTCCCAGACCATGGCGAATTTTGTCCTTGACCCCGCTTCCCCCAAACTTAAAGTCTGTATCCGCTCTTGATTATAATTATGCGTGCTTGTTTAAGTGTAGATTGTACACTTCGGGATACTGTGGAAAATCGTTAACTTGGCAGTACTTTCCACAGTTAAACTAATGATTTTAGTTTAACTTGCATTCCATTCAATTTTCGTTTTATTTTTCGTTCAGCATTGCAAGTATACAAACGATAATGTTGACCTGATTATCTATTTATTAAGCTCAAACATGAGCAAAAAAAACCCCACAACCTTGTGGAAGCTTCAAAAATGCCAAATCCAAGGGTTAAAAAAATTTCCAGACATGTCAGGGGCGAATCGGGATTCGGAACGACCCGAAGCCCCATTCTTTTTTTCTAAGCTGCTATTGGAGATACGATTACGATATTCCGTATTCAGAGAGCGTACGTGAGGGCACTTGAAATGTTGCATGTCAGGGCCGTATCGTAGGGGACCAGAATCCCCACCCCCCGGTAAGCAAAAATTAACATTGGCTAACATAGGAAAATAAGCACAACAGCAAACCCCCTCCCCACAAAGCCGCAATACCTTACGTAATACTTGAAATCTCTCTTGCAAAATAATTCATTTTTATGTTTGGGCTACAAATAGTTCAAATCCGCTACTTTTGGAGCACAGTTTGCTACTTTTTAATCTTCAGATCTGGCAACATTGAAGGTATCAGGGTTAGGTCACGTTAGGTCGTGGAACCTTTTTACAATCCATTCTAACCAGATTATGGGACAATCGAGGATCAATATTATTTTTGTTAAATATTATTATTTTCTTTTAAGTTTTCATATTTTATCTCGATTGTCCCAAAATCGGGTTAAAATGGATCGTCTAAAAAGATTCCACGACCTGACATGACTTAACCCTGATACCCTTACATATATATACAACCGAACTTACTAGCAGACGAACCTGGCTCAGCTGCTTTGAAGGTGGCAGTGGTCAAAACCACTGGGCCACTGAGGCGCATAAAGAAGTAACAAATTATAAAAAAAACATTATTTGAACGGTGCTTACGTTTGGAAAAGTCGATGGCGATACAAGCATTCTTATATGATTTATGTGTTTATTGGAAAAAGTAACTCCCGACGCCATCAGTCCTTCAGTGCCGGACCCGTTCCTGATATTTCAGTATAAAACCGAAAATGGTCATTGATTGGAAGATGGGGATCACGACGACTCACATTGATGTGGTATTTTATCGAGAGCATTTAAAGTGTAATATGCCATGGCGATGGAACTCAAAGCATGCATTATCAAAAGTCATCCATACACGTTCTTCTACATGCACAAATGTGCACAAATTGTCATCAACGTAGGATTTTCAAAATGCGACAACATACGATGGAATTTAAAACATGTACATTTATAGGCGTAGAGTTATCTGCACCCGTGGGTCCCGACCTTACCCTAATACTTTTGAAAACTCTACTGTGGTGTGTAAGGCCAGTTCCAGCGAGCCTGCGGAGGGGGTGGGCGCCAAGCACGGAAGGCGGACATTCATATGGAAACACTGTGCAGAAATTTTATTCTTTTTATCTTCTCCAAAACGGTGGAAAGTTCTTTTAGAAAACATTTCAAAGTTAACATGAAAGCACCCTTCTCACACCCGATGAGAAAGTAAAGTCGAAGAAATTCGGTCTATATGGACATCAGATGGGAGAACTTTATGATGCATCTATGAAATGATGGATAATGACAATTTCAACACAGAAACCCAACAGGAAGCAAAAAAATTGTGCGTTAATATAAGGGATTACACTTTTATATTCACCTTGGTCATCTGGTATGATGTATTTAATAGAATAAACCCTATCAGCGAACAGCTGCCAAAGAAAATCTTGAATATTTATTTTACTTGTCTTACAATCCATTACCAATTTAAAAACCTGCATATCAGAAAATCGAACCTAGTGAAATTATGAGAATGTTCTTCAAACAGCAAAGACGCTAAGTGAAAATGTGGATGGAGAAACACAATTTAACTCATCAATTGAAGTTCTTAGAAGAAAAAAGGCACGTCAATTTCAACATGAGCATCTTCATAAATCGCTGCAAATGCCAGAAGATAAGTTTAGAATCAATTTCACGATTTTAGATACAGCCCGATCACCTTTGGATGAACGTTTCGAATCAACGAAAAACCGTATAGATCATTTCAGATTTTTGTTTTAATAATTTATCAAATATTAACAACTCAATCTTACGAAAATATTGCTATAATTTAGTATAAGGGGCAACTTCTGAAAAATCCTGGTTTTTTAGAGATTAGACTGAAAGTTGCCCCTATACGATACTTCTCCTGTATGCGTAACTGTATACAGGGCAGTATTTCCTCCATATGTCATAAACGGTTGAGATGCGATGGGGCAGTTGTACAGACTTTTTACTTCCCGCGGCCAGACCTTTCGAATGACACCACTTTTGTCAAAACTGGCGAGTCCCATTTAGTGCACTTCCCCAGCGAGAGTTGAGCATATTCCAGCGGGTCCAAAAGTACCAGCGAAGTGTTGAGGGGTTCACCTAGCGTGTCATTAATCCGAATTCGATTATCAAAGGTAAAATAAAGGAAAAAGAAAGTAAGATAGTTTACTTGGCAAGCTAGCTAGCTAGTTTACTGGGTGAGGTCCCTGTGCCTTAAGAGGTTCAAATTTCTTGGAGAAATGTAGGTCCGTTGTCATATGATGGCGTAGTGGTATTAACCTGGCGGAGTGATATTAACCTGGCGTAGTGATACTAACTTGGCGCAGTGATATTAACCTAGGCTGAAATTCTAATGGCGGACATTACATGCTACTACATACCATTTCTATCACACTACTGTATACTACGGCTACATAACATCATCTTAATACATATAATACTCATCTTATGGTATAAAATATCATCTTTATTCTTTTATGTTATGTAGTATATAATATACCATCTTAATAGCTATCCTGTAGTATAATATACCATTTTAATAGTTATCCTATAGTATAATATGCCATTTTGCTACCAATTAACATTTTAATTGTAGACTGATGTTAATTTCTTTTTAATAATTCATTAATGGATTCAAGAGATAAATTTTAGCTGGAATGATACAGTTATCTGTGTTTCGGAGATTTAAATAATGTTTACTATAATTTTTTTAATAACGATGTTCTTGGAAATTTTCATTTTACAGTATATTGAAAAGTAAATCGTAACAAAAAATGTAAATTTGGAAATAAATTGGTTGATTAGGGTCTATAAACTCCTTTGTGCGAAAACCATAGCATATGTTACAATTCATCGATAAATAATCGGTATTTAAGCATCCGTCAAACCACATCTGTTCTCCAAGCATTGACAGAGAGTTTTTGTGTGGTACATTGTATACAAATAGCGTGTTTTCTCAAATATCATAATTCTACAAATATTTATTTAAGGTCTTTGGAATATCAACCGATAAGATTAAGCTTATATCGATACAAAAGAATGAACTTATGGGTTCGAGGGTAGAAATTTTCATAGGGGGAGATACTCACTGGTCCCTTGGGACAATAACAACGTTTTAACGTAAATGTTAGGGGCTTATTCTCCTCGTTCATTCTTTGGTAACCCCTCCAATCTCCATGGAGTGTGCGTGCAATAGGGGAAGGGGACATAAACCAAACATTTTAGGATCCATTAAATTGGGCTTTAGATAAGCTCTGGGCCTAATAAGGGCTTTTCACGAACCGCGATGTATTTTCAAAATACGACGGACTGTAGGGCGAAGGCGCAAACGATATTTTGCACTTCCGTTCTTCTCGGAACGTAGTTGAGATGTTCTGTCCGTGAGATCGCACGTTGTCAATTATAATTAACATGCATGTAGTCATTTTTGTATGGGTAAATTAGGGATGGATGTGTGTGTATACATTTTAATTGATTGTTTATATAGGCAGGGATTTCATCAGTGGCGGATCTTAGGGAGGGCTTGAAACTCTCTGTGCTCCATCTCCCACTCCTCCTATTAAGCTTATAACCCACCTTATGAACTTCTTCCTACACCTGTGCTTGTCCGACCACCATTTTGCACACAGAAAGTTAATAAAGTATACCAAGAAAGTCAATAAAGTATACCCAGAAAGTCAATAAAGTATACCCAGAAAGTTCATAAGGGGAGGGTTACAGGCTTACAATGGGGGGTTACAGAGCTACAACTCCATTGTATTTACATGTATACTATGCACAATTTCATCGCAATGGGGGTTACAATCATAATCGACCACCCCCCCCTTGCGTATGCCAGTGCCACCCACTTCTTAAATAAAAACGTTCATTATTAACCAGAACGAAAAGTCACTCACATCGACTTTATCAATTCATGGATAAACCCACCGCAAGAGAGAGAGAGATTATCTTTATACAAGGGAATCATTATCTTTACAAGGGAGGTACTTTATCGTTACAATTTAAGCTTACATAATAGACTTTTTGTATAGAATAAGCATGTACAGTTAGCATGAAATTTTGCACCATATTGATCGTAACTACTAAAACCACAAAATAGTGCAAAAATTAAAATTAATAAAAATAAAATGCAGTGATAAAATAAATATTTTTATCAAAAGGAAAATATAGTCTTAAAGTTCGCAAGATAAGACAAAGAAAAAAATAGCACATGCAATCATCTCTTACCACTGAATTTAACTATGTATGTATTTATTTTGCATGTAACCTCCATAAGGCGGAAACCTGCATACTACGGAATTTTTTCCGGTCCCGTGAGTTTCCGCCTTAGACAGGTTTCACTGTTTATATAATATATAAAATATATAATATATAAAATATATAATATATAAAAAATATAATATATAAAATATATAATATATAAAAATATAAATATTGTTCATAAAATATAATACATAAATGAACAATAAATAATTCAATAATAAATAATAATTTTGTTCTAATAACCGCACAATCGCTCTCAATGGATTCATTCATCATTTATAAAGATTGTTTATAAATGATTATTATATTTATTATTTATTATTATTTATTATTTATAAATGATTTATTGAAGACATGTATGGCGTGGTGGTAAATACATAAAAGCATACGTATAAAAAGGTAGGTAGCGTTTTTCTAGTGCTGACGGGTATTGGTTCGAGGTTAATTAACTCCGAGTGATAATCGTGTGAAAAATTACAGAATTTACGAATTTCCTTGAAAATTGCTACGATATTTTAGGGCGATGTTCACTCCTTTGAGGAACACTATTCTAATAATTTAGCCGCAGCTTTGGAGTATTTGTCTGTTACTATTATTCTGGAAGTTTGGGGATCGTGTTGGGTGCAGCATGGTCATTGCTGTGCTTGTTAAATATCAAGTAAATCGGTGAGAATCTCTTCGACTATGGAACTGAGATCAGCAGCATTTTATGGGTTTTGATGATCCATTGCTTGATGTTTGGAAGAAAGAGGACACAGAAAACGAATTACCTGAAAAAGAATGAACGGCTTGCATGTTAATTATATAATAATAATAATAATAATAACAGTAACAATTATTATGAAATTGACATTTTAAAAATGTACATATTTGACTATAAATCAAAAATGTACTTGATATATAAACAACGATTATGAGTGAGGAATTCATTTTATTGGTTAAAAAAAAATCTATATTTCTTTTGAGAATATTAGACGCAGCTGTATAATAGAATTGTGTTTCGTAAACAACGATATGAACTTTAATGAAAAAAAAAGTATAACAAGAATTGAAAACATTTCAAAGGAGTAGAGAAGTACTTGCTCGCGCTTGCGAGATAAATAGCTGCGAGAAAACAAAGGATAAATGCAAGTTGAGGACATCGTTGTTGAAATGAAGACCTTAGAGAGCAATGAGTTGTGCATATTGTAATATGGATCAATCAACGACGAAACAAAGGAAGTCTTCAACTTGGTCAAAGCATTAAATAATAATTGAAGATGGCGCAATATCCTTGGATAAGATGAATGGGTGAAATTAGAAAATAAGTTGGAATGACATGGAGGTGAACCTTCAAGTAGACATCTGCAAAAGAATTCTGGGAAGACATTCGCCCAGCAGTGAATGGATAAAGGATGAATATAATAGTACAATAAATTATTTAGAGATTTACTCAGAGGTTATAGTAAATAGCTTCCATTTTTATAGCTATCTACCAACGTAATTGCATCTGCAACTCACGATAAAAAAAAATTTTTATTTTCCTTTGTTAAAAAATGTCGATTGAAAGATTATTTAAAAACAGGGAAATTTCTCTTTGGTTGCTGATTGAAAGCCCCCATCTTCCTTTCCTCTTTTTTTATTGGTTTTGTGCGCCACTGACAGGGGGAGGGGGGAGGACCACAATGTCACACTAATCTGGTATTAGTTTATGAAGCGCAGGGGTGGTCGTTTGTGCATTCGCTCCATGTTATGCCAGTTAGAGATTCAACAATGGGGTTAACAGTCTTTTTGAGGGGATTGTGTCCCAGCTATCTAAACATTCAACGAAGCCTCCAGATTAAAAGATGGTTTGCAATGGAGCTTATGGGTCAACAATATTCTAGGACTAACGCGTGTTCTCTGGGTTTGAAATTTAAGTTTCCGTTTTTTAATGATATTTGTTTTGTATCTTTTGGTTTTATTTATAGTGTGCCAAATTTTCAACGTATATAACAATGTACATTCCAGCTCAGCTACAACGACTTCAGCTGTAACGGCAACTTAGTTATAACGAGTTCGGTTTTAATCGTAACTCGGGTATAACGTCAAAATTCTAAATTCCCCCCGTGAATTATTGGTGTATATATACAAAATCTGAGTATAATGTTATTTCCTATAACGTTTAACCTTCCTATAACGGTGCTGCCCCTATGACGTTAAATATTTATATAATGATATTAGCTACAATATTAAATATGTCTATAAAAATATTTTATGTGATTCCGATAATTTTAGAGTGTACAGTGGACCCTCGATTTACCGTTTTTCTTGCTTAACCGTCGGCGTCAAGTTCAAGTCCTGTCGCTCCGTTACCATGGACAATGCTCCATCAGCAGGAGAAAACGTTGAAATTAACGTTGTTGTTGAATGAATAAACATTGA
>QLNU02015270.1:67802497-67823160 GCA_006491805.2 Dysdera silvatica
CTCTTCTCTACTCCACCTATATATACTCTTCTCTACTCCACTTATATACCCTTCTCTACTCCACCTATATACTTTTCAGATCTTTCGTCACTTTATCCTTCCATCTCAGCCGTGGTCTTCCCCTCTTCCTCTTACCCATTACCACCCGTCTATCCAATATCTTTACCACATATTCCTCATTTTTCCGCTCCATATGCCCAAGCCATCTTAACCTATATTCCTATATTTTTCTTCCTATGGGTCCACCTTGACCTACCTCTAATTAGGTTATTCCAATTAGGTTATTAGGTTCACCAGAACTTCTACATGCAGAAAATTTAGATATACAAAAGTTCAATATCTGGCCATCCTATATGCATATGTAAATGATCTGATGTATCAACGGACTTTCTAATTTAAGCCGAAAAAGAAAGTAGGTGTCAAAATCTAATTTCCTTAACTAAGTCCCAGGTGAACACAGCTATGAAAGGCGGTAGTTTAAAAAATCATATAAATTTTAAAATAAGACAAAAACTAGAATATGAATGGAAATTAAGATTTGAGAAGTCATATTTACGTTTTTCCTATGTTGGAACCATTTGCAGAGAATGTCCTTGCTTTAGTAGGGAGGGTGGTCAGGCTCAAGCGGACAGAGGTAGGGGCTGCTTCATCAAGGACCGTCCGCATTTTAATTTTTTTTTTTTTAAATTCTCCATCTCAATTTTTGCTTATAAATTTGATGGAAAATACATTTTTTTTGCAAACGTAAATTGCATGATAATTTAAAGCACGTGTTGAGATTGCAGAAAAAATGAGGGTCTTTCGGAAAATATCGAAGACGGATATCATCTATGTTTTATGACTTTTTTGATTGTTTTGAGAGCAAAAACGGGAAGCTAAAGGAGCTGAGTGACCTTATCTGATTCCCATTAAATGCCTGAGAATGATTAGCCGGAATGCCTAATAGGATGGCGATATACCCCGATAGCGCCCGGAAAGGGGTGAAAGAGGCACTTGCCCCTTCTGGCCCATGGATTTCCACAGGTTTTACTATGGTTTTGCTCCCTTCTTGAAACTTTGTCGACACTGATGACAAATCAAAGATGGAATGAAGCAATATAAAAATAAACTTTTTTTTTACCAATTATCAAGAAATCGATATCTTTGGCACATACTGCCTATCAGCATTACCAAACATTTCTGGGGGAGCAAAGGTGACTGAAAGAAAAAGAAAAGCAGGTGAATATAGAAAAAGTGAAGCAAAGGAAGGAAGAGGAACAAAAACTGAAGGAGGCAGAGATTTCCAAGAGAAAATTCAAGACTTGGACTGTACCCTTAAAAACAAGAAGAACCTTGAAATCGCCAGAGAATCAGCAGATGTTTCTTTGATAATGCTACAGAAAAGCTAAAAAAAGGTTTGGAGAAAGGTAACCATGTACAGATACAAGTAGCTCAAGGAATTTCAAGGAATTTCAAGGGTTTTCGATTGATGAAAAACTATGAAAAGAAATAATACAAAACAGTTCAAGAGCTCCAAACTGATGTTGAAAAAAGGAAAATTACGCTAATTACTAACTTTTATTATAAAAAGTTTAAGACAGAATAGTTTTTCATTCCAGTTTTTATACTTTTTGGTGGTTTTGTAATAACTCTTTAAAATTAAGATTTAAGAATAATAAAAAGATTTAGTAGTTAATTCTAAAAATTTAGACGCCTTCAAAGAATGTTTAAATGAACTTCTGGACTTTTTTGATATTTAAAAGGATTTGCTCTCATTTTCTTTAATAGATATCTATGTTTTAATGTTTAACGTATTTATTTTATTATTTTGTTTTTTGGAACTATCCTTGTTGAGTCCTCAAACCAGTTGAGGACCTAGATTTTGTGTGTATGTATTTGTAATTTTATTGTTTTCTGTAAATCTTATTTTGTATTGAAATAAAGAAAATGTTGGCCATGCCCCATTCATATTCAAAACGAAATAACGGTTTTTATTGTATCTGGAAGAATTTTGAAATTAACTTTGCTAGATCTAATAAATTAACATTTCGTTCTGAACTTAACCAGCCTTTTGGTAGGGTCATTAAATTAGAAAAAAAAATTTTCAGGCAAGTCCACGTCAAAACAATCAGTCTCTTTTTTTAAAATTCTGCTCTCTTTTTGTCTCCTTTTTAATAATTTTAATCACCAAAATAGCTATTTTTTACTTCTAAACTCACTCCCATCCCTGTACAAGGTCATTAATAATATTTATAATCATTAAAAATATTTGTGATATTGGTAATAATATTTGTGATGTCATTAATAATATTTGCAATTTCATCAACATTTATGATCGTATTGTTAATATTTACGATTGTGCTACGAGTATTGGCATGCTCATTGTCATTGACAATATGTAAATTAACGTTGGCAATATTTCTGTATATGATTGATAATATTTTTGGTGATATTGTCAAGATCTATGGTAACATTTTCAATACTATGCCGATATTATTGTTGATATATGTGATGCCATTATCAATATTTCCCATGTCGTTGTCAGTATTTCTGATGTCACTATCAACATGTGTATTGTCACTGTCAATGTGTTTGTGCTATTATTTATACTAATGACATTTCAACAACCTTTATGATAAGATATTTGTGATTGCATATTTGTGTTTCAACAGCATACTTGCATATTCATAATAACAACATATGATTGCATATTGACGACGTAATTATTGATTCATAGTAAATTTGTCTTTTTCATGTGGCATCGTTATTAAAAATTTTTTGGTTACTTATCTGAGTTTGATATTTCATTTAATCGATTGTAATTTTTTCAGAGAACATTCATTCATTCATTCTTCGGCTAGTTCGTTCATTCCGAAAGCATCATTAAACGGTTTTAATGAAAGACGTTCAATAAGTACAAAGAGAATGTGATTAAATATATTAAATAAATTTTTAAATAGCATCTTAAATGAACTCTCAATAAATATATGCAACTGACCTTTAATGTATGCATTTAATAGAGCTTCAATGAATAAGTTAAAATCACTTTCTCAGTGACTCCTGAATAAACGTTACTCCGAAGCCATAACATTCCATTTTGGTAATATAAACCATTGTAGAACAATATGTATTAAAATATTTCCATATGGCATCATTAAAGGAAACAAACTTCATAGCAGATAGTGTTTTCTTTTTGCCTTGGCTATTCTAAAAGCACAGAAGAATTTTGAAACTTCATTCCTATATCTCCATTGTATGCTAAATGCAGAATGTTGGTCGGCAGGTGCGCGAAATGGTCAATGATTTTTTCCCCCAACTCCTTTCTTATTTCGTGGTTATGATAGAGCGTTTATATCTTTTCCTTATTAGAACTGTGAGTTAGCATTTGTGTCTTCGCAAGATGCGAGTATAAAGAACGGTCCGTTTTTTGATTTCTTTAAGAAACTTGAGTAGCTACCTCGAAGACACTCCAAGGAAACAGTTATATTAAAAAAACTAGTTGGGCAAGAAAAAAATTGATGTGGAGAAAGGTTATTTCAATCAAAGATGTCCAAGAGCGCGAAATGGATGGAGAAAGATGGAGCGGACTTGGAGATAGAGATGAAGAGGAGATGGAGGAGGAGAGCAGAAGAGGAAGACAAGGGAATGTAAAATGCCCTTTGGTCATCGTTGTGATGACTTTCACCGCTCGAAGACACAAGGACGCGGTCTTTTATAAATAACAAGCTGGACAAGGGAGAGAGAGAGAGAGAGAGAGAGAGAGAATGAAGGAGCGGGTGAAAGACAGAGCGAGAGAGAGAGAGGGGTCTGAATTAATGGCCGCTCATCAGGCCGGCTAATCGCGTGCCAGAGACATCTGGCGGCCCGCGGGAGAATTAATTGTCGCCTAATCCCTGGAGCCCCGCCCACCATGCGCCTCTATTGGACAACGCACCCTTATCCATCTTGACTTCCCATTGTCCCGTTCGAAACAGCGAATAATCGCTATTGGCCATTAAAGCTCCAATTATTGGTTAAAATCGCTTTCATACATGGTAATGACGGAACGGAAAGATCCCCATCTTTACTCCCCTATCGCCTCCACTTGCCTTAACTTTTTTCCACCTTGCCTTCTGGAGAAAAAAAATCAGGGCTTTTTTTGGACAGAATGTCCCCTCTTCTCCCTACCTTGTTTCAGTTTCTTTTCATTTTTTGTGGAAGCGCTCGCACGTTGACAATAGCCATCTCTTTTTTTGCCCTCCCCTCCAAAGTATCTCCCTTTTGATATTTTGGATAACGAGTCTAGTTTTTAAGGGGATGGCAAGGTAGGATCGGTAGGTTTTCATCGGGTTTTTCCATCTTCGACGTTTAATTAGGGTTTTAGCTTTTTTTTCTGCGACGGGGTTTTTTTTGCACTTGCTTTTTTCATTAAAGTCCAGCGATTAACTAGTTTCTAGCCGACGGTGGTTTTTTAGCGCCATCCTAGGGTATGTAAGAGTAAAATAGGCTCCGAAAAATTAATCAAAAACAGATCGCCCTCATTAAAAGGGATCCTTAAAAAGACAGATAATGAAGTTTGGGGAAAATTTTGCCGCACGGGGCAAAGAAAGTTTTTTTGTCGACATCCATTCTATATAATCTTTTCCCCCTTTCGCTTAAAGATTTAATGATTTGTGTCGCAATTTATAGGGTGTTTCTATGTAACACAAAAGCGACGGCTCCGCCAATTTAAAAGATGGATTTTCCCTACTTTTTGTCCCCATATCCCTAAAAAAAACTTTGCTGAAAAAGTTGGCCTTTACGACCAAAGCTTTGGACGCATAATGTTATTACTGAGGCTTAACTTTTCTTATGTTACCTAACATTCTCATCATAACTGAATGTTGATGTGAAATTTTTATGTTCTCAGCAAATTGGTATTCCCTAATTTTCGGGGTGTAAAAATAGCTGAGGAGAAAAAAACAACAATAAAAAAAAAACAAAAAACGGACCAAATTATACGAGCATAATTAGATAAGAAAAAACATGATGAATGACATGATCTTCCTTGACAATGTGAACATTAATTCGAAAGTTATTATGATTTTATTAAATGGGAAATTATAATGATATTAGAAATGAGTAATTATAGCGATTGCGTTAAATGAAAAATTAGGATGATAGTTTAGCTAAAAGAAAAGATATAATATTCAAATAAAAGTATATATTCGAATAAAAATATATATTGAATAAATAAGGGTATTTAGAAAAATTATAATATTTAAATAAAATTGCGATGATATTACTATATAAAATTACAATGATATCACTGGGTAGAAAAATTATAATGATATTACCATAAAAATTATAATCATATTACCATAAAAAATTAGAATAATTTACTATATAAAATATAATTTATATACTATGTAAAAGTTATAATGATATTACTATTAAAAAGATAATGATATACTATATAAAAATTATAATATTATATATAAAAATATAAAAATAGTACTATATAAAACTATAATGATATTACTATATAAAAATATAATTATATTACTATATAAAAAATAAATATATAGTACTATATAAAAACTATAACGAATTACTATATAAAAATAAAATAATGTACTACATAAAACTATAATGATATTACTATATAAAACTATAATATATTCACTATATAAAAATTATAATGATATTACCATATAATTATAATGATATTACTGTATAAAAATTATAACGATCTTATTAAACAAAATATTTTGATAAAGTTATTTAATTAAATGTTTCGATGATATCATTAAAAGTAAAGTTACTGTATTATTTTTTTGAAAGAAATTATGGTGCTATTAGTAAATCGAAGGTATTAAGACATTAAAAGAAAATTTTCGTTACGTTATTAAATGAATTTTGAAATAACAATATGCTGAAAAAACATAAATAAATATTGGTCGATTTAATATATAGCAGAAAATAAAATTAATGTCCAAAATATTGCCTGTCTTTGGCAATATAATCATAAATAATCACATAACCTTCATCCAGAAGTGGATAGATAATGATTGAAGATGATGGCATGAAGGTTGAAAGAGTGAGAAAAAAAGAAGTGGACACTTACAATGCTTTAAATATTAATTATAAATATTTAAATAATTACATTAATATATTGATAATTGTCCTAATTTATTATTTAATAATAGTCAATAATTTAACGCCACTCAGTTCTAAATTTAGGTGAGCATTTATTTGAGCTTCGCTTTGCTGGACTGATAAGGCATATTGTAATATACATAAGGCATATGATAATATACTATAAGGCATATTGATAATATAACTATAAGCATATTATAATATAACTATTAAGCATATTGATAATATAACTATAAGGATATTGATAATATAACTATAAGGCACAGGATTTATTTGGCCATATTATTTTATATCGCAATGTTTTTCAGAGAATTATTCACTTTCTATTATTGCTTATTTATAAACTGGGGTTGTTCTCATTCCTATGGACAAAATATTGAAGTTAGTTTTCCTGAGTATAAAAGCAGTTTGTATATTATAAGATTTATATAACTAATATATATTTGAAATCTATATTATATATACAATGTTATAACATTGTGTTATTATATATTCAACTTATATCTTAAAATTTCTAAACTCCAATGAGATTTTATTTATTTAAAAATAAGTTCAAATATAATATTTATTGATTATACAAAGAAATTGCCCTTTAATTTATATTTTAAATTGAGAGTTTTATCAATATAATTTGCTTAATATTTTTCTAATCTTGCGTACTTTTGTAAAAAAATGTCTAATTTACTATCATTAGCTTGAATCATGCAAATGCAATTGCAGCCTTCTCATTAGAAGTCTAGCGTTAATCATCATTAATTTATTAATTATTTATAACTATTTGATGCATTTCCTTATATTCTATGTAATAATTAATTTCCATTTCATATTCTCCGTTAAAATTAATAAATGAAAACACTCGATTAAAATATTTTTATAATTATTTGAAACAGCAAAAAGAAAAATAATAATAAAAAAAGTTGTCTTTTTTTTTCCAGTTTCAAAGCACATTTTCAGATTTAATAAAGTTATTGCAAATTCTTAAACTTTTTTTTCTTCTTAAAAGACTTGAAAATGTTCACTTTCACATCTTTGTAAATGTATGTATGTGTACATCATTTTTGTGCTTTAGTATTTTCACATAACAAATCCCTTTTCTATGGAATAATGCAGTTTGAATTATCCATTTTTTGTTCATTCCAGTAGAGATCGAACGGGCCACAAATGAGTATTCATTATCCGACATCAAGTTAATTGAAACTTTAATTTCAAAATTCCTGTTAATGCAATCACCAGCCACCAATTGATTAAAAAATATCCCCGAAGCAATCAGCTCAGCGGAGAGCCTCGGAGGTTTTTTTTCCTGGTTAATTTAATTAAATTTTAGATATCTGCGATAGTTTTCTTCCGATATCAGCGATAGTTAGGCGGTATGTTCTTATCAATGATATCACAATCTCATTATTGATATCAGCTAATGACTATTGATAGCTCAAATACTACCTAATTGCAGATATTGGTAATTAATTAAAGGGAAACTATCGGCGAAAGATCTGTAAAAGAAAATTACTATTTTCTGAAAATTTTTATGAACTTAAAAATATCTCAGATGGAAAGAAAATCTATTTAATATATTTTCTTTCTATTCTTTCTAAACGTTTTGTTAATTCAGAGACGCACATTATGTGGTGGGAAATCCTTTCCGTTAGATTCCAATTTTTTTAGTTGATTAATTGATTAACGTTTTAATTAACTGCATTTTCCTCAAAGCAATGCTGAAAAATAAAATATAAATTAATAAGATAAAGCAATATAAAAAAAAATGCAAACAAAAAAAATGTGAACACGTGTGAAATTAGTGCATAATGTTTATGCCCTCAGCAAAACATATTGTTATACTAATCAAAAGTTCACAATAAAACAAGCAAGCAATTTCAGTGTCTAACGAGAAAAAAAAGCAGTTTACAATTTTCCCAAACTAATTTGAATAATCAACAACAATCTTAACGTATTTTGTTAATTTTTAAATATGTCCTATTAATACGAAAAACAAAATTCCAAATGCAACCCTGGTCGCAGAATTCAATTCAGCTTTGCTTTCTTCTTCACCTGCTCCGCTTTTAAGAAAGTTCAGCTCGTCCTTTGATTGGTTGAACCCTCCGTGTCTCTTTCGCGTCACTCAGAGTTCCTGGGATTACAGCGCCGCCTTCGGCGGCCACCACCCCATGCACACTTCCGTCATTCACTCAAAGTTCACAGATCATTCGTTGAAAATTTGACGAATAAAATGTTTGACGAAGATTTAGACCTTTAAAATTCCCATTTAGTTATTTTTGCTATATTCATTTTATAATAAAATGTAAACTCAATGCATACGAAAAGAAATTTTTCGTATCACCTGAACTTTTATCCCTCAATGTTGTTTTTGTTGCATAAAAGGCTTTTATGCAGGAAAGTAACAGTAAGAGGTCTATGAGATTCTTTTAAGAGCGTACGCCCTGAAGAGAGTACGACGACGTAAGGGCTCACCGTCCATGAACAAGTATGTCTGTTTATTACATTTATACACATGTATTAACAAAAACAGGGGGGGGGTTGATATTTACACTAGAACTTGTCTAAAGTGACCGCCTTTGGGACTGGACTGCAATTTGTCATAGACAGGTGGTCATTATAGACGACAGATTTTGGTATAAGCATAACCAAGTCTTTACCAGTTTTCTCTTATAAAAGATGGTCACTTTAGTCAGGTGGTCAGTTTACCAAGGCGGTCCCCGCATTGGTTTCCAATGTATTTCTATTTTGGTAGATTTAAGAACATGCAAACATCACTAGTATGATACATATCTATTTCAAACAAACAAGACAGCTCATGAAAAATATCATTTAAAAAATAAGTTTAATTTGCATAAAATAAAAAAAATGAATGAAGATAATACAAGATAGTGAATCTATAAATTTTCGACCATTATTAAAAAAACACAGAAAAAGAAAAGCACAGATAGATTTTCCAGAAATACTGTAGCTAATAACTAGTAAAAACATGAAACGTTCAAGGCAGAGAGAACAGAAGATAAAATGGTGGAAACTGAAGGAGAATGATATGAGGAAGGAGTTCAAAGAAAAGGTGTTAAAAGCGATAACGTTGGCGGAAGATTTACAAGAATGGTGGAAGTTTAATAGTTATATTATAAGAAAGACAGAAAAAGAGGTGCTATGAAAAACATCAGGAAAAGGACCGCCAAATATAAAGGAGGCATGGTGGTGGAATGAAGAAGTAGAATCGGCAATAAAACATAAGACAGAGATGAAGTCAAGATAGGACGTGATAGGTAGCGTAGAATACAAAAAAGCACACAAATTGGCAAATAAAGGGTCAAAGAAAGCTGTGGCTATAGAAAGAGCGAAAACGGTGGAAGATGCGTATGAAGAAATGGAAAGAAAAGACGGAGAGAGGCAGTTAATAAGAATAGCTAAAGTGAGAAATAAAGGGTCAAAGGACTTTACAATGATTAGGCAGATAAAAGATGATAGGGGAGTGGTAATACGGAAACAATTGTGAATTAGATAAAGATGGAGAAAATATTTTAGTAAATTACCGAACGAAAAACCTCAACAGTGTTATTCGACGATGGATCAGCGGCTGAAAGAGAGGTGGATAATATAGGCAGAAATGAAGTGGAAATGGTGCTTAGGAAAATAAAGAACCTGACAGCAACAGGTATGGACCAGATCCCGATAAAGGTATGGAAGAGCTTGGCAGGTGAAGGAATAGATATCCTGTGAGACCTTACGAAAAAATTGTGGCAACAGGAGAAGATACCGTATGAGTGGAGAAAGAGTATTGTTGTACCAATATATAAAGGTAAAGGTGATGTGCAAGAATTTGGTAACTACAGAGGAATAAAGCTGATGGCCCACTCACTGAAGATATGGGAAAGAATTGTGAAAACGAGGATTAGAAAGGAGACAGATATAGGCACTGAACAGTTTGGTTTTATGCCAGGTAGAGGAACAGTGAACGCTATATTTGTACTGAGGCAGCTCATGGAACGATGTAGAGAGATGCGAGCAGAGTTACATATGATGTTCATAGATTTGGAGGAGGCATATGATAGAGTACCTAGACAAGAGATATGGAGGTGTATGAAAAAAAAAGGGAGTATCAGAGAAGTATGTTAGACATGTAAAGGAAATGTATGAAGTGAGTAGAAACTTACATCAGAAGTAGTGTAGGTTTGACAGAAGGGTTCCCGGTAAAGGTTGGACTGCACCAGGGTTCAGCTCTCAGTCCTTACTTATTTGATCTGATAATGGATGTTTTAGTGAAAGACGTAAACTGTAATGCACCATGGAGTATGCTGTTTGCAGATGACATTGTACTATGCGAAACATCCTGTGAAAAAGTAGAAAGGAAAACCGAGAAATGGGGGAAAGAGGAGAGAGGTTTGAGAATAAGCAAAACAAAGACAGAATATGTGGTACTAAATGGAGAAAGCGTAAGTAGCATAGGTCTACAAGATGAAGGATTACCATCAGCCCAAAAATTTAAGTATCTTGGATCATTTATAGGCTGAGATGGAGTTATGACCACAGAGATACAACACAGAATCCAGTGTAGGTAGTTAAATTGGAGAAAGCTGAGTGGAGTGCTCTGTGATAGGAAAGTAAGCGGAAGGATGAAAGGAAAATTGTACAAAACTGTGGTGAGACCTGCAATGTTATGCGGGGCGGATACGTGGCCAATTACAAGAGCGCATGAAAGGAAGATGGAAGTGGCTGAGATGAGAATGTTGAGGTGGATGAATGGTGTTACAAGGAGGGATAAAATAAGGAATAACCTAATTAGAGGTACGGTCAAGGTTGGACTCATAGGAAGAAAAATACAAGAACATAGGTTAAGATGGCTTGGGCATATGGAGCGGAGAAATGAGGAATATGTGGGGAAAGGTAATGGATAAGCTGGTGGTAATGGGTAAGAGGAAGAGGGGAAGACCATTGCTGAGATGGAAGGATAAAGTGACCGAAGATCTGGAAGAGTATGGATGGAGTAGAGAAGAGACATTGGATAGAAGATTGTGTAAAGGAGATTAAAAGAGTCTAACGCCGACCCCATATAAGCACAAGAAAATGACAAAGTGAAAAAAGAGGAGCGTTTTGGAAAAAAAAAACAAAACAAACCCCAACAGTTCGCCTATTTTAAATTTGGCTTTTCACCTTCTTAGACTGATGTAAATATGCTAGAAATATTGAGGATTTCAACATTCCCGCTTTCTGTCTTAAGTTTTGGAAATCTTCCTGCTTTCCAAATATTGTGTCTTTTCATTTTTAGACATTATTCTCTGTTAGACATTCTTTTATCTGCTAGGTATTCTTTTCTCTATTAGATAATATCTCATCAAAATGGTGGTAAGCCAATCGCGACCCCGAGTTTGGACAATTGCGGAAGTATTCTTCTCCACAATACTTCTGTATATAATACACAATACTTTTGTTTGTAACACTCTCCGATGTTCTTCTATATCGTGGGCCAATAATTTTTTAACTCTTTCAGCATGAGCAACGTTATTGCAGAACTATAACTTAGGTATCAAAATATCAAATTATTTTAATATATTAATGAATTTTTAATACCCAAATTTTTACGTTAATCTTTGGTAAATAGTATGGGTGGTAAGTAACCAGTCAGTTTACCGGACACTCTTTAAAGTATTGAAATGTCTTCTTCAAAAACGTTTTTGCTAATTGGTGCAGAAAAAAAAAAAGAGAGAAGTTCTTATCGTCAGATTTGTTTGAAAATATCCATTACGCGAGTGGAAATAAATAGAAGCAATTTTGCTTTGCTTATAATTGTTAATAATATAATTTTTCGTTTTCGTTTTTATTTTTCATCGCATTAGAATTTCGTTAAGATTTTATGAGTCACCATATTTCTGTCATGAAGACAATCGAGAAGATAGTTCGAATAGCGAGAGTTCGAAAATAAGTAGCGTCTTACTATAGTCCAGGGCTTGGTTCCCCAGGTCGTTAAAGGTTCGGATTCCGTGGTAAAATGTAGCTTGTGGCGCGGTATGAACCTTGCTATCCTTACGTCGTAAAGCTTACAAACAACAAAATATTGTCTATCGTAGTAAGAATGCGTTTGAATATCATATGTGCATTTCGACTTGACTCTAATAGGTACTCAGGGCTTATTGCTTTTTTTTTTTAGAAACCCGCAGTCCGGGGATTGATTCCCTAGCTAAAATAAGTTAAGAGTTTTTGGAAACCTATAGGTTCCTTATTGTATGATCTGAGCTGTTTTCGCCATATTAAATGCAAACGAATGCAAAGCAACGAGGGCTGCATTTCTTCGCTAACCCAGAATGTTAAAAGTCTAAAGGTGGTGATAAGAAAATAAAACGAAATGAACCGACCAGAAATATAAATATAGAAAAATAAGTAAACGATATATAAAAAATTATTAAATGCTTAATATTAAAACTAAATGCTAGCATTCAAACTTTTCAAATTTTTTACAGTGAAGGAATAATCTACGAAGGACAAAAAACAAGATACCTTACCTCGAAAATTGATTTTTCAAGAAATTAATTTCCGTAATGAAGAATTTCCCATGAAATTGCGTAATGAAGAATTTCCATATAAATTTTCGAAACAAAGATTTCTGTAATGAAAAATTTCTTACGAATTTTATGAAAAATAACATTTATCTTTATTATGCACAATGTGCAATTTGCTGAACGTGGGCGTGCTCTGAAAGTGCACTTCATGGTAACAATCCTTGAACTGCTATCTGCATTTGATTATATTCAAAATCAGAGGAAACACTTTTGTACTATGAGGAACCACCTTTTCGAAAATATTTTTTTTCTATCGTCTGCTGGGAATCCTTCTTTGGACAACTTATAAATAACTATAGTGATTTTCTTTCTTGTAGAACATTAAGTAATACATTAAACATGGAGAATGATGATAGATGCTTGAAGACGTGGAATTAATGGTTCGGAGTGTTAGATTCCAATCCTTGAATATTCATGAAACTTGTACAAGCTGCTTAACGCATCGTGCGCGAATTGCGAAAATAGCTATTGCATGTAACGCAACTGGCAACGGGTCCATATTCATGAGGTTTGACGTCAATGTGGCAACAAGCAGATGCAGCGAAAAAACAATGGTTTTTCCCTTCCTCCCCTTCAGGTGTTGGTCGGAGCGTTAGAATTTATATTGGATAACAGGACTTAATATGTATAGACTGTATTGCACATGATAGTTTGCTTACAGCCATTGATTGATGATGCACTGCTTATGAAGACTGCTTATCCTCAGGGGGTTACATAAAAAATCATTATAGCTTAGTTGACTCCATGTATATTCATTTATCATGTAAGAGATGTTTTTTATAAAAAGAATGTGTATGAATTTATAGTTTATATGAAAATTATCTAAGCAGTGATCTGTTGGGATATTTCGGAGTTTAAATCTCATATGGGTTTTAAAAGTCATCTTTATAGGATATGAAATGAATGTTACCCTCTTTCTGCCTCCCTCTTATAAGAGACAAACAGTAGAATAATAGCAGGCTACGATTTTCGCAAATTTGGCGGTTTCGATTATATAATTTGGCCCTTGTTTCCGTTTACCTGACTTGATGCGCTCAACAATTAATGGATGTCAATAGCGTGCAATTCAAAGATTATGGGGGGAGGGGGTCTAAAGTGGCTTTAAAGAAGATCACGTGATGCGTCCTTATAGAAAATAATGTGTTTTGATATCCAAGGGCGTTTGAGCCCCTCTGAGTCCCCTTTTCTACGCCACTGATGGACGCATAATTGTTTTAGTTTCATATCTTTCTTCTGGGATCAGCCATTTTGTATTATCAAATTTCTATACTATCATATATATATATCACATTGCGGAAACTTTTCTTCTGTTTTGCTGCTCTTCTTTCTCTTTGAAAAGGCTTTATCCACTCATCACAATTATTCGCAAACGATGCGTGACCTTCTGACCTTTAACTTGTTCAGGTAAAAAATTTTGAATGCCTTTGAAACGTTTTTCCTGTTTTCCTTCCTTTGTTTACCCTTCACCGTAATCACGCTCATTCCTCTGCTGTTGAACGAAGACGAACTCAGCCTTTCTTTCAATGACAAAACTCTTATGATTGAGCATTTTATTCTATTTTTACTTTATGCATGCACTTTTTTCTGCAATCGTTAACAACTTTCAAAATGACTACGAAACGGAAAACTTTTCCAATTGAAGACAAAATTGCGGTAATAAACAATAAAAGCACAGAGTTACAGTATGATATAAAAACATTTTATTTAAAATAACAAAAGCATATATGATATATGCATTAATGATGCCACTTACAAAATTTAATACCATGTACTGATATTTTAAAATTATTTTTCCGTTATATCGCCTTGCGGTTATAGCGTCAAGTCAAAATTTCGCAGGTCCCTTGCCGGATGACATATCAGGGTCCTAGTGTATTTCATTTTCTGGCACAATTGCCTTTACATGTTCAGTGTACATAACAATAATTACCCTTTCATCATTGAATTTATAGTCGTTTTAGATCTCTCATAAAAATCGCAATTATTTCTGATCTATCTCAGATTATCTGTGCTAGCCTCTGTCCTTTATAGTAGAGTGGTAGTAGAATAGGCAGGGGCGGGGGAACTGGGAAGGGTGGCCGCCGAAGGCGGCACTGTAATCCCAGACAGGACGCTCAAACAGCGCAATCAACCGCCAAGGCGGGTTGAGGAAGGAAAGTGGGGAATTCGGTCCTTTGTCCTCTATCCAGTCTTGCAAAATAACTCCGATGCAATCAGCAACATGGAATTTTCATAATTAGTAGTGTGGAGGAAGGGGAAGCAGTACATACTAAATGAATTTACACATTGCAATATATGTAAAACTGCGATTTATTTTGAATTATTGGGGGAGGGCTAGGACACTAGGGGGCCCTTTTATCTCGACGCCTGTGAATACAATAGCATTGTTCTGTTAAGCCACTTCGTCTTGTTCCTCTTCATCCCTTCAATTCATGGTATAGTGTGATTCCTGAGTTAATTCTTATACGTGATTCACGAGCCATGATATGTATCATGCTATTTGTTTATTAATTTCCTTCCTCGTACCCACCTCGATACAAAAGTGTTGTTGCCACTGACGGTCAATATAATTGGCTATTAGGTATCACTTTTTCATTATTGCGGATTCATGGAGATAATGACTTTTTCCCTAATACTAATAGTTGATATCTCTGGTTGATTCTCTGTTCGTTTATGAAATGAAATGTACACATCTCCACGTCTATTGCTTCGATATATATATGTGAAGAAATAAACACGAGAGGACAAAAATTTCCATCTCGAAAAGGACACGTCAGTATTTTCACGACATTTTCCATCTTTTTCTGTCCATCGGGGGCGAAATACGCATCGAATCAGTCTTCAATATTGGGAGGAAACAGGAGACGATATATTCATATAACACAAGGTTGTCCGACCGTCATCTCACTCCCGCCTTTTCCACTACCTTATGCGCTCGGACAAAGGATGAAAACGATCCGAAAATTCCGGAAATCGACCAATGTTAGGAAGTGACAGGTTTTCAAGAAAATCTGTCCCGATATTATATATCAGAATATATTCTCGAATATAATATACTGGGAAAAGATTTTGGTTTGAGCCGCAACCGAAGTTGTCTTTATCTTAAAAGATAAACATAAATTTTAGTTTGGAAATGGAAACGAAAATAAAATTTCGCACCAAGACTAATCACTGTAAATGCTACACTAATAAAACTGAAAAACTACAGTAAAATATAAAAAAAAAAATACTACACCAAAGATATAAGAAAAATACTACAATAATAGTCATAGCAAAATATTACACTAATATTTATAATGACAGGTACCGATGATACTAAAAATTCTATACTAATTATACTGAAAATACTACACTGATAATGCTGCACAATAATACTAAAAGTACACTTTTATTAATCTCGAAATCACGACATACACACTATTAAAATTTCTGCAACATTATTATAGATAATGTTAATATTCTAAACATTCTATAGTGATATTCTAAAATTACTGTATTAGTATTATGCAAGTGTTATATTAATATACTGAAAATACTAAACTGAAAAATTATTAATTACTCCTACAACAATCTTAAATACAGCACTAGTGATATTATATACTGTACAAATAATAATTAATACTGCGTTAATTCTATTAAAACTGCATTCATTCTATTAAATACTGCATTAATTCTATTATTAATTCTATTAAATACTGCATCAATTCTATTAAATTCTGCATTAATTCTATTAAACACTGCATTAAGTCTATTAAATACTACATTAATTCTATTAAATATTACATTAATTCTATTAAGCATTGCATTAATTCTATTAAATACTACACTAATAATTAGGTTAAAACCGTTGATACATTAACCGAAATAATAAACAATATATTCCCTAAAATAACAATATGTTGAAAAACTGAGACAATTTTTTGAAATTAACACATAAAATATAAATTACTATTTCAGTTATTAATATTATACTTATTTTATATTGTAGATTAATATGTTTTATGTACAAACTAAAAGCTCTTTAAAATAAGTCAATTTCTTTATTTCTGAAAATTAAGGTATCCTAGAACATCATCTACGTAAACGCATTGAAACAGGGCTTAGTTTTTTGCCTAATAGTTTTGCATTTAATTCCAAAAGGTACAGAAAATTAGTTGTGGTTTAAAAGTCACTTTGAACTCTCCGTCCCATCTCCCTATCGTCTTCAAATAGTTTCATCATAATCTGATAGTTCTACCCAGGCCTGTAGACCCTGTTCTACCAAGCCGGGTCCAGCAGAGGCGTGGCCCCTGTTGACCCTTCATCCTAACTACAGGCCTGGTTCTACCAGAGGGAGAAACATTTTCCTCCGTAATGTTGTGATGAATCCTTTAATAGTAGACAACGAACGACCGAAAACTGAATTCACTTAATACAGTAGAAAATAAAATTTGTAACATTTTTTCACTGCAAAGAAAATATTAAATGGTGCAAAAGGATGAGATTATGGACACTGACTCGCAGAATAAAAAAAAAAACCATTCTGAACTATAAATGTTAATCATAACGTAGCGATGTCGATGCATGTTCCAAATAAATGTTTCTGTTCTTTGTTAGGAATCGAAATTTCAGACCAGGTTACAATAACAACCAGGAAAAAATGGACCATGAATGGTGTAGCACAGTGATTTGCAATGTGGGCCGTAACGCCTAATTAGGGTGACGTTACGGCCAATCAGGAGGCGTTAACTTGAGTATAAACTTTAGGGGGCGTGCTCATTTGGCGGTATGATCCGAACAGTCGAAACATATAAGTTTATAATTTTAATTAATGTACGATTTATTATATAAACTGTTTCGTTTCCAGTGAGAACGTATCTAATAGTCTCAATTCCCACAAAAACAACATTGTAAATATTTAAGTAAAGAAAGCTTGAAATGCTGCCAGTGTTCTATTAAGTAACTGGAGTGTGTGCAACGCACCCAATTGGGTATAACTACTGGGTTTAAAGTAGTATTACACAGTACAATCTCGTCTGAGCAGATGGGTCCATATTCGACACGAAGCCAGGGGTTGACTTGGTTCTCTCAAAGGGCGCATATCTTGAATTTTCGGAGGGCGCGAGTCCTTGACCATTCGGAGGCTGGTCCTATCGTCCATAAGGGTACACTGACTCGGGGGGAGGGGGCACGATGGCCTAGTCCGCCCCTGTACGAAGCAGCTAATCTGGTGAAGTCTGAGTTTCCTCGTAGAGGCGTTAGCAAATAGATGTTGTGCAACAAAGGTAGATAAGTGGAAAGAAGGAGTAGAAGACGAGCGTTTCACGAATCGTCACTCAAGAGTCGAGTAAGCGCAGTGGATTGCACATTAGTGAAGAATCATTTTTTCAGTATTGGTGAAGAAATCGTTTAGATATTAACAACCTTCACCCACCTAAAAAAAAATCCGGTTTTTATAGATTAGACCGAAAGTTGCCCCTACACGATACTTCCCTTTTATACATAGATGTATACAGGAGCAAGTAACACGCAGGGGGCGATATCGCACTTGAATGCATGGCTGTATACAGGGGCAGTAGTGCGTAGGGGCGAGTTTTGGTATTTATATTCAAAGGAAGTAGGAGAATCCCCTTTAATGGAAGAAAAACGAATCATGTGATTATTCGAAAAAAAAAAAATCCCCGTTAGTGGTTGTTGTTAATCTTAAGGTATGGGCTTATCAACTCTATGGGCTTATTAACTCAACTGATTCTTCAGATATAAGCTTTTACTTTCAGGGCTATTATTATTACAGGACAGATTATTATGGGTTACCCTGTATCAGTCAAGTCGTAGCGATTTAAGACAATAACTATTTGAGCATACCCTGCGTATCGTAAAGTTTGTCAAAACGTATTAAGCTAAACGATCATGCTAGTATTGTATAATAAATCTGATTTTCTTTGTTTTTCTATAATTAATTATGTTTCATATATTAATCAGTCATATTTAGCGTTTGATATGCAATTTATGTGCAATATAGGCATGCTAACACGAATATTAATAACGATGATTGAAAATAAAATTTTGAAATATTTATATTTTAGAGGAAAAACGAAAAGGTCACATTGGTATATATTTAATCATAGGATGATGTCTGGCAAGAAAGAATATTGCATGGGGAGGGGGGGCATTGAGTAAAAAAAAGATTCGGAAACGCTGAGATAGTAGAATTAATAGACACATTCTAAACGAATAATATAGAATAGTGGTTCTTAAAGTTTTTGAAGTTGCGGCACTCTTGAAGTCCTAAAAAAATCCTGTACGCATTATACACAATGCTACTGTTTCATTGTCTACTACTAGTCCCACAACAGATATCACATCACACACAAGAATAGTAGACTCTTCTTAGAATCTTGGGAAACTTACAAACTACACGGGAAAGCCATTAATACATCACAACCACTTCCAGAAACTTATAAACAACTCTTACTCTGAAATGTATGAGACATCCCCAAATTAGGTAACCCGCAGTGTGGGTTTCTCATTGGTCCCTATTGGGGTTCTTCCATGATTCTATTGGAGGCCTCCCATTGGTTCCCACTGGGTTTTTCCATTCTGCGGGACTACTCTGATGAAGGGTTTTTCCAGAAATTTCAAGTATAAAAAGAGACAGAAACATAACATCGTCATTACTCCTGATGAAGGACTGCTGCTGACGCGTCCGAAAGCTTGGGTGATCTTTTTCATTGCTATTTTACCAGTGTTTAACCTTTTGTATGTAATTTCCTCCCTGGTACCCTGTATTTTATTTCGATATCAGATATAACGATAAATCCCCTACAATGATAATTTTCTTCTCGGTTTGTATAATAATGTTGTAGGAAGGTTTACTGTGGTTAATGAACCCTCCCTATAACAACAACAACTCTCTCTCTCTCTAAACGATAATTTTTTTCGGTCCGTTGAATATTGTTGTAAAGGGTTTTACTGTACTATTTTATTTTTATTAAATATTAATTTTATTTTTATTAATATTAACTTTTAATTTTATTAATATTATTTTTATTAATATTAATTTTATCAATATTAATTTTATTTTTATTAATTTTAATTTTATCAATATTAATTTATTTTTTATTAATGTTAATGTTATTTTTATTGATATTAATTTGTATAAGATATATTAACGTATATTTCCCACAGGTGCGTCAACTTCCACATAGCCCTGAATTTAACTATATAACTAAAAATTAATTTTATTAATAACCCCACACATATCTATCTGGTATTTCCTAAGGCGCACCTAGGAATGTCACCGGGCACACTGATGCACCTAGGCACATCCTTTGGGAACCACTGATATAGAACATAAAAAATAGGCATTAAAAAGGTTGTTTATTACACAAAGTTTATATATTTGGGCAAAAAATATTAATCGATAATAATAAGATGAGAAGAGCCATAAAAAGAACAAATAGAACAGTGATCCCATAATATTTCAACGTCAATATTAAAAAAAAAGGAATTGCGCATTTTGTACTTCGAGGGTGATAATAAATCCCTACGCTTTTATAAAGGCCCACCCTTCAATTTTTTTCGTGTTTTGAAAAGTTGAATTGAACTTAAACCCTTTTTTTCGAAATAAAGTGAATTTTTCTTAATGCCATTACTTATTTTATTTTTCTGTGCCCAATTTCAAATTCGAAGTGCCAAATGAGAGCTTAAAACGTCGGTTGACGATGACGTTAATCAAAACGTCATCACTCAAAGAAAGAAAGAAAAAGATCAAGAAAGGAAAGAGCAAAAAAGGGGGGCTCGTGATATTTCAGATTCATTCTGTCGTCTTCTATTTTCTTTTTGGAGTTAAGCAGGGCTGATGTAATGGAAAAATCATGAAAAAACTGTCACGACAGATAGGAACAGGCCAGTCCATAAATTGAATTTGTCCTGAAAATACTCTTTTAAAAAAAGATCGGGAGGAGGTGTGTTTTTGAGGCCTACCAGACGCTTCCACTTCCTCGGAATCTGCTTGAGGAGACGACGCAG
>QLNU02015270.1:67839301-67894323 GCA_006491805.2 Dysdera silvatica
GCGTTGCCTGTAACTTTCGTATTGCTCCAACTGTTAGACTCCATGTCTCTGTTTCATAAGAGAAGACTGGCAATACACACTGGTTGAAGACCTTTCTTTTTAGACACAAAGGCAATTTCCCCTTCAGGATAAAACTGTTTCTTCCAAATGCACTCCAGCCAAGTTTAATACGTCTGTTGAGTTCTTTCATAATGTTGCCATCCATTGAAATCAGCTGGCCAAGGTAAATATATGAATCAGCAATTTCTAGCTCAATGTTGTCAACTTGTATTTTTGTTTCCTCTACAAAATTATTGAACATGATCTTAGTTTTTTGTAGGTTCATCTTCAGTCCAACTTCTTTACTTCTAGTTGAAAGCTCCTGTACCATGTCTTGGAGTTCTGATGGGTTCGTTGAAAAAATAACAATGTCATCAGCAAACCGCAAATGATTTAAATATTCACCATTTATTTTTATTCCCCTGTTATTCCAATTTATCTGCTGAAAAATCATCTGTAAAGCTGAAGTAAAAAGTTTTGGAGAAATGGTATCTCCCTGCCTCACACCTTTACCAATTTTGATAGCTTCGGTATCTTTATGTAACCGAAATTTTGCACTTGCATTTTTATACACACGTTTCACCATGTCAATGTACACATCCTCGATGTCTGCTGATCTTAAAGAGTTGATGACTGCTGATGTTTTAATAGAGTCAAAGGCCTTCTCATAGTCAATAAATGCCACACACAATGGAAGTTCATATTCATGTGTTCTTTCAATTAATTCTCTTAATACTTGAATATGGTCCACTGTACTGAATCCACTTCGAAATCCAGCTTGTTCTCTTGGTTGAGCTGCATCTAATTTTTTCTGCAGGCGATGTGTTAGCACTTTTGTGAAGATTTTATAAATAGCAGGTAACAAGCTAATTGGTCGGTAATTTTTCAAATCCTCTTTATCACCTTTTTTATGCAAAAGAATTACTGTTGCAGAATCCCATTGGTTTGGTATGTTACCGCTGTTAAGACATTTGGTAAAGAATTTTGCAAGTATGTCTTCTACATATTCTCCAGCTTCTTTTAGGATATCTAATGTAATACCATCATCACCAGGGGCTCTTCCTTTCTTCATATTTTTTATTGCAAATGAAACTTCTTCTTTTAAGATTTTAGGAGCTGTTCCTTCGACTATTTCGGCGTCTTCGTTTAATCCACTGTTACTTTCATATAGTTTTTTGTAGAATTCTTCAACTCTTCTAAGTATTTCTTCCCTATTTCTTGTTACGGTGCCATCCTCTCCTTTTAATGCAATGATGTGTTTCTTCCCAACAGATAAACTTCCTTTAACAACCCTAAGGCTCTTGTTATTTTCAATGGCTTTCCTTACTAGCTCACAGTTGAATTTTCTTATGTCTTCTTTCATGCTTTTGCGCAGAGTTTTACAAAGTTCTATGTACTCAATCCTGGAACTGGTATTTCGATTGTCCACCTTCATATCTCTTCGCCTTTTCATGAGCTGTTTCGTCTTCTCAGATAATTTGCTATTGTGCTTTTTACAGGTTACACCACCAATTTCCCCAGCAGTTTCAACTATTGTCTTAACAATGTTTTCATTTGCTTCTGAGATATCACTTTCATCAATAAGTCCTTCCAGTGCAGAAAAGCGATTTTTTAATTCCAACTTGAATGCCTCGGTATTTACTTTCAGTTTCATTAGATCCACCCTCTTACTTACTTGTTTCCTAATGAGCTTCTGTCGTTCTAATTTAGTATTTAAGTGCACTTTACATCTCACCATTCGATGATCACTTCCAGTATTAAATCTGTTCAGTACACTGCAATCTTCAATAATTGATTTCTTGTTTGCCAGGATATAGTCAATTTCACTAGTTCCCCCATTTGGGTGTTTCCATGTCCATTTTCTTTGCGGTTTCTTCTTAAAAAATGAATTCATGATGCTAAGGTTTTCAGCTTCTGCAAATTCGATGAGTTGATCGCCACGTTCATTCCTTTCCCCATATCCGTATTTACCAACCGATGTCTCTCCTTGTTCCTGTTGTCCAATTCTTGCATTGAAATCCCCCATGATGAGCTTGATATGTTGTTTCCCTTTGGTGTGTAACTCTTTGATTTCTTCATAAAATTCTTCAACCTCTTCGTCGGTATGGCTTGATGTTGGTGCATATACCTGTACTATTTGAAGTTGGTATCGCTGGGTTAGTTGAACAACAAGCCTCGCTGCTCGATCTGATGTACTTTCAACTTCCAGAAGACAGTCTTTAATTCTTTTGTTGATTAAGAAGCCAACACCACTTGTTCTTCCAGTTTCCGTTCCTCTATAATAAAACAAATGTCCGCTTTTAAGTTCCACCAATTCTTCACCTTTTCTTCTGACTTCACTGAGTCCTATAATGTCCCAATTGATCTTTTCAAGTTCCTCTTCCAATTCCTGAAGTTTTGCTTCAGAAGCAAGGGATCGTCCATTATACGTTGCCAAGGTCAATAACAAACGGCAGCCTGGGCCATTCCAGTGATTCTTAGCACCCCCTGCTTTCATGCCACACTGACCGCTGCCTTGATCAGGAGCACTCCAGCACCTGGAGACTAGGGGCCATGGTTTCTGGTGTGTCAACATAATGGAGGAATTAGCCATAATTTCACCACGCTGGCTAAACGGGTTGGTGAATTAGCCCTCCCCTTCCGCCTTTCTATCCGTGTAGCAAATATTAATTTGCCACATAAATAGAAAGCTCAGCCTGCACCACTTGAAGGCGGGGTAGGACACTAGGTTACTGGCCTGGCCGGTTCCACACATCGTCACATACGTTCAGCGTGTGGGTCTCCTTCCAGTTAGATACCAGCAACCCTTTTGCAGGCCAGTTATATATATATATATATATACTTGAACTGTGAAGCTGATAAGGCCATTGAAAACAACAAGAGCCTTAGGGTTGTTAAAGGAAGTTTGTCTGTTGGGAAGAAACACATCATTGCATTAAAAGGAGAGGATGGCACTGTAACAAGAAATAGGGAAGAAATACTTAGAAGAGTTGAAGAATTCTACAGAAAGCTGTATGAGGGAAACAGTGGATTAAACGAAGACTCTGAGATAGTCGAAGGAACAGCTCCTAAAATCTTAAAAGAAGAAGTAGCATTTGCAATAAAAAGTATGAAGAAAGGAAGAGCCCCTGGTGATGATGGTATTACATTAGATATCCTAAAAGAAGCTGGAGAATATGTAGAAGACATACTTGCAAAATTCTTTACCAAATGTCTTAACAGCGGTAACATACCAAACCAATGGGATTCTGCAACAGTAATTCTTTTGCATAAAAAAGGTGATAAAGAGGATTTGAAAAATTACCGACCAATTAGCTTGTTACCTGCTATTTATAAAATCTTCACAAAAGTGCTAACACATCGCCTGCAGAAAAAATTAGATGCAGCTCAACCAAGAGAACAAGCTGGATTTCGAAGTGGATTCAGTACAGTGGACCATATTCAAGTATTAAGAGAATTAATTGAAAGAACACATGAATATGAACTTCCATTGTGTGTTGCATTTATTGACTATGAGAAGGCCTTTGACTCTATAAAAACATCAGCAGTCATCAACTCTTTAAGATCAACAGACATTGAGGATGTGTACATTGACATGGTGAAACGTGTGTATAAAAATGCAAGTGCAAAATTTCGGTTACATAAAGATACCAAAACTATCAAACTTGGCAAAGGGGTGAGGCAGGGAGATACCATTTCTCCAAAACTTTTTACTTCTGCTTTACAGATGATTTTTCAGCTGATAAATTGGAATAACAAGGGAATAAAAATAAATGGTGAATATTTAAATCATCTGCGGTTTGCTGATGACATTGTTATTTTTTCAACGGACCCATTAGAACTCCAAGACATGGTACAAGAGCTCTCAACTAGAAGTGAAGAAGTTGGACTCAAGATGAACCTACAAAAAACTAAGATCATGTTCAATAATTTTGTAGAGGAAACAAAAATACAAGTTGACAACACTGAGCTAGAAATTGCTGATTCATATATTTACCTTGGCCAGCTGATTTCAATGGATGGCAACATTATGAAAGAACTCAACAGACGTATTAAACTTGGCTGGAGTGCATTTGGAAGAAACAGTTTTATCCTGAAGGGGAAATTGCCTTTATGTCTAAAAAGAAAAGTCTTCAACCAGTGTGTATTGCCAGTCCTCTCTTATGGATCAGAGACATGGAGTCTAACAGTTGGAGCAATACGAAAGTTACAGACAACGCAAAGGAGCATGGAGAGGTGCATGCTTGGAATAACTAGGAGAGATCGAAAAAGAAACACTTGGGTGAGAGAGCAAACTAGAGTAGAGGACATCATTGTTAAAGTAAAAGGGCTGAAATGGCGATGGGCTGGGCATATTGCAAGAAGAACTGATCAACGATGGACAACAGAAATTCTGAACTGGATTCCAAGAGACCACCGAAGACCTAGAAAACGTCCTCAAACTAGATGGGTGGATGAAATAAGAAAACAGGTTGGGGTGACGTGGAAGCGAATTGCTCAGGATAGACTTGTGTGGAAAGCATTTGGAGAGACCTTCATCCAGCAGTGGATAGATAATGGTTGAATATGATGATGATATATATATATATATTTTTTTTTGAGGACAGTGTAGCGTTCTTGCTAGGAAATTACGGTTTATCACGGTGTTTTAGCCTTATGCGTGTATAAAATCCTATTTATTTATTTGTTTGTTGAACATTTTGTTCTAGATGAAGGAATAAAGTCAACTGAAATCAAAATAAATATTCTTCTTTACTCTTGATCCAAGTGTGGGATTTATCAGACTTCGAAACTAATTCTCAAATTCGATTCGACTTGACGTGGACGTTTTTCCGAGAAACAATTTTCTCGAAAGGGAAAGAAGAAAACGACAACGACGACTGTTGTTTGGTCGCGAAGTCGGGTATGCATCCACTGATCTAGTTGTAAGATGTTATTACCCTTCTCGGGCCACCACAATTGCGAAGTAATGGTCGGCACACAAAGCCTCCTGGTCGAGTGTTTGTGATTTTTTCTTGGGGAATTTTATCACGATAAATAATTTCGGCATCCACGTTTAAGCTAAATCTAAACTTTTTTTCATTAATGTCTTACAACCTTATATACGGAGAAAGAGAACGTTGTTCTTGTCCTCGGTGGTCTAGTGGTTAAAGCACTCGGAAGTCAACGGAGAGACCCGAGTTCAACTCTAGGACTAGAACAATGTCTCTTTTTCTCCTATACTTAAAAACAAGCTCTTGATCGTGCTTAAATGTGTGTGTCAAAATTATTTATTACTGATATAGTGTTTCCATTTAATCTGAATGCTTCTAAGTTGCCATTTAAAATTGGGAAATATACCAGACTAAGGAAGGTGAAAGCGCAATATGCTTCCAGAATCACTTCACAATTATACACATATAATTCATTCATCCTTAATTGGATATACTACGGCGAAATCAAATTAAGCCTAATTTAAGGGCTGCGTTATTAACTCCTTTAAAAACAGGAGCTAATGATATTCGTCTGTGCGCCACAACATTTTTACTTCAGAAATATTATTCTGGAAAATAATAAACTTCATACTTCCTTCTTCTTCTTCTTCTTTTGCTCACTCGGTAATTCCATCTGCTACGTCATGACTTCTTTTCAGATGGCGGGAAAATGAGCCTTTATTGTCCCAAATCATCTCTTCACCGCTTTTCGATTAACAGTTCCGCGGCCGAGAGCAAAAAAAATCTCTCCGCTCTTCATCTTCTTTTCATTATCACCATCCTCTTCTTGGTAAGGGGATTGAAAAGGATTCGATAATTGACTAAGTCTCAGCCGAATAATAAATCAGTGCCCAAAGTACCACAGGGCACACTTTCTCCTGTCGCTTTAAGAGGGAACGTCTTCCCCATTCATTGCTTTTTGTACTCTAAGTATTAAAATTCGAGCGTGGTTATCCCTTTTACTTTTTCGATTATTATTTCTTCGCGATTTCCATTTATTTTTCCTCTTGTTATTTCCATTGTCATCCTTATTCGGGAATAAAAGTGATTTGTTATTTATTGAATTAAAGTAATTTTGAAAAGCGTTGGCATTTCTCGATTTTTAATCGTTTCTCGCATTCCAGATTAAATACTTTAAAATAATCATTAATAAAAAGTTGTTTTTGTGGATGAAATCCTGGATCTAATGAAAAGAAAAGTAGCATAATTTTCCAGAAATGTGCTGCAAAATAGAAAACTCATTAACTTCAAGTTTAGTAGTTCGATTTCAATAATTCTGAGTTACAATGCTTATTTTGAATTCTCGGTTAATTTCTGGGAAATAATTGAAATTTTCGATTAACATGTATCCAAGTAATTTAAATTCTTTGCTGGATTTCGGCAACTGAAAGGTTTGGTTCATTAAATGAAGAATAATTAGATTTTTTTCAATAAAAATAATTTTCGTGCTTTGTAATTGAAATTACAAATTATGTTAGTATAAATTAATTTGTAGTTAATTAGTTTTTATTAACTTGGTATAATAATTAAACTTTTCTTTTCGTGCAGTCAGAAACGAATTATTTTCAGAGGTAGCGACATTTTTTCAATTAATAACTTAATAATTAAGTTAAAATTTTGCCTAATTTGAAGTCCATTAATAATTATTTATAAACTAATAACTATTTATAACCCAAATTTTAATAATTTGGGTTACTTCCAAGCGTGGACACTGGGTGGGGGGTCACAGGGGTCATGACCCCCCTCCCAAATTTTTTACTGTAAAAAATTCATGAAAAATGAAAGGTGTTATTCCAAGACCGAGGGACATCGAAAGCCATGGTGGGCCGCCCAGGCTCACTTTGAGCAGTCCCTGACCCCTTCCGTGGGCCGCCCCCTCCACAGCATGAGTCCTTCCCAGTGCGGACCCCTAGACTTCATCCGGACCCCCTCGGGATGCAGATCCTACTGCCCCCTTCTTCTCGGCTTCCAAGACCATGGCAAATTCTATATTTAACCCCCTCCCTCCCCAAAGGAAAGTCTGTGTCCGCAATTGGTTATTCCTAGGTGCAAACATTAATGTCAGAGTTGTTGCTTAATTTTCTAATTAACTTTTATATCGATTTGCTTATCGGCGAAATCGATTAATTGAAATTTTTGTTAATGAGAAATTACTAGCGGAAATTTGACGATCAAATTATATTGGTGATGTTAAAACAAAAGCTATTACAACCGTTTAAACTTATAGAAATATTTTGAAGCCAGGAAAAACTCATATTGTTCAAATAATGCAGTACTATTTTATTTTTTTTAAATGTCTAAATAATCTTGTTTTCTCTTTTTAGGGTTATATTATAATAAAAATTATTGCTTTCGTTGTAACTATTAATTCCTGAGAGAACACCGAAGTCTACTTAATATTAGGCAGGGCCTTTCAGAGAAAATTCGAGGCCAATTAATATTTTAGAGGCCCTTCAAAATTGACATACATACACGTCTAACATATATTGAATAACCAAGTTGAGACCCTTAATATCGGGAGGGGAGGGGCAGTAGCCTTTCCTTCCTCCCCTTGATAGGCCCTGGTATTAGGTGAAGTGGTAATGGGTTCACCTAACATGTTACTTACCCAGGTTTGACCCCCAACGGTGCCAAAACAGATCACTTACCAACAGACTGCTTACTATATTCTGAGGTGGGGTGGAGGTTGGTTCACTAGGCGAAAAGCAGTTCGAATCCCTCGGAAAAGTGTGTTCCGACGCAGTATGACCTTAGACTTTTCCTGTCTTTACGCCCAAAAACAAACATAGCATTAAGTTCAGTCAGAAACCGGGAGGATGACCTCCTGGGAACGGTTAGCAACTCCGAGTGCTGTCGATAAAACTACAAAGGTACACACCCACAGTTTTTCTCTGCTATGAAGAAAATGCAGGGGTTGCTTCTCGATGGATTGTAGGATTATATATACTCTTCTGCCGCTCCCAAGCCCCGGCTTCGATTCCCGTGGTAGAATAGGTTGGCCAATGTTTGGATCCATTGATAAAATGTAGGCCTTTTGAGCTTGAGGCCAACAACCGCCACGCTGAGACAAATCGACACCCACTTTTATAAAAGTTTGAAAATGTAGTCCTGCATCAATAAGACATGCTAATGGATTCTTTTTTTATTATAACGAATGGAGTAAGTTATGTATGCATGTATTCACGTATCATACGTATGCATGTATTCACGTATCATACGTATGCATGTATTCACGTATCATGCGTATGCTGTATTCACGGATCATGCATACATGTATATATTCACGGATCATGCATACATGTATGTATCCACGGATCATGCATACATGTATGTATTCACGGATCATGCATACATGTATGTATTCATGTATCATGAAATGTGTATCTTGAAGTGTTGCTAAAGAAATGTCAGAAGGTTGGCTGTTTCGAACTCTTTATTTCGTTTATAATATTACAATTCATAACTTAACAATGGAAATCAAACTAATAACTGTTTTTTTTATATTCGAACACAAACGATATTTAAATCACATTTAGCTTTCTCTTGATCATATCAGATAAGAAATTAAATTATTATATTGCAGTATATATACGCTATAGAGTATCTCCCTAGTGACTGAAATGCACTGAAGGGAACGTTTGTGAAACCTTGTATGTTAAAATTTTGCTATTGTTATTGTCAATTATTTATTAATGTTGGCAATTGTTTGGAGAAATGTACCTTTTTAATTTTTTTGTTTGTTTCCTTTTGGTTTAAAGATTGTTCTGTCGGTTGATTATGCTCTTTATTAGGTGACGTAATTTTTTGTTCTATTGATTCTTCCCATCTGTCTGGTTTTACACGGTCTATTGATACAGTACTTTTTCGACAATTGACATCTATGGATAAAGTTTTTTCATTGTGTTTTATAATTTTATGTGGTTCTGTGTACACTTGAGCTAACGGAGGTTTTATTTTGGTTTTTTTTTAAAAATACGTGTAAACACGTTTCTAAAGAAGGATTCACGTACTGTTTCGTTTCCATGTCTTGACGTCGCAAGTGGATTGACTTGGCGTATGGAATTTCTAAGGTTATTTACAAAAATGTCGTCACAAAGTAGAATGAATGATGTGTCTAATATATCGCATGGTAATTTTAGTGTGGTTCCATAAACGAGTTCCGTACAAGATGCGTTTATGTCATCTTGCACTTCTGTGCATATGCCAAGGAGAACTATTGGAAGTATCTCTGTCCATCTTATATTTTCAGCGTGCTTTGATGGATGGTTTTAATTGCCTATGGAATCGTTCAATAATTCCATTGGACATTGGATGGTAGGCAGTGGTTGTTATTCCAAGCATGTTAACAAATTTTCGGTATAATTCAGATCGTATTTGCGAACTTTGATCAGTCGTTATGACGGTTGGACAGCTGAATCGTGAGATCTATGTTTTAAAAATAGCGTTACAAACAGTTTGTGCTTTCATGCTTGGCATACGATTTGCTTCAGGCCATCTGGAAAACCTGTCAACCATTGTTAGGATATTACGCCTATATACCCAACCAATATTACGCCTATATACACAACCAATATTACGCCTATATACCCAATCAATATTACGCCTATATACCCAACCAATATTAGACTTATATATCATACCAATATTATACCTATTAGAGATACCATAATATTGGAATTGGATAACTAAACGTGAAAAATATTTTCGATCAATATTTGAGTTTAATATGCCAATAAGATTCACAATATTTTGTAGATTACAAGCCCTTTGAGTCCTTTCTACAGTTTTGAGTATTTTCAACCTCCCTATTAAATTTAAATAACATATAGTTCAAATTCAGAAAACCTAGACAGTATGTTCAAGAGAATTTGATTTTTTATAAAACTGACAAAAGTGTTTTGAAATTAAATCAGATACTTTAAAATATTATAACAAATGTTTACAAAAGTTGAAGCAAAATATTTAACAGACGATAGAACAAGATTTCACAGAAGTTGAAACAAGATTTCACAGAAATTAAAACAAGATCAAAGAAGTTGGAAAAAGTTCATAAAATTTTAACATAATTTAGTAGTAAACTCTATGAGCTGTAGTTGATTTCTGGATTACATTTAAAAGGAATGTATGCAATTAAATTCTATTTTAATAAATTATATAAAAACGAATATATAAAAGTAATTATTGCATCAATAAATTATTATACAACGAATAAAAGTGAGTAATATAATTATAAATTATATAAAAACGAATTAAATATTGCATCAGTAGAATTTGGGTTATTCCACAGAATTTCCACAAATGGGAGTCGCCCGACCATTTCTGATTTCTTTCATACTTTGTATGCTGAAACATATATGCAAAGAAAATCAAAAACCAATTGAAATTTTTTTTTTTTATTTTGGCAACAGGCATCGGAAAAACAAGATTTCGTGCGGTTTTGCGAAAAACAAATACTTACAAAATCGCATGTATTTTATTAACTAATAAAGATAAATAAAAACTTCAAAAAGATTTGAAATCTACGTAGTTTGTTTACTTATATTACATAAGTTGTACAGTTTTAGGTGATCGCTTAAAAAAATTCTGAGTAATGTGAAAATGACTGAAATATCGCTGAAATTGTCATTTTTTGAAACCAATATCCTCATGAAGGGGAAAAGATAACATTGTTATAATTTTTGTATATGTCAGTACTCTATCCAAGGGTATTACTCCAAAAAAAAATGGAGTTATTATTTCCATCCCCTTTCAACATACAAGAGTTTGAAATTTCGAAAATTTTCAAAAACAGGCATATTCGGCGACTCACAAATCAAAAGAGGGAGCAGCTATCTGTTTGAAATTTGGCAAAGAAGCACAACTGTGCATGTTGTGTATAACTTGAAAATTTCATTCTGTTATTCGAATTAAGCTATGAGATACAGCCACCTTCGAACTGAAGAATCCTAAGACTGCATTGAAAAGGATCGGGAGGGGGGGGGATTTGGCGGAAAAGTTGCTCACTGTAGTCCGGGGTTTGGTTCCCTAGGCCTTAAGAGGTTCGGATTCCTCGGAAAATCATAGGTGCTGGCATAGCATAACCACTGTAGTCCCTGAGCCGTAAAACTACAAACAAACCAAAAAAAAAAAGGTAAAGTCTATCTTCCAAATTCTTGAAAGATTCACTCTTTTTCTATAATGGCTTAGTTTTTCATGTTTCAGTCTCCTTATTTTAGCGCCTTTCTGAAAAAAAGTTCAGAAATTGCATCACTCATTTCTGGCTTTATGTCATGCACTTGTCCTGTGGGTGTTGATAAATCCAAAGGACACAAGATCCTTAAAACATTTTTCAGTTCTACCCATATGCAGTCATTTTTACAAATTTTGAAACTGGTACACTTGGTCCTGAAGGATGAAAGATACTTATTTTAAAATCTTGTTTAGAAATAGAAATGTCTTTTATAATTCCAAGCCGCCAATTTCCTTGATACATGCAAACAACATATCAGTTGTTTTTCACACAACCGAAGGGACCGATGGCTTGGAGATTTTCTTTGGAAATTTTGCAACCGATGAAATGTTCTGAAAGGGAAGTTTCACGAACTCATATAATGCAAACGAAATTTTCAGGTTATAAACAACATGCAGGGAGGTGCTCCTTCGCTAAATTTCAAATAGATAACTTCTCTCCCTTTTGAGTTGTGAGTCGCCGAAAATGCCCGTTTTTGAAAATTTTCTAAATTCCAGACTCTTGTATGTTAAAAAGGGATAGAAATAACAACTCCATTCATTTTGGATAACACCCTGAAACAGAGTACTAATATACAAAAAAAACATAACATTGTTATCTAATACCCATCAGGAGGAAATTGTTTTCAAAAAAATGACAATTTTAGAGATATTTCAGTCATTTTCACATTACTCAGAATATTTGAAAGCAATAACCTAAAGCTGTACAACTTATGCGATGTAAGTAAACAAACTATGGAGATTTCAAGTCTTTTTAAATTTTTGATTTATCTTTATTGGTTGATAAAATACATCCGAATTTGTAAGTTCTTGATTTTCTCAAAATCCCACGAAATCGTGTTTTTCCGATACCTGTTGCCAAAAAAATGAAACAAATAAAAAAATTTTACAATTGGTTTTTGACTTCTCTTTCATGTATGTTTCAGCATACAAAGTATGAGAGAAATCAAAAATGGTCGAGCGACTAAAAAAAAAAAACAATGTCGAAATTCTGTGTCAATTTTCTTTTGACACCTACAAGAAAACTTCTCGACAATGTAAATAACGTTACAGAGAAGTTTTACTATAGGGGCTAAACACTCGCTTTGAGTTTTAAATTCGCTTTCCTCGTGGGTTTATGCGTTTCTTTCATTAAAATTTAATATAGATGTGCTTCGTCCTTTATTCAAGACCATGAAAGCATTCAGCTAATCGTAGTCTTACTTTACTAAAACGCAATATTATTAAAGCAGTGAAGGAATTCCAAAGAATTCATTGGTTATGCCGTCTCAAATTCTCGATTCACATACCCATTACACAAAATATGAAAATTTATAATTTATTCGAAAAAAAGTTAACTCCTGCCAACACAAATGTGAATTTTGGAGCTAAAAAATTTGATACATTTACGAACTTTCGTTCAAAACGTTTTACTAGGACTAAATAAAAAAAAAAGTTTAAATTTGATTTCAGAATAAAAGTCAAACAAATTCTGATTTTTGTTTACTTGCATGTGGGTCATTCCACAGAATTTCGAAATTTTTTTTTTTCGGTTGCTCGACCATTTTTAATTTCATTCATACTTTGTATACTGAAACATATATGCAAGAGAAGTCAAAAATCAACTGCAAAACTTTTTTATACATTTTTTTTGGCAACAGGCATCAGAAAAACAAGATTTCGTGAGATTTTGCGAAAATCAAGTACTTACAAAATCGCATGTGTTTTATTAACCAATAAAGATTAATCCAAAATTCAAAAAGATTTAAAATTTACGTGGTTTACTTACATCACATAAGTTTTACAACTTTAGGTTATTCTTTAAAAAAATTCTGAATAATGTGATAATGGCAGAAATATCACTGAAATCGTCATTTTTTTAAGAACAATTTTCTCATGAAGGGGAACAGATATCAATGTTGCGTTTCTTTTATATGTTAGTTCTCTATTTCAGAGTATTAACCGAAAAAATTGAAGTTGTTATTTACATCCCCCTTTAACATATGAGAGTTTGAAAGTTCGGAAATTTTCAAAAAAAGGCCTTTTCAGAGACTCACAGCTCAAAAGAAAAAGCAGTTATCTGTTTGAAATTTGGCAAGGAAGCACTTATTTGCATGCTGTTTATAATCTTAAAATTTGATTCTGTTATTCGAACTAGTCTATAAGAAACAGCCACCTCCAAACTGGAGAATCGGAAGATTGCCTTGAAGGATCGGGATGGGGAGGGATTTGGGAGGGATTGAATTTGTTCCGGTATTTTGTATGTGCTGCCAAATTAAGATTCCACAAAGTGTTAAATATTCTAAATATCGGTATATATTTAAATAATTAGAATTCCAGTGTATACATAAACATTTGTATTTCAAATTTCAGACTTAGATTTAGTTCAGATTTCAGTTTAAGAATTCAAATTATTTTATTCTTTAATATTTATCAAATTAACTGCAACCACAAAGAATCATTTTTACCTGTTGCCTTTTGTACTTTAAAATACAAGACAATGAAACTGTAGAAGCGATTAGAAAGAGTATCTGTATTGTCAGTGATTGCCTTAATCACACAGTGGAAGAAGTTTACACAGTCCAAAAGGAATTGAGCTTTTAAAAGCCACTGTTCCATATGTGGGAAAGGTTATACATTTCTCCGACAAGGCGTCAAGGTACTGCAAAAATCGAAAAACTTTATAAACCTCAGTCATTACCAAGATTTTGGACTGAATACAGAGTGGCATTTTTGTGCAACCTCACATGGTAAGGGACCTTGCGATGTTATTGAAGGGGCCACTAAAAGACTTGTATCAGAAGCGGACGTTCAAAGAATTACCCAGGATCATATCACAACACCAAAGGATATGTTTGAGTTTTGTAAACAAAACATACCTGGAATAAAGTATGTCTTTGTGTCACAATCAAAGGTTGAAGAGCAAGCAGAATTTCTTGCAGACAGATTTAATTCCTATATTAGGATTTTGAATACTCAAGCTTACCACGGCCACATTCTTTTAAATATATATACTATAGGAGCCCGTGAAACTTCTCTTTCGAAAGATTTCATCGATTATAAAATCTTCAAAGAAAATATCCAAGACTTTGTTTCCTTTGGGTGTGTAAAGAATAACAGTAATGTTGCTTGCATATATCAGTGAAATTGGTGGCTTGGAATTGTAAAAGACATTTCTATACTGAACAAGATTTTAAAATATGTTTCTTTCATCCTTTAGGACCAAGTACCAGTTTTAAAATTTGTAAAAAACGCTGCATATGGGTAGAACTGAAAAATATTTTAAGAATCTTGTGTCCTTTGGATTTATCGACACCCACAGGACGAGTTCATAACACAAAGCCAGAAATGAGTGATACAATTTCTGAACTTTTTTTTCCAAAAAGACGCTAAAATAAGGAGAATGAAACATGAAAAAACTAAGCCATCATAGAAAAAAAGTGAACCTTTCAAAAACTTGGAAGGCAGACTTTATCTCTTTTCTTTTTTTGTCTGTTTGTTTGTGGTTTTACGGCTCAAGGACTACAATGATCATGCTGCATCGGGACTTATTGTTTTTCGAAGAATCCGAACCTCTGGACCTACAAATTTCCGAGGAATCCGAACCTCTTAAGGCCTAGGGAACCAAACCCCGGAATATAGTAAGCAAATTTCCCCCCCCCAAATCCCCACCACCACCCCCGATCCTTTTCAAGTCAATTTTCCGGTTCTCCAGTTTGAAGGTGGCTGTATCTCATAGACTATTTCGAATAACAGAATGAAAATTTCAGGTGATAAACAGCATGCAAAGACGTGTTTTTTTACTAAATTTTAAAGAGATAACTGGTACCCCCTTTTGAGCTGCGAGTCGCCGAATATGCCCGTTTGTGCAAATTTTCAAAATTTCAAACTCTTCTATGTAAAAAGGGGGATGGAAATAACAACTCCAGTTATTTTGAGGTACCACACTGAGACAGAGAACTAACATATAAAAAACGCGACATTGATATCTGTTGCCCTTCAGGAGGAAATCGTTTTCAAAAAATGACGATTTCAGCGATATTTCGGTCATTATCACATTACTCGGAATCTTTTTTAAAAATACCCTAAAACTTTAAAACTTACGTGATGTAGGTAAACAAACAACGTAAATTTTAAATCTTTTTGAATATTTGATTTATCTTTGCTGCTTAATAAAATACATGCGATTTTGTAAGTACTTGATTTTCGCACAATTGCACGAAATCTTATTTTTCCGATGCATGTTGCCAAAAATTAAATAAAGAAATAAAAATAAAATAAAATTTTGCAATTGGTCTTTGACTTTTCCTACATATGTGTTTCAGCATGCAAAGTAGGAAAGAAATTAAAAATGGTTAAGCGACCCCCATTTGTCTAAATTCTGTGGAATGTCCGCCGATGTGTGTGTGTGTATGTATGTATATATATATATATATATATATATCACTGATATACGCAGGGGTGTTGATGGGGTTGTAACCCCCATTGCAATGAAATTTTGTATATTTAACATAGGAATATGTGAGTTGTAACTCTGTACCCCCCCCCCATTGAGTCTATAACCCCACTTATGAACTTTCCGCACACACCTGTGGTATCTTTTTTAGAAGGAATGTGTTAAACAACTCTAGTATTACCACGTTAAACGAAGCATGTTTATTTTACTCGTTTCTAGGGCATTTTCGCTTGAAAAGAGAACATTACATTGCGGGTTTTTCCTTATGACATTGGTATATCTTTTTTTTTTTTTACTTTTTTCTATTACTGCTACTTACATTTTTTTCAACTTTTTCAAATTTCTTCTTTTTCTTCTTTTTTCGTTCATTTTACAATTTTACATTTTACTTTTCTACTTCACTTCTTTCTTTCTCTTTCTCTTCCTTTCTCTCTTTCTTCCTTTATTTTTTTCTATTTTGTTTTAAGATGATTTTAATTTTATTTTATTTTGCATTACAACCTGTGACATTTAATCAGATTAACCAAAACTTTTACCAGTTACGGTATTTGAACGAAATGTTTTAAAATATTTAAATTGAATACAAAATTTGCAAATTTATAGTCCAATACATTATGCTTTCGGAAAGAACTAGGGTATTTAGATAGCATTATTTCTTCAATCCGACATTATTTTCCGATATGTCTGTCCACAGAATCTTTCTTCGTGATTTCTTAGTTTGAGCAAAATTACAATATTTCAAAGTGTAATTGACCATTGTGGATTTCAACGAAACTCCATCTTTTGATCAGTCAGTTTTCCAGTGATGAGCCAACTCTTGCCTTTAAGTTCGAAATTGATTGAGAAAACGAACACAAGCTCAGTCTGAACTTATAATCGCGAAATGGGCTAGAAGTTGCAACAAAGATTTGGAGGTAAGTTTCCTGTGGGTGTTAACATATTTGTTTTAAAAGCAAAACTCGTTTACCTAATGAATACAAATTTGCGAACCCAGAACAAGAACCATTAATCAAAGGAGAGGTTATATTGAAAAAGTATCCCATCATGCAATTCATGGTTCGAAGTTGGAATCATTTTTAACCCTCGTGAACTGAGAGCGTTTTTGAAGAAGTTGGAAGAAATGGGTCGCGTTCCCGTAACTTTCTGCACTTTCACTTCGCAGACAGTAAACTTTTGCACGGGAGATTATGACATCCTAATTTACCTAATTTGAAAACTATCCGGCGACAGGCGCCGAAAAAGTTACCGCCAACGAGCACACGAATTAGTATTAATTACCTCATCCAAGAGTCGTTTGGCTGGTGCATTTACATAGCGCAGACTATTTCTTCGTTCATTTAGGTTTAAGCTCTTTTTGTTTTCCGACACAACGAACACCCTCAAGACTTCTGGCTCAACGGATTCCAAGAGCCGTGGTTCCTATATTTACTCCCGCTCTTGTCCGCTATATATCTTTCTTTGTTAAAATTCCCAAATTACTTTTCTAGTTAGTACTAATTAGTTGGTCCCCGCTGCCAGTCTAGCAAGTAAATAGCCAGGTAAGACAGGGTTTTTACTTTTTTTTCCCTCCTCCATAGCCAGCCATGTGAGATGCAACACTCAGGCTTGCGCTGGTTTCTGCACGAATGTGCTGGAAGCTAACTCCTTTTCGTAATAACGCGACATTACCGGTCGAGTTAAAGGGGGAGGGGGAAAAAAGCTCTCGGTGCTATTCCTCCAAGAAAGATATTTTAATTTAACTGGCACGACCGCTAAAAATAAACGAGGAATTCCGGAAACATCAAGTTTAACGGTAGAATAACTTTACTTGCGGTTCGCGTTTTAATAGAGGGCGCTGTAGGCAAAACCCTTGCAGGGATATATTTTCACCAGCAATATAGCTATAAAGAAACCCCCCACCTCTCCTCTAGTAATTTTAAGCGTAGAAGAGGCGGGACTCAGGGGCCGAGTTATTATTGCTCGCGCCGAGGGCTTTTGCATAAAACCGTAGCCGCCGCGCCAGGCTCGGCGGGAAAACGGTTTTCCCGCCTCGTCAACAGGTGCAGGTGGCGCTTCGGTTTCCAACCGCCACTGCTGCCACCGGTCGCAAAATTATTTCACAAATTATCAACTTGGTCGGGAGCATTTGGACCGTGCACACACGAACGCTTCGCCCGCTTTACAACGTTGGCCAAACGATATATAAGAAGGAGACCAGGGGTTGAAAGAGGAAGTGGGGGGGAGGGAAGAAAATTTTAATAAATTTTACTGGCTCCGTCGGAAAAGGCGAGTCACTGTTTTGAATGCTATATGTCAACATTTAAATAACTTTCAAAAGGAAATGCGATGGAATGTTGGGGAAATCATACAGTGGAAACGTGCGAAAAATGGTTTGGTCTGGCTCACACTCTCTCTTTCTCTCACTTTCTCGCCTGCTCTCACTCTCTAAACCAAACGCAGCATTTTAAACTTTTTCTCAATGCCGGTGACACTGTTATTAACAACTGCAGACTCATTTGACAGGTTTAAGCGGGCGGGCTTAGCCGACCGTAGGGTCCCTACGCCCGCCCCACTTGTCCCCATTCCCCTTTTTTTTTCATCCTGCTTTTTCCCTTTTCCCTATCACCCGCAGTTTTTATGGTAATCTTTATGAAAAAGAAATACCAGGATCTCTTAATACTTTACGGGAGCCTTTTCCACCTCGGAAAAAAGTCGTTTTAGATTGGTTTTCCCTTTCTTATTTCGCTTTTCCCCCCACATTTTCTCTTTTTCCCCACATTTTTTCAATCTGAATCATTTTACTTCCCTTTTCTATAAATGCAAAAGGAAAAGCGAAGCAATTTATTTATTAATTTAGAGAAACTTTCGCTCTGTGTGGATGACAGCTAATGCGATATCACGCTGTTTGTGTCTAATTTAATAAAGAAATTGCCCTTAGATTTCCGCGGTTCAAAATGCCCGCGAAATTTTTGACGCCATGGGCAAGATTAATTTTGGGTCCTGGAAAAGCAATATTTTGAAATCGGAAAAATGATATGTGACAAGAACATAATGTGGCCGCCCGCTCTCGGAATTGCCTGATATGCAAAAATTTCATATCTTCAGAATTTTGGCGTAAATATGAATAGGTAGGGAAATTTATTAACGTTCGCTCTCTACCTTTCTTCCCCCCCTCTTTTCTATCTTTCTCCATTTCTGCTTTCAAAAGGAATAAAAAACTTTGTTTCTAGAATTAAATTTGCTGATGCTCTTCTGTTCTTTTTTTTTTTTTCTCAGAAATAAAATTTAAACGAAACTTCCACGCACTGAAATTGATTCCGCGGCTCCAAATGATATTACCTGGTGGCTTTTTTGGCCATTCAAAAGCTCATTTCGACGATAGCAATTTCCTATTTTTACAAATGTGATTGATTTAAAATTGAACTGATTAATTCCTAGAAAGATTACAATGTAATGGGTCCTTTTCTATTTACCAAAATTTCATTAAACCTCGAGATAAATTACTTCGCGGTTAGACTACCAAATTAAACGTGTTTGTCAATTTCCGGAAATTAAAAACCTTTTTATGTAACATTACTGAAAAGGTTTTTTAGGGAGAGGAGGACTTTTAATATTTTAATAAATGTTATTTTTGCTGTGGACCGCACAGGAGAAAGAATTCCAAAGAACTTTGTTTGTTCAAACGATGTTCAATTTTTAATTTCCATTAATAGTTCTTTAATATCCTTTAAAAATTGAATTTGTTCACAAAAATTAGAGCCCAGAGCCGTCGTCATTAACTTTTTTGTTCATAGAATGCAATTTTTAAGAGCGGCGAATCGCTATGTCAGCGAAGAATGCGAAATTTAGCCGCCACCTCTCAATTGGCGGCAAAATATTAAGTATTTGGTGAAAATCTTGGAAATTCTTGGTTCTGATCGCCAGCCAATTTTTCCGATAGTATCAATCAGTTTTTCAGTACATTTGCGATTATGTGGTGCTGATTATAGGCGTAGAGTTATATGGGCCCGTGGGGCCCGAGTCCACCAATAAATTAAAATGAATTTTAATTTTGCATATATCATGATGTATAAACATACATCATATGTTTTTGAGTCCTCCCCTCTCCATTGCTTTAAAAAAACACGTTGTTGATTCTTGTCAAAATATGCATTTAAATACAGATGATGTTAACCTGCGGTTCACTGTTTCAGTTCCTTGGCAAATTTGGCCGCATGTGTACCAACACCGTATTCCATAAATAATCAATTTTTACAAAAAAAAACCCATCGCAATGGCAACTCTGCACCTATGTGAATGGAAACATCACTGATCGTTTACATTTTAGTTTCGTGTATTCTCGAAGAAGGGCGGTCGATTTTTTTCGCCCGAAACGCGCTGAATTTTGTTAATAAATCATTGTAGATATAATTTTAACGTTGTTTTAAACATTTTTAGTATATTTTAAGTATCTATTCGTCATTTCTTATCACTTAACCTGTGGTATCCTTTTCAGAAATCAAAATTCCTACCGAGATTACCACTGGTAATTTGAAGTCTCAGAAACGGTCATATCCATTGGGCACGCCTTTTAAATCCTTACATATTAGTAATCAGCGTCAAAAATACTTTTAATTAGTGCTGATGATTTTCGATAATTTCCAGTGTGGTTTCTATTTAGAAATGACTATTGCTTTTTTGTATCAAAAATTTTTCTACAGCGTTGATTAATTATAATATCACCAATTTCCCCCGTATATTTTTATTAATTATATCAAAAGCATTTTTATCGAGTTTCAAATCAAAATATTACTCTTTCCTTTGTAAGTCCTTCGAAGGAGAGATAGAAAGAATAATTTTTTCAATTCCACTTTGAATCAGGGGTGTAGAAAATAGGGATCAATCCTCCATTGGGTATCAAAAACATTTTATTTTCTCATATTTTATTATTATATGATTTCTTTAAGGCCATTGGAGGGCCCCATGATTTTTTAACCGGTACGCTACTGCTTTGAAAATATCAGAAGCTTCTTTCAATTTTGTTGTATTGCCTGTTTTTGCTGATAAACTTCGGGAGTTTGAATTTAGCAAGTTGTTTTCACAATTTGACACTAAATTCCTTATTAAATCTGCTTTATAAACCTCAATATTCATTAACATATTTTATTGTTTATGCACTATAATTTAATAGTTTTCACTGCATCCTCAATTTCTTCATTTTCATGTATATTTCATTGATTTAAAAAAAAAAAGTTCGAATTCATAGTTTTAACTCTTTCTGCTCTTCAAATTATAGGGGCTGATAATTATACTTTCTCATTTTCTTCGGTATATCTGTACTTTCCAACTCTGAAATCTCAGCATACTGATGCGCATATACAGTGTGTGCTTTTAAACGCACATAAGCTCTATGACTTATAGTACATTAAAACACTCATGCTTTGTTCGTATTCGTAGTCGAGCCTCTATGGGTGTATTTCTATCAGTATACTATGAAAAATAAGAGGATTATTTCTTCTGATAAATAAACCTTATGAAGCAGTGGCGGAACTAGAAAATGTGGAACTCCAATTTAAAGTTAAGTGCGGTTCTTTAAAAAGATGTGAGCCCCCCCCCCCCACTTGAAAATAGTATAAGCCTCTTTAACGAATCTTCGCAGCACATTTTCACTTGAATGTTCAAATATAAGAACAAAAACTCGTTAATCGCTAAATATTAAATTACTTTAAAAGAAAATAATGATTTTCCGGCGCGTGGAGGGACCCGAACCCACGACTTCCTGATTGCTGGTCAGGTGCTCTACCAGCTGTGCTACAGGCGTCAATCCCTAAATGCCCCGGAAACATTATCTATGTAAACACATAATTTATATATCATATTTATTGTATCAATTTACATATAATTTTATACGGCAGTTCTATGTCATTTTACCTTATATTCGCTGTAATTTAGGACCACTCACAAAGGACTTCGTGCTTGGGGGGGAGGGGTCAGGCGCAAGCGGGCAAATCAGGATAGAGGGGGGGAGGGGATTTCTTCATTAAAGTCCGTCGGTATTTTAATCTTTTTCTTACAAATTTGATAGAGACACACACACTTTTTTTGCGTAAATTCCCCATTTAAATTTTTTTCTTATAAATTTGACGGAGAATATAAATTTTTTCAAACGTAAATTCATGACAATTCGAAGCTTCAGCTTTATATTCTCTTCCAATTCTAACCCAAATCTCAAACATAAAAACTAAAATATTTTTTCCATGTTTTCTCAAATTGTTTTTGATCTGTACTTCACGAAAATTGTATACAAAATTGGGTTGAATAAACAATTTAATTTAAAAAATTTAATTTAAAGCACATGTTGGGATTGCAGACAAAAAGTGTGTCTTTTGAAAAGTAAAGAAGATGGACATCACCCATGTTTTATGACTTTTTTGATTTTTTTTTTGGGGGAGGGATATGTGAAATTAAAACAGTCGAGTGACCTTATCTGATTCCCATCATACGCCTTGGAATATTCAGTTAGAATGTCTAATGGGATGGCGGTGGACATTGACGCAGAGGAGAAGGGGTCGAAAGGGCATTTGCCCCCTTCTGGCCCATGAATTTCCACAGGTTTGTTTGTGGCTGTGCACCCTCCTTGAAATTCTGCAGGCACTGTGAGTGGAAATGCTTTGTCCTGAAAAGAATTTTTTTTATTGCGTAATCAGTCAGTTACATTCGCTCATGGGCAAATGTAAGACACGTACATCCTGAAAAGAATAATGTAAGATGTCGAAAATAAAGAAAAATATTTTTTACGTAATTTCAAGATGTTTTACAATTTTTTTGAAATTTTGAAGAATATGTGGGGGGGAGAGGTAGTCGTCTGTTCGTCATAGAGGGATTGCGTGAAATCGGATGAGCGCGTACCAGGGGGTGGGGGTTCAAATGTGCCAAAACCATGCGGATGTTCTTTGTGAATGGTCCCTTTCATGTAATGTGTAGCATTTTTAAGAATACACATGTTTTTTATACAAGAATGCTTCGTAGACATATGATAATAAACATAACTAAAATATGTAAATTTTGTCCAAATTTTTCAATAGGAAGTGGATTCCTTCCTTACTGTCATGGATCCTAATACATTGCATTGGCATAATTATGCTGCTACTATGAAGCAGTGGCGGCTCGGGTGCTGAGAAATAGTATGTTGCACGCGTACTTTTACTGTTAGAAATAAAACCCTCGAGTATTGGTTTTCTTTTAATTTTTTCTCTTGCGTATTGGGATGGGAAACTATCCAGGCATAAGAGGCCGTTCAAGTATTACGTAAGCACATTTCTGGCCATTTTATTCCCTCCTCGTCCTCCTTGTAAGAAAAAAAAAATAAGCAAATGCCTGCCTTCCTCCCACCCTAACGCTAACGTAAGATTTCGGTTCTCTAATTTTCTGGTACATATAAGTCTATCATCCCGCGCTGACGTCCACTCCCGGATTTCTGAGTTGTCTGGTTCTCTTGAACCCACTGCTTCCACACTCGCATCACTGTGCTGCTGTTACGCCCCATACGAGCTGCTATTGCACGATAAGAAAACCCTCCTTCACGAAGGCCGATCATTCGTCCCCGTTCAAACTCCGTAACTTGCTGAAATGTCGCCCTCTTTCGTCGTAGAGGCATAGTGACGTCTCATGTAACGTTTACCACTAGCAGATAGCCATACACGCCCCGCTACAGCCCTCTATTTATACGGATCCATCAGCAGTTCAGAGGGCGCTGCTCAGCCCACGCAGAGGCGATGACTCTGAAATTCTAATCATTTGAATAGCATACCCTAATTTGCATTTCCTGAAAGTTTCAGCTCAGTCAAGTGATTCCTTCATGGTGTTGCAATTTTTACAAACATGAGTTTGTAAAAATTTTTACAAACTCCTGTTTGTAAAAATTGCTTTTAAAAAATTTTTTACTATCAAAATAATTTATAAAACTCTACAGGGCATTGCTATAGGCTACAATGATTTTAAAAAGATATCGTTTATAACGACTATCGGTTATAACGACCGAATTTTCGCGGTCCCTTGAAGGTCGTTATAACCGATTTTGACTATACATACATACATACATACATACATACATACATACATACAAACACACACATATATATATATCATCATCATCATATTCAACCATTATCTATCCACTGCTGGATGAAGGTCTCTCCAAATGCTTTCCACACAAGTCTATCCTGGGCCATTCGTTTCCACGTCACCCCAACCTCTTTTCTTATTTCATCCACCCATCTAGTTTGAGGACGTTTTCTAGGTCTTCGGTGGTCTCTTGGAATCCAGTTCAGAATTTCTGTTGTCCATCGTTGATCAGTTCTTCTTGCAATATGCCCAGCCCATCGCCATTTCAGCCTTTTTACTTTAACAATGATGTCCTCTACTCTAGTTTGCTCTCTCACCCAAGTGTTTCTTTTTCGATCTGCCCTAGTTATTCCAAGCATGCACCTCTCCATGCTCCTTTGCGTTGTCTGTAACTTTCGTATTGCTCCAACTGTTAGACTCCATGTCTCTGATCCATAAGAGAGGACTGGCAATACACACTGGTTGAAGACCTTTCTTTTTAGACACAAAGGCAATTTCCCCTTCAGGATAAAACTGTTTCTTCCAAATGCACTCCAGCCAAGTTTAATACGTCTGTTGAGTTCTTTCATAATGTTGCCATCCATTGAAATCAGCTGGCCAAGGTAAATATATGAATCAGCAATTTCTAGCTCAATGTTGTCAACCTGTACTTTCGTTTCCTCTATGAAATTATTGATTGATTGATTGTTTGGCTTTTTTATGGCGCAAGAGCAAAATTATTGAACATGATTTTAGTTTTTTGTAGGTTCATCTTGAGTCCAACTTCTTTACTTCTAGTTGAGAGCTCCTGTACCATGTCTTGGAGTTCTGATGGGTTCGTTGAAAAAATAACAATGTCATCAGCAAACCGCAAATGATTTAAATATTCACCATTTATTTTTATTCCCTTGTTATTCCAATTTATCTGCTGAAAAATCATCTGTAAAGCTGAAGTAAAAAGTTTTGGAGAAATGGTATCTCCCTGCCTCACACCTTTGCCAAGTTTGATAGTTTTGGTATCTTTATGTAACCGAAATTTTGCACTTGCATTTTTATACACACGTTTCAATATGTCAATGTACACATCCTCAACGTCTGTTGATCTTAAAGAGTTGATGACTACTGATGTTTTAATAGAGTCAAAGGCCTTCTCATATTCAATAAATGCCATACACAATGGAAGTTCATATTCATGTGTTCTTTTAATTAGTTCTCTTAATACTTGAATATGGTCTACTGTACTGAATCCACTTCGAAAACCAGCTTGTTCTCTTGGTTGAGCTGCATCTAATTTTTTCTTCAGGTCATGTGTTAGCACTTTTGTTAAGATTTTATAAATAGAAGGTAACAAGCTAATTGGTCGGTAATTTTTTAAATCCTCTTTATCACCTTTTTTATGCAATATATATATATGTTGGTGTTTTCTGCTACACCCAAGACATGGCAAATCTTATTTCTTTTATCAACTTTCTTACTTCTAATCCTTCAGTACTTTTTCTTAAATACTTCTTGTCACTTGTAGTTTAGCTTTTCTTACATTTTTATTTATTATACTAACAAATTTATCTCTGTAATGTAGGTAAGTGTTTTGATATCAGGTTCGAGAATTATAGTAAGCTTTTTCTAGCTGTTGTATGCACATTTATTGAGTTCTCTATGTTCAAAAACGTTTTTGTATTTAATATTGTTCAAATTATATTTCTGTATATATATTATGCATATTTTGTTTAATTTGTGTATATATAGATATTGTGCATGTTTTGTTTAATTTGTGTGTGCATATGTATATATGTGTATATATTAGTGTGTGTATGTATATGTATATGCGCATACACACACATATATATATATCTTCTTTATTTTGATTGCACACTTCTGGGTCTATTATGAGTGCAAAGAAACAATTTGTTTATTCTGAATATACGGGTTTATTTAAACTTAAACTTATATATTTTTACTAGTTAATAATTAAGTGTTTATCTTGAGTGTGACATATTCATGTAAAACTTTTTACAATTTTTGGTATAATTAATGAATTTTCTCACCCCATCATCTTCTCTATTCATGTTAATTGAACCTTTACACTTTAATCACTTTCAATACCTCTATCTACTTGCTGTAAGTTTGCTTTTGGGCCACTTACAACAATTGAGATTGTTCTTAGTATTAATAAGAAGACCCTTCTAAATTGCTAAAACATTTTTAAATTAATTATATTCTGGGTTTATACTATTTTTAACTAATTTTTGATCAATATTAGCCCAGGGATCGTCCATTATACGTAGCCAAGGTCAATAACAAACGGCAGGCTGGGCCATTCCAGTGATTCTTAGCACCCCCTGCTTTCATGCCACACTGACCGCTGCCTTGATCAGGAGCACTCCAGCACCTGGAGACTAGGGGCCATGGTTTCTGGTGTGTCAACATAATGGAGGAATTAGCCATAATTTCACCACGCTGGCTAGACGGGTTGGTGAATTAGCCCTCCCCTTCCGCCTTTCTATCCGTGCAGCAAATATTAATTTGCCTCATAAATAGAAAGCCCAGCCTGCACCACTTGAAGGCGGGGTAGGACACTAGGTTACTGGCCTGGCCGGTTCCACACATCGTCACATACGTTCAGCGTGTGGGTCTCCTTCGCCTTCCTTTCTTAGATACCAGCAACCCTTTTGCAGGCCATATATATATATATCATTATCATATTCAATCATTATCTATCCATTGCTGGATGAAGGTTTCTCCCAATGCTTCCCACACAAGTCTATCCTGAGCAATTCGCATGCACGTCACCCCAACCTATTTTCTTATTTCATCCACCCATCTAATTTGAGGACGTTTTCTAGGTCTTCGGTGGTCTCTTGGCGTCCAGTTGAGAATTTCTGTTGTCCATCGTTGATCAGTTCTTCTTGCAATATGCCCAGTCCATCGCCATTTCAGCCTTTTTACTTTAACGATGGTGCCCTCTACTCTAGTTTTCTCTCTCACCCAAGTGTTTCTTTTTCGATCTCCCCTAGTTATTCCAAGCGTGCACCTCTCCATGCTCCTTTGGGTTGTCTGTAACTTCCGTATTGCTGCAATTGTTAGACTCCATATCTCTGATCTTCGAGAGAGGACTGGCAATACAAACTGGTTGAAGATTTTCTTTTTAGATACAACCGAAATTTTGTCTTCAGGATAAAACTCTTTCTTCCAAATGCACTCCAGCTAAGCTTAATACGTCCGTTGAATTCTTTCATCATGTTGCCATCCATTGAAATCAGTGGACCAAAGTAAATATATGAATCAGAAAATTCTAGCTCCATGTTGTCAACTTGTATTTTTGTTTTCTCTACGAAATTATTAAACATAATTTTAGTTTTTTGTAGTTTTATCTCGAGTTCAACTTCTCTACTTCTAGTTGAGAGCTCCTGGACCATGATTTGGAGTTCTGATGGGTTCGTTGAAAAAATAATTATGTCATCAGCAAATCGCAGATGATTTAAGTATTCACCATTTATTTATATTCCTTTGTTATTCCAATTTATCTGCTGAAAAATCATCTATGAAGCTGAAGTAAAAAGTTTTGGAGAAATAGTATCTCCCTGCCGCACACCTTTACCAATTTTGATAGTTTTTGTATCTTTATGTAACCGAAATTGTGTGTGTGTGTGCGTGCGTGTGTGTAATTAATATAATATAATTTTGTATTTAATGTGTTTTCTTTACTCTGTTAAAAATGCTTTTATTATGCAAATATGGAGGCCGCAGACAAAATGGGATTGCTGATCTTTTGGTTACTAAAAACGGGGATTGTGGGTTACTTGGCTACTACAAAATTGGGCCGCGGCTTGAAAAGGGTTGATAACCACTTCTTTATTGTAAAAATAAAGATCTGTTAGGAACATCAAATCCTAGGATGGTGCTTTGAAGGCTCAAAGAGCATTGTACTAAGTTTTATGTATATTTTTGCAATAAATATACAAATATTTCACAGCCCTTGGAATTCCTGCCGGGTCAAATGAAATTCATTCATAAAATACTTTCAAGCAATAAATATCTTTCGCCATCCCTGTGGCATGCTGAAAAACACCAGGTAATCGAAACTTAATTGCTTTTGATAGTCTCAGCCTAAAAATATTGTAACTAATTGCTGGACCTCATTATAGTTGTCTCTTGTCTGTTGAATAGCAGCTTGATCTTAGACAACATGCAATGTAATCTCTATATCTTTTCCAATGCTGTTCATAACAAAGTGATCAGCAATTCCAGTAGTGTAGAAACGTGAATATTGGCCCGGACTTGATGTAAACACTTAAATAATCCTGTTTCGGGTCCAGGCAAGATAGCAATTCCCAATTTTCTTGTCAATTTCCCTAAAGCATCGATCCTTTCTTCCTTTCTGCCTCTGGAAGATAAGAAAATGTCCATCCTCTTCTATTTTAGCAAGTTCCAAGATATTAGCATCAACAACATCGAATATTTCCTTCAGTTTTTATTAAAGATGATATTATTTTTGATCTTGAGTTCCGTTCTTCCTTTAGAACGTTTCTGAAGCATGTTTCATACCTTATTCAGGGTTTACAGTTTGGCAATGCAATGCTGGAGTTCTGTAAATGGTATTCCTGCTTTTTTCCAAAAAAAAAATACGGTTCCAGAAGTTACTGAACGAACACTTTCACATACATAACTTCTCATATTATAACACTTGAAGAACTTATTTATTATAAGGTAATTTTCTACCTAATATTTGTTTTGTTTCTCTTTGAAAGAAATATATATTATTGCAAAGTTTACCATTTAACGCCATTTTTAACAAACCATTTGCTACAACTTCCTATGAAGGACAACGCAATACCGTGACTAAGTGTTTTTGCTTCGTAATTCCGACAACCAACGCACTGCCGTCCCCCCACTTCATCGTGACTCATATATGCTGGTCATTTAATACGATGTTTTCTTATATATTTTATATTATTTAGTTTATAAATGTTCATAAAATATTATTCATTTTTTTATTTAAATTTGTGGTAAAGTAATTTTTTGATATAAATGTAACATTCGCAGCCTCTGGGGCCCCATTTAGAATTATGCGAATTACCTGAATTTTTTCTGGTATTAGTTTCAGGTCAGTTAAAGAAACTTAGAGGGTAAGATCTTCAAAAAAAAGCGAGGTTGAAAAATAAGTGTAATTCTAATACTCTAAGACTAATCATTATCATCACATATTCAACCATTCTCTATCCACTGCTGGATGGAGGTCTCTCCAAATGCTTTCTACACAAGTCTATCCTGAGAGAGAGATTCGCTTTCATGTCACCCCAACCTGTTTTCTTATTTCATACACCCGTCTAGTTTCAGGATGTTTTCTATATTTTCGGTGGTCTCTTGAAATTCATTTGAGAATTTCAGATGTCCGTCGTTGATCAGTTCTTCTTGCAATATGCCCAGCCCATCGCCATTTCAGCCTTTAATTTTAATTTAACAACAATATCCTCTACTCCCGTTTGCTTTCTCACCCAAGTGTATATTTTTCGATCTTTCCTAGTTATTCCGAGAATGCACCTCTCCATGCTCCTTTGGATTGTCTGTAACTTCCGTATTGCTGCAAACGTTGGACTTCATGTCTCTGATCCATAGGAGAAGATTGGCAATACACACTGGTTGAAGACCTTTATTTTTTGATATAAAGGCAATTTTCCCTTCAGGATAAAATTGTTTCTTCCGAATGTACTCCAGCCAAGTTTAAGACGTCTGTTAACTTCTTTCATAATGTTGCCTTCCATTGAAATCAGTTGACCAAAGTAAATATGTGAATCAGCAATTTTTAGCTGCATGTTGTCAACTTGTATTTTCGTTTTTTTCTACGAAATTATTGAACACGGTTTTAAATTTTTGTAGGTTCATCTTGAATACAACTTCTCTTCTTCTAATTGAAAGCTTCTATACCATGTCTCGGAGTTCTGATGGGTACGTTGAAAAAAATAACAATATTATCAGCAAATGGCCGATCATTTGAATATTCACCATTTATTTTTATTCCTTTGTTATTCCAATTTATCAGCTAAAAAATCATCTGTTAAGCTGAAGTAAAAAGTTTTGGAGAAATGGCATCTTCCTACGTTACAACTTTAACAATTTTGACAGTTTCGGCAAAAAAAGAAATAGGCAAAATATTAAACGATATTACCAAAAAATCGTTTATTGGATGTGGTCTCATAACGGAAATTGATCAACGGAATGAAGTGTTATTGCATAATCCGTTAAAAGAATTTATAAACTGTGGGAAAGTTAATGACATGGAGTCAGATTCAGGTTGGTTAAGACAATGAACATGACGATATCAGCGATGATGAGCGATAAAAATGGCGTCTTTGCATTTTTTTTTTTAGTTATTTCTTCCTTGTCGTGGATGTTGTTTTCCTAGTTTACACGTGTAATCTGGAAGTCATCACTTAAAGCGTACGTATTGATTTTAATAACAATTTATTTCGTTTGGCAATTGCACAATTTTGATTTTAAATACGAGAAAATGTTGAAAGCCGCTCTGATATTCAATGTATGATTTTAATTAAATCATTTACGACTGCGTTGCCTTTAAATGCGTGTTTATCGTCTGACAGTAGAAGGAGAGAAATGGCATCTTCCTCATTTTATCCGGAATGCCAGATATGGCAAGTTCAAATTATCCGGCGTGCGGTCTAATATAAGGGAGTAAGGATTAATTTTCAAGAAAAATTGCGAAAGGCAAATATACACAAAAGACATTGTAAAACGCTCTTTATTATTTACAATGGCGTACCTTCATTTATAGGAAATACAGTAAGCGGTCGACGAGGGTATCTACAACCTTCTTGAAAACATCGTTGATGTTTTCTTTTTTTACAAATTACTTTACAAGAGAACATGATAACTATTTACAAGATTGCTTCGCGTAAACGAAAGGTTATCATATTCTCTTGAACATTCCGTAACTGTTTGCAAGATTTTATCATGCAAACAGTTATCGTGTTCTCTTGGAAACGTAATAACTGTTTACAAGATTTTTCACGCAGACAGTAATCGTGCTCTCTTGAAAACGCGATAACTGTTTACAAAATTGTGTTATCTAAACATATATTGTACCATCTTGAAAACACGATACCTGTTTACAAGATTGTATCACATAAATAGTAGTTATCATGCTCTCTTGAAAACGCGATAACTGTTTACAAGATTGTATTATGATCTTCCATTGCGTAATACTTTTCAAATCGTAAACCTCTTATTTCGATAACAAGAACGCTGTGTGGCATTTTTTATCTCCTGAAAGATAAATCAAAGAAACTACAAAATTTCGACATGGTTCGCACACCTCCAGACAACTTTTTCATATTCTTGGAACTAATTATTTGTAGAAATTATAGCGACTTGCTGAAATCCCTTCCTTGATATCAGTGTTACATATAACTGTCCTCAAACTCCAAATTATTCAGTTTGTAAATTCTTACTCACTATTATTTCATATGTAAATTTCACATTTATAATTATTACCTACAATTATTTCACTTGTAAATTCGCATTTATAATTATTACCTACAATTATTTCATTTGTAAATTCGCATTTATAACAATTACCTACAATTATTTCATTTGTAAATTCGCATTTATAATTATTACCTACAATTATTTCATTTGTAAATTCGCATTTATAATTATTGCTTACAATTATTTCATTTGTAAATTCACATTTATAATTATTACCTACAATTATTTCATTTGTAAATTCGCATTTATAATTATTAATTTGAAAATTTGTGGTCTACATCCACATAAGAGGTATGCAGTCTTTAAATAATTTTTCCAAACTATTTGGCTTATAATACAAATTAGTTTTATAACTAATCAATGTTTAGTTTCACTGCGTTCTAGTTATATTTAGTTTAACTATGGTAATTACATTTAGTTTGATTGTGTTCGTTAAGTTTAGTTTAGCTATGTCAGTTATAGCCAGGTTAGCTAGTTACGTCAAGTTTGATTGTCTTAATTACGTTTATCTTGATTATGTTAATTACATTTAGTTTCATTGTGCTATTTAATTATGTTTAGTTTAATTGTGTTATTTAATTATTTTAGTTTAATTGTGTTATTTATGCTCTGTTTAATTATATTAGGCTTTGTTTAACTGTATGAGTTACGTTTAACTACGTTAATTATGTTTAGTTTGATTGTACTATTTATGTTTAGTTTAATTGTGTTATTTATGCTCTGTTTAATTGCATTAGTTAGGTTTTGTTTAACTGCATTAGTTAGCTTTTATTTAACTGTATTAGTTGCGTTTAATTGTATTAGTTACGTTTAACTATGTTAATTACGCTAACCGTAATTGCGTAGTTTAATCACGTAGTTTAATTGCGTAGCTTTTATTTAGATCTTGGCATAAAGTTTAAAAACAACGTTTTATGCGCCAACTCTGTATCCAGAGATACAGAGTTGCCTTTGTATCGAGAAATACAGAGTTAGCTTTCTCTTGCTCACTGTATCGAGAGATGGTAGAGTGTAAACTCTTTTTCTGGTTTAGTTTAATTACACAAGTTCCGTTTAGTTTGAATTATTTAGTTAAATTCAGCTTAGCATTAATAATATATAGTTCAATTATACACGCATTTAGTTTAACTATATTCGGTGTTAGTTACGTTTTGATTTATTGGCGTGAGGTTTAAAAATAAAACGTTTTTGAAACCTTTTATTGAGTGAAAGTAGGGTTAAGAGTAAGCAGAGGACAGAGTGTAGAAAGAAGAATTTGAGGATAATTTTGTTTAGTTTAATTGCGTTAGTTACATTTAATTTACTATCAATTCTGTATTGTTTAATCGCATTAGTAACCTTTATTCTGAGTTCACTTTGTGTTAGTTTCCATTTAGTTAAAATACGTTAGGTACGTGTAATTGAATGGCGTTGGTTACATTTAATTTGAATGTGTTATTTATGTTTAGTTTAGGGTTAGTTAAGTTTAGTTTAAATATGTGAATTGCGTTGATTTGAACTATGGTACGTTTTGTTATTTATGAAGAAAGCATGTAATATATTTATTTAAATTAGAAGTCGTGAAGGCAATTTTGAATACAATAATTTATGCAATAGGATATCCATAGGCATAAGCTGCATCAGAAGATGGATTGCGTCATATGTAATAGATGAATTTTAACATATGCATAACATATAGATTGCGTCATATGTATTAGATGAATTTCAGCATATGCATAGCATATAGATTGCGTCAAATGTACCAGGATATAAGTATGCACCAATGTATTAGAATATGAGATGCAAACAGAAAAGATTCTGACTTGGTGCTTCATTGGTGATTTCGGGATCGATCATATGGGTTCTAAGCAAATGCTGTAAATAATCAATTTTCTATTGAGATAATGTGACAAAAAATTTGTAATTTTCAAGGAAAAAATTTCGTCCAAGTTCAGGAACTTCACCGGAGAAGAAGAACACGTTATCGACACGCTAATTCACATCAGTCCCAGTCGATACAATGAAAGAGACGCCGCTTCGCTACTTTCTATTTTACAAGAGTCAGTTGCATGGGGTCTAGAGGACTTTGATGTCCATTTCGTCGCAGTGATCTAGACTGCTTCCCCTCATATTTGGCGGAAGATGGTGATCACTGGAATCGTCCGTTCCGCAAGGACTATCCGGGGTGTGGCAAGGAGTGATCTTCATGTCTAAATCATTGCTCCCGGACTTGTAGCTCCTACGGTCACTGTCCAGGTCGTGACTGTCCATGCAATCCTGCTGCTGCTGTTTCAGGATTCCTACATCACTAAGGTCCGGGTTTGGGTTATGTTTGGTAGGTAGCGTTTGCTCCCTGGACCCGCCAGTTGACAGAAGTTCCCTTTCTTTGGAGTTTCGCCATTTCATTCTGCGGTTTTGGAACCAAATTTTGACCTATGAAAAAAAAACCGAACAAAAGTTAATCGAATCAGATTTTGACCGATAAGTAAGAGAAAACTCAATCAAATCAGATTTTTACCCATAAATAAATTAGTCGAATCAGATTTTGACCGATAAGTAAAAGGAAAATAAATCGAAGTAGATTTAAGTCTGTAAATAAAACAGTAATTGATCAAACCAAATTTGGACCTATAAATAAAGTAAAAATTGATCAAACTAGGATTTGATCTATAAGTGAAACAAAATAATCAATCAAATAAAATTTTGACCTGTGCATAAATCAAATAAAAATGAATACCTTATTTAGATTTACATTTTTAGTTTCCCAAAGAATGGTAATTAATATTGATTAACGATAACAGTTTTGCAGTTAAAAAATACTCATCCTACAAATAATAGCCTCATTTTTGAAACTTTAAGGGAAGTTTGGACAAAGGGAAATAAAAGAATACATGCATTCGCTACCGCATTGTTTTGTGAGTAACACTGACGTCAAAATGTTCATGAGAACCGGAAGAGAGAAGTCCTGTTTGTCGGTGGCGCCATCTTTTGCTGTGGGGAGCAAACACAACTTGTTTGTAAAAATTATGTTCTGTTATGCAAGGAGCAAAATAAATATGGTCCATTTGAAAACCGATAATTACTTAAACGCGGTATGAATTTAAAAATTAAAAATAGAAAAGTGCGATTGCCAATGGCACAAGGCAAAATTATTAATTATTATTTAAAAATAAAAAAATTATTAATTAACTATTTACAAGATTAAAGCAATGAGAGTGGATGGAAAAGCAATTGCGAATGCAAACTATATTTTGCGACGTTTCTAGTGACACCATTTCCTTCATCAGAACATTTATTTTGGTAACACAACTTCACAATGGAGATATGAGTAGAAAACCAAAAGTTTTTTCCATCATTCTAGCTATAGGAATTGCCAACGCCCCAAAGACCCACAAAGATTATTCATCCTTGCGGACCCCCAAAAAATAACTCAAAGCTTAAAGCATGGAATTTGCATCATGCATATTTATTTGTGACGGTCCGCCCCTGCAGACATCTTAATTGATAATAGTTGTACATACTGTGGACGTTAGAACGGCATCTGCTCGACCGAAACAAACCCATTAGCTTAGGCTAAATGACCTATCCTTTATAACGAATCCTTGTCGATGTCAGATGGGTCGTTACTGATCGTTTTTTGGAAGATGTGTTGTTCAACAGTTGGATGGTTTACGCTCAAGTTTTCATTGGCAAAAAAGAAATGCTTCTCTTTGGCGGAGATCGCTTATCGTATAACTATTGCAAACTTCGTTTCTTTGGGTACAGCTATAGGGCAAAAGATACTTTTAGTTATCACAGACGCAGCAGCCTGTCACCCATATGTAAGATTAGAACCACGCCCCCTGACGTCGTTAACGTGTCTAATTCTTAGAAGTAGCGTGGTGGGAAATAAGTTCCTTTTTCCCGCCATTTCGTTGATTGGCTTTTAGTCTCTACTAATAACTAGTTTAGCCAATCAGAGGCGTAAGTTAAAGAATCTTCGAGCAAACTCATATGAGAGGAGAGGATGAAAAGTTTTTTGGCCATTCTGGTTTGAGCTCCAGAAGGATTAGGATTTTTTTTTTTTTTGAGCCTGAAAAGATGAAGTTAGAATTCAAAATGTGAAACGCTGTAGGAGAAGGTCCTATGGGGGCCCATTGCGGGCCGTTTAGGTGAGATGTGTTCTGAACAAGTTCCGTGTATGAGAAAGTTAATAAAAATATATTACGTCCTCTTTATGCGTTTAAATGACAAAGTTATTCGAGAATAATGCTCCAGACGCCCATATAAGTCCTACTGCATTTACAACTACTCTCAGAGACTGGTAGGAAGTTAAGGGTTGTGATTTTAAATAACTGACAATTAATTACATAAGTCATAATTCATTGATAAGCCGCCGATAATAGTAAAAAGAAAAGGAGAATTTAAAGGTTGAATACATGAAGTATAAACTTATTGTATTTTTAATGAAGAGAATCATATCATCATTTGTTATGGGGTGTATTTTTATGTATTAGTTTTAATAAGTATTTTATTACTCAGAGATCTCATAAAGATCGCACTGCTCACTGTAGTCCGGGGTTTGGTTCCCCAGGCCTTAAGAGGTTCGGATTCCTCGGAAAACAGTAGGTCCCGGCGCAGCATGACCACTGTAGTCTTTGAGCCGTAAAACCAAGCGAATAAATATTTTATGTTATTATTATATTTATGAATTCAAATCTCATTGAATTCCAATCTTATTCGATTTTAACATGTGGATTTTAATTGGGAAGGAGCCACGAACTGGTTATTGTTATTTTCGGAATGTGCTAACTATTACACTGCACGTATTTATTTCAGCCACACATCAACTTCAACCCCAATTATTGTACCGCTCCACACGGTATCCCAAATTCTTCCACCACATACGTAGTGTCGTTGTAAAGGCACCAAACCAAGCAAAAATTCACTCGTTATATATGATGAAGCAAAATCTCCGTTACATATTTCTAGCGTTTCATCACTGATTTTCACCATTTGGGGAAGGAATTTTTCGTTCCCTCATAATTTATTCTTAGCATTAAAGAGTAAATGCTCGTGTCTTAGTACTTTTCTGAACTTTTGTGGGGCACTGGGAGGGTCTCACCGACCCCCAAGGGTACGTGGACCACAGTTTAAAAACAGCTGATGTAGATGACTGAAAAGGGATAATGACGACTGGATGATTTAAATGGCTGAAAAGGTTAATGACGGCAGAATGATCTAGATGACTAGAAAGGTTAGTTGTGACTGAATGATTTAAATAGTGGAAAGATTAATGACGACTGAATGATCTAGATTATAGATGACTAGAAAGGTTAACGGTGACTGAATGATGTATATGACTGAAAAAGATTATGAAGACTGAAGATCTAGATCTTAGATTACTAGAAAGGTTAATTGTGACTGAATGATGTAGATGACTGAAAAGGGATAATGACGACTGAATGATCTTAATAGCTGAAAAAATTAATAAAGACTGAATGATCTAAATAGCTGAAAAGGTTGATGACGGCTGAATGATCTTGATTGGTGTTTCTTAACCTCCGGTACTTGGCATCCATCATACCGGACCGCGAATGTTTTGAATTTAGTTTTTCAAGTATTTTTCATGAATGAATATTTTATCGTGGAAATAATTCGAGAAGAAGAATGGTCGTGAATTCGTCGAAAATCTCAGACGCAGAAATCCTAAATAACACCTGTGCAACAAATGCTAGTGAATAAGACACAAAAAACAACGTTTTAGAAGCGTATTTATGTCAAGATTGAGTTCGAGCTACGCGTTTCGGGCGATAAAAGTTCGCCCTTCTTCGGGAGTGAACACGTGGAATATCGTCAACAAACGAGGTTGATTCGCGGATGTAACTAGAGTTGAGTTATTAAGTGAAATGTTGACTTCCAAAAGTAGGAAGTCAAGTACTACATGGTTTTTGTGGTGCGGCCACTCCTCCCAGAAATTACCAAATTGTGGAAAAGTTGGCTGTCTGTTGGTAGAGGTGGCAATTATGGTGGGACTATGGATTAATATCAGAAGGAGTTAGGTGGAGTACATTTCGCCAAGCTGAGCTGAAGGAAGGAGTTGAGCTGTGGTCATTCACAATGGAATCACGAAACATGTTAATGAAGAAAGCTTCGGCGAAGTCCAGTTCAAGTGGTGAATGAGGTTGGTGGATGATACGAGCGTCAAAAAAGTTAAAGCGATGGTTGTGTTCGTGGCTGTGAACAGCAATGGATGATTTGTGCACCTCACCTTTCTCAACGTATCGGCGATGTTCTTTCAACCGATGCATGAGGGCACGTTTTGTCCGTCCGATGTAGGAAAGTCCGAACTGGCAAAAAATTTGATACACGCCCCAGCGTTGGAGTGTGGAAATGTTATCTTTGAGTCTAGAGGGCAAAATCTTGTTAATAGGCGAGAAGGTAACTTTGAATTTGGCTTGCCGAAGGACTTTGGCAATGGCGGAGCTAAGTTTGGGCACGTAAGGGAGTGTTACGAAGCCAATGTAATTATTTGAAGATATTCGACTAAGAGATGTACTGTAAGAACGTTTTGAGAATTTGAAAACGGCAGCATCGATAATGCTGGGACAGTACCCACGGATGCGAGCGATGGTCTTAAGCAAAGAAATTTCATCAGATAAGGAGTCCGTTGACGAACAGAACTGTAGAGCCCGGAAGACATAGGTGTAGAAGGCGGACATGTTTTGTTGATACGGATGGAAAGAAAGATTATGTGGAGGGAGAGCAACGCTGAAAGGCTTGCGGTACACCGAAGTATCGAAATAGTTATGATGTTTATTAATCTGTATATCCAAAAAGTGAAGGGAATCATCTTCTTCAATTTCGACAACTTTTCCACAATTTGGTAATTTCTGGAAGAGTGGCCGCACTACAAAAACCACGTAGTACTTGACGTCCTGTGTTTGGAAGTCAACATTTCACTTAATAACTCAACTCTAGTTACATATTCGAATCAACCTCGTTTGTTGACGATATTCCACGTGTTCACTCCTGAAGAAGGGCGAACTTTTATTGCCCGAAACGCATAGATTGAATTCAATCTTGACATAAATACGCTTCTAAAACGTTGTTTTTTGTGTCTTATTTATATTGCGTATTGTTTCGTCGAATATTTCCACGTAAATGCTAGTGATCAAATCGTGTATTTTTAAATACGTAAGTATTCGAGAATTTTCAAACATTAAGACCTTTTAGCATCGAGAAAGGGTTTACCCCCTCATAATGATCGGTCATGAAAAGTGCTTGCAAGCAGACTACAATAATGTGCGGTTCATCCTTTGTTCTTAAAACACATAGAAATAGTATTTGCGTTATAAATGCCAGTGACCAATCATCAATATATCAATCAGTATATACCAATCAGTGTATTAATAGAAATAAAGGGGTGTATCGATACTCTTTATGATTATGCTATGATTAATTATTCATGATTATGATGGTTTAATGTATGACCTTTAAAAAAAATGGAAATGTGTTTACGATTAAATTTATTGGCCCCTCGCGTCATATAAAAAAGCATTTAACAGACCGCGCCCTCATAAGCGTTCAGAGGCACTAATCTAAATAACCGAAGAGGCTAATGGTGATTGAATGGTTTAGATCAGTATTTCTCACCGCCGTGCCGAGGCCCGGCACCGGACCCGGGCATTAATTATTCCGGGCTTCGATGGGTTCTCCTGAAATTTGCTATTTTAGTTTTCTAAACATTTTTATGAATGAATATTTTAATGGAAATATTCCTCGGAGAATAATATTCGCAAATGAACAGACAAGCTACAAATATACTAATAATCTTTACAGTTATGCTATAGTTAATTATTATTAAGTATTAATAATTAATTATGTCATTATTAATTATTAATACTTATGCCAGTTTAAGTGTAATGTATAATCTACAAAAATTTTTGGAAAGGTATTTTTGCGAGTAAATTCGTCGGGACCGGACCCTCGTCTTATTGAAAAAATGGGTTTACAGGCAGTCTATGGAAGGTTAATAAACACTAATCTAGATGGCTGAAAAAGATAATGATAACTAGATGAACAAGATTACCGAAAATGATAATGATAACTGAATGACCTAGATGACTGAATGACCTAGATGACTGAAAATATTAATGATAATGATAACTGAATGACCTAGATGACTGAAAATATTAATGATAATGATAACTGAATGACCTAGATGACTGAAAATATTAATGATAATGATAACTGAATGATAATGATAACTGAATGACCTAGATGACTGAAAATATTAATGATAATGATAACTGAATGACCTAGATGACTGAAAAGGTTAATGATAATGATAACTGGATGACCTAGGTGACTGAAAAGATTAATGATAACGTTGTTGATCAAATGTTTCTCAAAATAACTATTCTGAAGTTCCTAAAATGTTTGTTTTCAAGATTTAATATATTAAATTTCTTTCGTTAATTGAGCAATCTTATTAGAATATAACTTTGTAAAGCTACATTTAAACACTTCCAAGCACTTCATTCACGCGATTGTAAGTAGATGTTTAAAAACAAACAAGAGGTAAGCATAAACAAATCATATTCAAGTCGTATGGAGGTTTCCACTTCTATGCCTGAAGCTCCTTTTACTTTTCCGTATATTCTCCCCTCTGGTAACAATACATTCTTGTATATCTTTCTCATCGCATTTTGTGTCCACAGCTATATTCTTAGCAATGGTCTGTCGTGGCTCAGTCAAAGTGCTGTACCGGGATGTTGGTGGCGAGATATGATCTCGCAGGAGAAGGTGGGGGAGGATATATGGTAGCGTAAAGGGTGGCGAGGGAGAAGCGCACCAGCTGACGTCTCCATAGAGAAAAATCACCATCTCGCAGTGGCCTCGGCACCACGTGCACTTGTCGTGTGGCCAGTACGGGGTATTGTGCATCCTCACCTCCCCGTACATCAAGCTATGCATCAACGATGTGCTGAAAGAAGAAGGGATCAGTTTGGGAACCTGGTGGGGGAGAAGGAAATAAAAGTGGTACCGGGTGGTAAAAAGAGTCCCCGTGCCCCGCTTAAAATACACCCTCAAGGGATTATGGAAGGGGGGTCATCTCGAAATGGAGATAAAGTTGTATAATAATATGAATTGGTTTCAAGTGGGGTCTTAATTAAAAAATATATGAAAAATATAAACGAACCGTTTAAATAAAAATTCATATGAATTGTTTTAATAGTACACAACTAAAAATATTTGTCTGGGAAAACAGAGCCGGCTTCGCCATTTCCAGAGACGAAAAAATTAAGATTACAATGAATCGCAATTTAAAAAATATTTGGAACTGGCAACAATTAAAAAAATAAGAGATTTAAAAGAAGAGTAAAATATGCGCTGTTTTGCGTATGCTCAGCGTGGAAAATAAACAAGGCAATAGCCAACCAACTTCGAGTTTCCATAATATTCGACATGGACTTATCAAACAAGATAATTGCTATAAAACTGTGGAGTACTTGGGACCAAAACTCTATGTCATAAATAATTAAGCATAGATGATATAGCTGGCTAGAACAAGCGCTCAAGAAAAAACTAAAAGATTTCGACGAATAATAGATTAGAGCTCACAAAGAAAGGAAGTTAAATAACAAACGTATGGAGAAATATTTTGGAAGACGAATTTAAAAAGAGGATAAAACATGAAGAGAAGTTAAGAGATATTAACGTGTCCTTAGAGATTAAATGAGAAGGAGAAAAAAGGGAAGACGAAGAAGAAGACGGAGGAGGAAAAAGGAGGGGAAGGAAGAAGAAGTAGAAAGGAGGAAAACAAGGAGGGAGAGGAAAGGAAAGGAAGAAGAAGAAGATGATGAATTAAATAATATTGGTAGTAAGTTTTTACCTTAAAATAAATTTACATATGGCAATATAAGCACTGTAGCACGCAGTACATGCTTACGTTATGCGACGGTATCATTTTTAGTTTAAGTCAATTGAGCCAAAGATGATGAACTGAGCAGGGGCGGCGTAATTCAAAAATTAGGGGATCGAGTGCCTTTATGACAGATCCCATGATATCGCATTGAACGAAAAAGGCGTCTTGCTATCCAATGAGGGGCTGAAGCCCCCATTGTCTACGCCACTGTTACGGATTGATCATCCCAAAATGCGTAAAATAATGCTCAACCAATATTATGGATAGACAGGCGACTTAATTATCTGATTTGTATAATACCGTTTGCTTCTACATATTACCTATCTGCAGGCCTGTAGCCAAGCCGGGGCATGGCCCCAATTGCTCCATCGTTTGTGCCCCATCGCGCTATTTGTATATATACATAATATAAGTCCCTATATAATATAATAAGTCGCTATCAATTCATTGGGTATTTCATACGTCTCTTTCCATTGGCGTGACGTCTATAGGCTCTATACTCTTAAAGTATATAGGAGCTATAGCCCCATTCCCATCCTAAAGCTCCTCATATAGCAATTATTTGTTTTTTATTTTTTTGTAGAGGACGCTGAGCGAGATATAATCTCGCACAGGGCACCTGGGATATATATATATACATATATATATATCCCGGGTGCCCTGTGCCCCATATGCCCTTTGTCTTGGCCCAGTTACCCCTTCATTCTGGCTACAAGCTTGCCCATTTGGAAGAGAGACACGGGCCTAACTAGAGGGCCACGAGATATAATCTCGCTCAGCGCCCTCTACAAAAAAAATGAAAAACACAAATAATTGCTATATGAGGAGCATTAGGATGGGAATGGGACTATAGCTCCTACAGACTTCAAGAATATAGAGCCTATAGACGTCACTCCAATGAAAAGAGACGTATGAAATACCCAGTGAATTGGTAGGAACTTACTTATGCCTACACCAAAGTATGCCGTGTGTAGTGACCATTGCAGTCCAGTCCCAAAGGGGGGTCACTTAAGACAGGTTCTACTATAATTGCAGCAAAGACTATGGTATGCTCTCCGAACTAGTAAGTTATAAAAAATTTACGTAATCAGAAAATTGCGTATACATCAAATTAAAACGTTATGGAAAACGTACGTAATCAGCAAAGGATGCGATATGGGCGAATTGCGAAGTTACGTACAACTTACGCAATCAGCGCATTATATGCACTTCAAATTGAAACTTTATGGAACTTACGTAATCAGTGGATGATGCGTACGTCACGTTGAAAGTTACAAGAAAAGGAAAGAAAATGCCAGGTAGTTAGCGCAAAAGACGTGGAAGAGAAGTCATGAAAAACTTGCATAATCAGCAAATGATGAACACTTCAAATTAAGAGGTTACGGCGAACATACGTAACAAAGTACTCTAAATTGCCAAAACGCTTAAGGGAAATACGTGTAACCAGCGAATGATACTTACTTCAAATTGTAAAGCTACGAAAGTGCTCAGTTAGCTGTACTGCGAATTTTAAATACTATAAAGACAGTATTGGAATGACTGAATTCAGAAAAGCATCAGGAACTGATGAATTTCTTGTACTTTTCTTCCCTTACTTATCGAGATTAGAGATACCGATCACTGTTATTATACATAGTAGCAACTCTTGGAGGAAAAAAAAATTCTAAGGAGTTTTATTAATGATCACTATTATGAATAACTGATTACTTAAATTTAGAACTTTTTGTGATCTTTAAACGGGACTTCTATAGTGTTGTTTGACCCCTCTCACTCTTTCTCTCTCTCTCTCTCTCTCTCTCTCTCTCTTCCTCCCTTTCCCTTTCTTTCCTTCCTTTTCTTTATATCTGCAATGAAAGTTTAAGAAAAATTTAAATGTTCTAAATTTTTAAGTACGTTTTTGTAGATTTTTATATAAAAAAAAGAAATATATAATTTTCCTGCTTGGAGAAGATTCAAACATTTAATTAGACATTCAATTAGTTGTATCGTTATTCCTGCAACTGTTAACTAATAGTTGTCTTCAGTCCACCGGCGTATGCAAGGGGGGATTGATTGGGTCATATCCCCCTCACTGCGATGTAATTTTGTATTTATAGGTATAAATGCATGGAGCTGTAGCTCTGTAAACCCCCTTATATGGATTTCCTGCTAATATCTTGGCCATAAATTACGTATGCATCTTATTAATTACTTTTATTAATTTCTTTATTAATTTCTTTAATAATTTCTTTATTTTTATGTGGCCTTCATTTGTGTTGGGAATCATTTTAATTAAAGGAAACTTATACATAAATTTTGCTTCGTTAATTAATGAATTAACACGATGGATCTATTTCTTCGTTTAAGAAATATATTTATTTTTTATCTCCAATGTTTACGATAATGCACAGTAGGAAATTGATGACTCATTAAAAGTTCTTAATGTCAAATTCATAAATTGCTGATGAATTTCATTATCCCTGCAGCTATTTTGATTGACTTCCTTCTTGAAATGAATAAAACTTAGGGTGTGTATCATTATCATTTCATCATTATATGTTTTATCATTAAATATTATTCCATTTCTCTTTAATAGATATCAATTGTATAAATATGTGTTTCTGATTGGCAGTGCCGTCACATTTCGTAACCCCAGTACAAGATGGAAGCCTATTTTAATTTAACCTTTGAACCTTGATAGGAATGAAAAAATATCCGTTACGTTATCATTCAGAAGCTTAGCTACCGGGACCAGTAGACCCACCCATTTCGGCGGCACTGAGCGTTAAGTATTAAAAAATATTTCGAACAAAAGACATTAAAACATTTATAGCAGCATGCTTAAAAGATCTTCACGCCCGTACGCATTTTATTGTATGATTAATATGTCATCTTAAAATTTTATAGCCTTAAAAGAAGCAACTTGTTTTAGTCTTCGCTAATATTCGTCTTTGAACGTAAAAACTAAAGGCTTTTGAGGTATTTTATTTGCTCTGTAAAGCATTTTTTTAAACTACTTTATTCACTCGTATCTTGCGTGGAAAAGACTAGTTTGCAGTTTTAGTTTAAAAAGATTAATTACGCCGAAACTTTAAAAATAAATAAAACAAAATGTGCTGTGATTAATTAAATTTAAATTAGAAATTAAGGGCCTATTTTAAAGTCATAAAATTTTTTGTAAATTTGTAACGCGAAAACTGGCAATGGGAATGGCATTATTCTGTTCGTACGTAGAAATTCATGAGGGAGGTTATAGGCTCAATGGGAGGGGGGGGCGGGTTTACAGAACTACAACTCATATATTCCTGTGTTAATTATGCAATATTTCATTGTGATGGGGGGGTCACAACCCCCACTAACACGCCCTGCATACGCCAGTGATATCCCCCTCATCAAATTAATTAATAAATAATTTACTCATTTGATATTGTGGCGCCATCTGGTTTTTCTATTCGCTTAAAAAGTGCTATATAAAAACTTGTATACATATATATACAAGGCTCAACAAATTATGGTAAACCTAGTCGCCAAACGAAAACGGTGGATGGACCGCCTCAATAATTAAACCTAGGAGCCTAGTAGGAAAACCTAGTAGGAAAACTAGTTTTTGTAACTGGCACTCGCCAACTACAAAAATCAAGTCGCCAACTCAATATCGACTTGGGGAAGGGACCGGGTTTGCCAAGTCCTGTTTATTTCCTGTTCAAGAACTCTTTGTAAACGATTGAAATTGTGAGAAAGTACAAGACACGAAAGAGACAAGTGACTTACCTCAAGCAATAGCCGAAATTCTGACATAATTGCACCGCGGCACTTTTATGAAATAGTAGGGTAATGTCTTGCACATTTCTTTGTCCACTTATTAGGTTGAAATTAAATAATAAAATATCAGTTTGATTTAAAAAGTACGTGCACTGATGCGATTTGTGCAGTTATAAATGGGCAGTTGGGGGAAAAAGGTTAAATAACATTAAAAAATATGGAGAATTTTTTAGGCTTAATATGTTTTACGCGGTTTGTGTACTCTTATGCGGGTTCTATTGTTATACACATCTATAATGAAAATACGCACTTCAAATGTACTTAAGTGCGATTTTTGATCGATATCTACATTAAGGCTAATTTTCACAACTTGAAAAATCCTTCTTGAAGTTTTCAAGGTTTGGAAGATCGTAATGTATGTGTATGCTGATTATATAGGTCCACGGGCGCCCATATAGGGGGACATCGGGGCTTGAGCTCCCCCCCCATCTCTAGTCGTTGTTTGAAAATTTAATTTGCCCGATTTTTTACTATGCATTTACTTTCAAAAGTTTTACAGTCACATTATAAAATAAAGTACAAACTGCCAAGTTACTATTGCCTAAAGTACTAATTGCCAAGAAATATCATCAGCGTAGGTTTTCAAATTATTGGGGAGGGTGGGGGGCAAGCACATTTTATGTACATTTATACATTACAATATATGTAAAATCGCAATTTATTTCAAATTATTGGGGGAGTTCAGGTCTCACGAGTTCATATAATTGCGCGTATAAGCAATATCAATTATTTTTTGTACTATTTTAATATCTTGTATCTCTCTCTCTCTCTCTCTCACACTTTTTTCATGCTTCCAAATAGTGATCTTATAAACAGACTACGTAACTTGCAAGTAGGGAAGTACATGAAGTTAATGGGCACCAACGAGCTCAACGTATCCTATTTAACATTTAAGTCATAGACATAAGCAGAAAGTTCATAAGGGGAGGGTTATAGGCTCAATGGGGGGTTACAGAGCTACAACTCATATATTCCTATGTTAAATATACAAAATTTCATTGCAATGGGGGGGTTACAACCCCCATCAACACCCCCTGCGTACGCCAGTGATTTAAATTTTGCAAATCTCGTGTTACTAAACACTGGTGATCTTTTACAATCAATACACATGTATGTAGTAGCTGGAAACGGGGATTGTAAACAAACCAAAGAAGCATCAAGAGGTGCATACTTAAAATAACTAAGATCGACAGAGGGACAAAAATAGATAGATCAGACATGGGTTGAGGGCATCATTATTAATATAAGAAATCTGAAGTTGCACAATGGTCTTGATATATCACAAGACCAAACTGGCAAAAGATGGGCAACTTAAATTCTAAATTGGATTCCATAGGGTTCCCAAAGGAATGGTAAACGTTCTCAAAATAAGAAGGTTGGTAAGATAAGAAAATAAGTTGGAATAACATGGGAATGGATTGCTTGAAGTAGACGTGTGAGGAAGGCATTTTGAGAAACATTCATCCAGTGGTGGACAGACGATAGTTGAATATGATAAGATTAGCAGCAATCATACATAATTACACATACATGCAAAGCTGCTAATATGCCAAAAACGCTGCAAAGGCGAAGAGTGAAATCGGAATACGCATATGCAATGAGTAAGAATGGTGATAAGAGCCACATTTTCTATGGCACCGAGCAAGAAGAATCGGAAAAAGATACCAGTGAAGAGAGGAAAAAAAAGGGGGGAATATTGAAGCTTACATTTAAAGGGGGGGGGGGGAAGTTCAACCCACTCGCTAACTGAATATCGTGAATACAAATGACGTCACAGCTGGGGCCAATAGGAAAAAAGCTTCTGTGCATCCCACCCCTTCTATCCCTCCTACTTTTCTTGGTAAGAATTACCGCCCACCCTCACACCAATAATTGATTTGAGACTGCGCGGAAAAAATACATGCCCTGGTACATATCTCACGAGAAGAAGAAGAAGAAAAGCTTGGAAATATTGAGACGTGAGGTCTGGGGGCAAATGAATATGAAAGCGCGAAAAATTCAAAAAGGGCCGAGTTATGGAAAAGTTATTGCTTACCCTGGGAGGGGGTGGTGATAGAATAAAATTTTCCAGATCTGGTGCCATCTCTCGGAGGAGCTGGAGGTGGCGAGGAGAGATCTTGTAGCCGAACCAGAATAAATCAATTCAAAACGATTCTTCGGTGGTAGGGCTCTGAGAGTGGAGCGAACGGTCGCAATATGCTTCCATGTTTGCCAACAAAGTACCGCATTAGAATATACAATAGGCCCCTTTATGTCTCTACGTGGGCATTCATAAGGGGGCGGAGGAGGGAGAAGAGATGGATAGAAGAACTGGGGAATACATTTAAAGGTGGGGTGAGCGTTCAGATGAAATGCGGATAGACCGTCATCTGGACGGAGGGGATGATAGCTACTCAGGATGGAAAAAATAGATATAAAAGAAGTTGAAAAATATCAAGCAACATTGTAGGAATATATATCATCATCATCATCATATTCAACCATTATCTATCCACTGCTGGATGAAGGTCTCTCCAAATGCTTTCCACACAAGTCTATCCTGAGCAATTCGCTTCCACGTCACCCCAACCTGTTTTCTTATTTCATCCACCCATCTAGTTTGAGGACGTTTTCTAGGTCTTCGGTGGTCTCTTGAAATGCAGTTGGGGATTTCATTTGTCCATCATTAATCAATTCTTCTTGCAATATGCCCAGCCCATCGCCATTTCAGCCTTTTTACTTTAACAATGATGTCCTCTACTCTAGTTTGCTCTCTCACCCAAGTGTTTCTTTTTCGATCTCTCCTAGTTATTCCAAGCATGCACCTCTCCATGCTCCTTTGCGTTGTCTGTAACTTTCGTATTGCTCCAACTGTTAGACTCCATGTCTCTGATCCATAAGAGAGGACTGGCAATACACACTGGTTGAAGACCTTTCTTTTTAGACACAAAGGCAATTTCCCCTTCAGGATAAAACTGTTTCTTCCAAATGCACTCCAGCCAAGTTTAATACGTCTGTTGAGTTCTTTCATAATGTTACCATCCATTGAAATCAGCTGGCCAAGGTAAATATATGAATCAGCAATTTCTAGCTCAATGTTGTCAACTTGTATTTTTGTTTCCTCTACGAAATTATTGAACATGATCTTAGTTTTTTGTAGGTTCATCTTGAGTCCAACTTCTTTACTTCTAGTTGAGAGCTCCTGTACCATGTCTTGGAGTTCTGATGGGTTCGTTGAAAAAATAACAATGTCATCAGCAAACCGCAAATGATTTAAATATTCACCATTTATTTTTATTCCCTTGTTATTCCAATTTATTTGCTGAAAAATCATCTGTAAAGTTGAAGTAAAAAGTTTTGGAGAGATGGTATCTCCCTTTCTCACGCGTTCCAATTTTGATAGTTTTGGTATCTTTATGTAACCGAAATTTTGCACTTGCATTTTTATACACACATTTCACCATGTCAATGTACACATCCTCGATGTCTGCTGATCTTAAAGAGTTGATGACTGCTGATGTTTTAATAGAGTCAAAGGCCTTCTCATAGTCAATAAATGCCACACACAATGGAAGTTCATATTCATGTGTTCTTTCAATTAATTCTCTTAATACTTGAATATGGTCCACTGTACTGAATCCACTTCGAAATCCAGCTTGTTCTCTTGGTTGAGCTGCATCTAATTTTTTCTGCAGGCGATGTGTTAGCACTTTTGTGAAGATTTTATAAATAGCAGGTAACAAGCTAATTGGTCGGTAATTTTTTAAATCCTCTTTATCACCTTTTTTATGCAAAAGAATTACTGTTGCAGAATCCCATTGGTTTGGTATGTTACCACTGTTGAGGCATTTGGTAAAGAATTTTGCGAGTATGTCTTCTACATGTTCTCCAGCTTCTTTTAAGATATCTAATGTAATGCCATCATCACCAGGGGCTCTTCCTTTCTTCATACTTTTTATTGCAAATGAAACTTCTTCTTTTAAGATTTTAGGAGCTGTTCCTTCGACTATTTCAATGTCTTCGTTTAATTCACTGTTACTTTCGTATAGATTTTTGTAGAATTCTTCAACTCTTCTAAGTATTTCTTCCCTATTTCTTGTTACAGTGCCATCCTCTCCTTTTAATGCAATGATGTGTTTCTTCCCAATAGACAAACTCCCTTTAACAACCCTAAGGCTCTTGTTGCTTTCAATGGCCTTCCTTACTAACTCACAATTGAATTTTCTTATATCTTCTTTCATGTTTTTGCGCAAAGTTTTGCAAAGTTCTACATACTCGATCTTGCAACTGGTATTTTGATTGTCCACCTTCATAAGTCTTCGCCTTTTCATGAGTTGTTTCGTCTTCTCAGATAATTTGCTATTCTGCTTTTTACATATTACACCACCAATTTCCCCAGCAGTTTCAATTATTGTCTTAACAATGTTTTCATTTGCTTCTGAGATGTCAACTTCTTCAATAAGTCCTTCCAGTGCAGAAAAGCGATTTTTTAATTCCAACTTGAATGCCTCGGTATTTTCTTTTAATTTCTTTAAATCCACCCTCTTACATACTTGTTTCCTAATGAGCTTCTGCCTTTCTAGTTTAGTATTTAAGTGCATTTTACATCTCACCATTCGATGATCACTTCCAGTATTAAATCTGTTCAGTACGCTGCAATCTTCAATAATTGATTTCTTGTTTGCCAGTATATAGTCAATTTCGCTGGTTCCTCCATTGGGGTGTTTCCATGTCCATTTTCTTTGTAGTTTCTTCTTAAAAAATGAATTCATGATGCTAAGATTTTCAGCTTCGGCAAATTCTATGAGTTGATCGCCACGTTCATTCCTTTCCCCGTATCCGTATTTACCAACCGATGTCTCTCCTTGTTCCTGTTGTCCAATTCTTGCATTAAAATCTCCCATGATGAGCTTGATGTGTTGTTTCCCCTTGGTATGTAGCTGTTTGATTTCTTCATAGAATTCCTCAACCTCCTCGTCGGTATGGCTTGATGTTGGTGCATATGCCTGTACTATCTGAAGTTGGTATCGCTGGGTTAGTTGAACAACGAGCCTCGCTGCTCGATCTGACGTGCTTTCGACTTCAAGAAGGTAGTCTTTAATTCTTTTGTTGATTAAGAAGCCAACACCACTTGTTCTTCCAGTTTCCGTTCCTCTATAATAAAACAAATGTCCACTTTTAAGTTCCACCAACTCTTCACCTTTTCTTCTAACTTCACTGAGTCCTACAATGTCCCATTTGATCTTGTCAAGTTCTTCTTCCAATTCCTGAAGTTTTGCTTCAGAAGCAAGGGATCGTCCATTAAACGTAGCCAAGGTCAATAACAAACGGCAGCCTGGGCCATTCCAGTGATTCTTAGCACCCCCTGCTTTCATGCCACACTGACCGCTGCCTTGATCAGGAGCACTCCAGCACCTGGAGACTAGGGGCCATGGTTTCTGGTGTGTCAACATAATGGAGGAATTAGCCATAATTTCACCACGCTGGCTAGACGGGTTGGTGAATTAGCCCTCCCCTTCCGCCTTTCTATCCGTGCAGCAAATATTAATTTGCCTCTTGGATAGAAAGCTCAGCCTGCACCACTTGAAGGCGGGGTAGGACACTAGGTTACTGGCCCGGCCGGGTCCACACATCGTCACATACGTTCAGCGTGTGGGTCTCCTTCCAGTTAGATACCAGCAACCCTTTTGCAGGCCATATATTACATTTACTGATGTATGCAGGAATTGCATAAATGCGGGGTTACATGGTTGTAATCAGGGTAGGGATTACAGAGTCACAACTCCGTTGATACATGTATGCAAAATCATACCATAATTGAGAGGCTACGACCCCCATCAAATCCACATGTCTATGCCTATGATTACCACCATGTAATGTCAGGAGACATCACAATTTCTAATGTATACTATATTTTTAATAAAGCATGCAGTAATTTGAAATTATTTTTTCAGATGACGATGAATGTGCTTTGGGATTACACAATTGTGGGATAGGATTCGATTGTCGAAATACACAAGGCTCTTTCCGTTGTGATAGGGTTAAGTGTCCCACTGGTCAGAAACTCATGCAAGATGGAAACTGCCACCTGGTGACATGTCCTGATGGAATGGGGCCTGATCCAAATGGAAATTGCATTGGTAGGTATCCTACACACACGTTCCACTTTCTGCAGTTTCCAATGCAGGAAATGTCATCTGCGTTCACTGTTTCTTACGGATGCTTTTTAATTACAGATGGCACTTCTATTATAGCATCACATAGTTATGTTAATAAGTCAAGCGGAGAATTATAGTAAATGACTTCTTTAAAATTATTTAAACTCAAAATTATGAAAATTAACATCTTTTACACTTATGTCTACTTATTAGTACAGCTTCGTTAAAAAAATGGACACACCCCTAAAAAATTAGCAAAACTTTGTTGAGATAATATTGGAAAATTCAGTGTGTGCTTAGTGTACAAATCGTTGAAATTTTGCATTAGCGATAAAATGCACTGGACTTTCTTAGGAAAAAGCTCATAAGCTTGTTGTATCCTGAAGCCAATATAAGGGCAATTTTTTGCACAAATGTGATCGCCTCTTTTTCTACTTTACGTTAAGTAATCTATGAAGATGATTCTATGATACACACATGGGCAGTACAAGCAACTGAGCATATTTAGAAGAGGTTGCATCATACACTTAAGAGATGATTATGCAGATTTGGCAACTGCCATAATCATCAGAACGTGAAAATGGTAAGATAACATTGGCAACAGTGGGTCCAGAGGGATGGCTACAAAGGATTTAGATGTCCCAATAAAATAAATGCTTGATACGATCACAAGAGCAGCCATAATGGCACCATTACCATCTCTATCCTTCTTAAAAAGACATGAGCCTTCCTTTACCCATTATGTAGTATCAAGGAACACTGATCAAATAATGGCGATGGACATAATCAGGACTTCATATTCAGTGTCCCTTAATATATCTACCGCTCTACACTGGCAGCACTGCATCTGGAATGATGTCATCCTGCATAATGTCCAGTTGGAGTCATGTATTTAGCAATGGACCCTGCTTCTCCCTTAGGTCATATGATCACTGTATCCATGTATGGATGTACAGTAAAAGCTGTTTATAATGATAATCAAGGGATGGGGAAAAGTCATTATAAACAGATTTCACTATCGTTAGCACTCTTTCAGTATATGTGTGATTAATCAATGCATTCTGTTGTCTATGAATCTATAATAATGCTTCTTCCACTGGTGAATAGACAGTGCTATACAAATTCTACAGTTATGTATATTCTTTCCAGACATAAATGAATGTATAAATAGCAATATATGTCAAAAGAATCAGAGATGCATCAACTCAGTTGGATCATACAGATGTCAAAATTTGATCCATTGCAGTACTGGATTCGACATGAACGAATATGGAACACAGTGTGTTGGTAAGTGCAAGCAGCTTCCTATTCAAGTTTTGCTGCATTATGTTACCAGTATGATGGTGTTAAATTTGGTTGAAGTTTTATTTATTAATAAAATCAATGAGGTATTTTTTTTTAAACATCAAATACCTATACCATGAGATGTATTTCTTCATTGCTGAATATAGCAATTTTTTTTTTTCATTGATTGGTATATTTAGAAATGCAGAAAATATGAAGAATCGAATATATTTTTTTTTGGGGGTGTTTTTTCTCATTGATTAAAATATTATTTACTTCAAAGGCTAATGGAAGCATAACTCAAAACTTAGATTTTCGTAAGCTGAATTTACAGTTCTTTTGAAATTCCATCTCTTTTATCAAATTCAATCCCTTATTCTTAGCCCAGCGGTGGCACCGTGTGGAAAGCGTTTGCCTAGTGTGCTATTAATCGTGGTTCAACTCCCAACAGTGTAAAGAATGCTTACTCAGAGATCTCATAAAGATCGCACTGCTCACTGTAGTCTGGGGTTTGGTTCCCTAGGCCATAAGAGGTTTGAGTTCCTCGGAAAACAGTAGGTCCCGGCACAGCATGACCATTGTAGTCCTTGAGCCATAAAACCACAAACAAATAAGCTTTTATTCTTATCAAATTCAATCCCTTGTTCTTGTCAAATCTAGTCCTTGTTATCAAATTAATTCTCTTATTCTTACCAATATCACAAGTGAAATGTGAGAAAGTTTTTCCTATACTTGAGTATGCGTAAGTCTGTAAAAAGTGGTGAATTTACCAAAAGGCTGAGTAGGCTAAAGCCCATGGGGGTAAATTTTCGAAACATGAAAGATTTGGGGAGGTGCAAAGATGTGACAATTTTTTATAACTGATTGAATTATTAATTTTTCAGAAATGTTTTCTATCTATTGAAATACAGTACAATTTCTTTGTCTACCACACTCCGTATTTAAATGAGAATAGGCAGCAAATAGGCCTGTCTTTTCTCCTGCAAAAGTACGATAATGTTGTATAAGTGTCCAGCAGCATGAGTGATTGATTCAACATAAAAATTTAATACTAGCTTTAAAATTAATCAACCACAATTAAAACAATTTACTTAGTTACTGTGCAAAGAAACTATGGAAAAAATTTACTATTGGCCTGAAGTTTTAAGTTATATGAGAGAATTATAAAATATTTTTTAGCTCTTGTTAAAAACTAGTGAGTTATGATTTTCCTTTAAGAGGGTTCGAAGAAATGTTGGGTTCTAATCAATATTGCTATGTGTGTGTGTATATATATATATATATATATATGGCCTGCAAAAGGGTTGCTGGTATCTAACTGGAAGGAGACCCACACGCTGAACGTATGTGACGATGTGTGGAACCGGCCGGGCCAGTAACCTAGTGTCCTACCCCGCCTTCAAGTGGTGCAGGCCGGGCTTTCTATCCAAGAGGCAAATTAATATTTGCTGCACGGATGGAAAGGCGGAAGGGGAGGGCTAATTCACCAACCCGTCTAGCCAGCGTGGTGAAATGATGGCTAATTCCTCCAATATGCTAATACACCAAAAACCATGGCCCCTAGTCTCCAGGTGCTGGAGTGCTCCTGATCAAGGCAGCGGTCAGCGTGGCATGAAAGCAGGGGGTGCTAAGAATCACTGGAATGGCCCAGGCTGCCGTTTGTTATTGACCTTGGCAACGTATAATGGACGATCCCTTGCTTCTGAAGCAAAACTTCAAGAATTGGAAGAAGAACTTGACAAGATCAAATGGGACATTGTAGGACTCAGTGAAGTTAGAAGAAAAGGTGAAGAGTTGGTGGAACTGAAAAGCGGACATTTGTTTTACTATAGAGGAACGGAAACTGGAAGAACAAGTGGTGTTGGCTTCTTAATCAACAAAAGAATTAAAGACTGTCTTCTGGAAGTTGAAAGTACATCAGATCGAGCAGCGAGGCTTGTTGTTCAACTAACCCAGCGATACCAACTTCAAATAGTACAGGTATATGCACCAACATCAAGCCATACCGACGAAGAGGTTGAAGAATTTTATGAAGAAATCAAAGAGTTACACACCAAAGGGAAACAACATATCAAGCTCATCATGGGGGATTTTAGCAAGAATTGACAACAGGGAACAAGGAGAGAGACATCAAGGTAACACGATACTGAGAAAGGAATGTTCAAGCGAACAACTTATAGAATTTGCTTAGAAGCTGGTAACGCTAACATCATGAATTCATCAAGAAGAAACCAGCAGACAAAATGGACATGGAAATTCCCAATGGAGGAACTAGAGAAATTGACTACATCCTGGTAAACAAGAAATCAATTATTGAAGATTGCAGCGTACTGAACAGATTTAATACTGGAAGTGATCATCGAATGGTGAGATTTAAAATGCACTTAAATACTAAACTAGAAAGGCAGAAGCTCATTAGGAAACAAGTATGTAAGAGGGTGGATTTAAAGAAATTAAAAGAAAATACCGAGGCATTCATAATTGGAATTAAAAATTGCTTTTCTGCACTGAAAGGACTTATTGAAGAAGTTGATATCTCAGAAGCAAATGAAAACATTGTTAAGACAATAATTGAAACTGCTGGGGAAATTGGTGGTGTAATATGTAAAAAGCAGAATAGCAAATTATCTGAGAAGACGAAACAACTCATGAAAAGGCGAAGACTTATGAAG
>QLNU02015270.1:67894423-67905013 GCA_006491805.2 Dysdera silvatica
TGCTCCTTAACGATCCTTACATTAAATGGAAAATTTAACTGCCGAACCTATTTAACCACGTCGCGTCCCATTGGTTAAATACTCTGCTTTTGCCCCTTAATTAGATTTCCCCATTGGTCAATATTTCAAATTTCAGATAAAACTAGTACGCAAGACGGTAGTTGATATTTTGATTGGCTTAGAAGAAAGCAAACTTCATCCAATCAGGGCCAGTAGCTCAGTCAAAATGTTATTCATTTTTAAATAGTTTTTGATCGGACAGTCCGGGGCTATTTAAAAGCAAAAATTATTAAATCTTGATGCACACTGGATTGGCTGGATGACTAAGACACACCCTAAGAAGGTTCAAAGTCCTGTCTATTGGTCAAACATTTTTCGCTTGTCTAATTTATTGCCTGCACATCGCTGAATTCTCTCGCATCCTTAATTAATTTGAAGTCGAAATAAATTAGGTTCTTTCGACGTCATTTAGCAAAAGTTTCATTCTGACGTATGTCCACGTTCCTGTGTGCATCTCTGCACGAAGATTTAATGGGCAAAAGCCTCCTCTTATAACTGAAATATGTGTGCAAGGTGCGACCTCTCCAACTTGGAGTTTCTGCTGATGTCCCGAACATACCTTTCTCGAAGACGTTGCGAAGTCCCTTGGTTCCAACATAACTGCATGTTAGGATTGTAAACGTCGTTTCAAAACTCACTTATCATCGCCACCTAAGGCAAGCGCGTCACAAACTTTTAAAAGTGAAAAATACTCCCCGTTAAAATTCCTAGAAACATTTCCCCCCCCGCTCGCATTATAGGGTCGAAAAGGGCTTCTGAACAACCTTTAAATCATCCCTCCTCCCTTCTCAGAGAATGCTTTCTTAATTGAAAGTTTCTCAGAAGCTCATAAAGAATCCCGAGTTCTGAGAGAGAGAGAGAGAGAGAAAGCCGCTACTATTGGGTCATTAATGCACTGCAGTTTGTGATATTAATCCTCGCCTGTTACATAATTATCGCAACCAGGAATACTAAAGAGCAACTCAAATTATAATAACCCTCGTTGCGTGGGTTTTTCGGTGCATATAGGCGACGGGGTGGGCCTTATAATATCTATTAATGATTAAAATCAATACCGCTATTTTGGTGCGGGAAGATACCAAATTATATTGATCATTCAGATGATCAATATAATTTGGTATATTGATCATTCAGATGAGCTTAATTTCATCTGTTTTCTTTGATATTGCTTTAAACATTGAAAGCCAATACTGTTGTCCCCCATCATTAAACAGCTCATAACGGCCATTATCAAGTTTTCTATTTATTTTATAACCCCACTATCCAATCTCCAAGAATTGGGCAGATCTGCACGAAAACAGACAATTAGGCCTAAGAAACAAGACATAATTATTATCTCGGGTACAATAAAGTTTTTCTGGGCCATGATCAAGAATTTTTTTACTTCTCTAAACTCGATTTTTCTAGCTCTTCTGTTTTTTTTTTTAATCTGCTAGAGATTTGTTTTTCAAACTTTGTTCTTTAAAGGCCACTGTAAATAAGTATTCCTTTATATTTTTCGGACCACCAGGTAGTGGGGGGGAGACAGTCTTAATATCTTCCCTTCTGAGATAATATTTATGGAATAATATGCAAATTTTTTAAATGATTAAATATTTTTGTGTTTGAAGTTAGATGTTTTACATAAATGTTTTTATATGCAAATTTAGGCCGTAAAATATTCTCGTGTTGCATATTGTACGTATTTTTGTGCTACAGTTTATTATTTTATGAGATCAAAAAAACAGTTAATAATAGCAATAATCCTTTGTAAATGAATGATTGGCTTCGGTGTCTGTTAATTCTAACCATTGCGCAACTTATCGCTATCTAGGTCTATAGGCGATGATGACCGTTATTGGTGTCACCGCACCGTGACCGTGAATGTTGCAATAAACAAGTGTGGACTGTATTAATTTTCGATAACAATTTAATCAGAAATAAACTACATGTATTTGATGCAATTTTGGTTCATACATACGGCAAAGAACTCGTAAATTCCATGAGAAGTAGCCAATGAAAAGAAAGACACTGAAAAAGGAAAACGCAAAACTTAACTAATAAAAAACAAGGACTAAAGCATCATTTCTCTTAGTTTCATAGCATAAGGCATCAATTCAGATGCTAAAACGATTTGACCTGTAATAATTAAAACTACAGATTATCTTCTATGGTAATGAAGTTCAATTGTTATCGTCCTTTCACGCGATCTTCCCTTGGCTTTAACAGTAAATTAAACCGCCTTTGGTTTTGTTTTCCCTTTCCACTTCATACAAGTATTTCCAATCTCATAGGGAGCTGAAGCTGCTTTTAGCAACGTTAATCCTGTCTTATTAAAACAGAGAAATAAGCTAGACTTGACTCAAAATGACTTACAAAGACTCTGCTCAAAATGACTTACAAAGACTCTGCTCAAAATGACTTACAAAGACTCTGCTCAAAATCACTTACAAAGACTCTGCTCAAAAGGATTTACAAAGACTCTGCTCAAAAGAACTTACAAAGACTCTGCTCAAAATGACTTACAAAGACTCTGTTCAAAATTACTTGGCAAGTTAAGGCTCGAACGTGCTGATGAACCCAACGTCGTTAATCTCGCTACGAATCACCAACCACACCCGTAACATAATCTTAGTTAATTTTACTGACTTCAGAAAAGGTCTACCGTATTGCATATGATTAGATAGGACCGTACCTGAGTTACTGGCCGCCCTGGTGTAAAAACAATATCGCCGATATTATTAATTTAAAAGTATTTAATTAAAAATTTGATATGCATCTTAGTTTTATATCCATATAAACAATAGTTTTTAAAGTTATCGTACAGAAATGTTTTTTTTTTTAAATTTTTATTTTTATGAAATGAAACGAAGGTCCTTGACATTGTCTTTGATCCAAAGATCTCAAAGGCAATATAACAATATAATAAATGATTTGCTGTCGCCCTGAGTTTCATCTCCAGGTGCAGGGCACTTGTTGTACCTCCTCCAAGAAAGACCCTGTGATTAGATATAATTATATATGAAATACGTTATACAATTGTACCTCGAGATATGAGTGCCCCGACATGTGAGTTTTTTGAGATACGAGCCGACACTAGGTCGACCTTATGTCTTGAGTTACGAGCCAGAATTTGAAATAGGAACTTGCTTCCGTGACGTCACAACCACTACTCACCTCAGTTTCCCCGCGTTTTGCAGCAACATGCGGAGGTTGTGCAGCAGACTGGTACAACCTCAGAAGAGGTTACCTCTTCGAGCGAGATTAAGAGAGTGTTGGCAATCTGGGAAAAAGTTTCGGACTTCGTTGAAAACGAACACCCTGAAAAAGTGCAACTGGTAGTGCAGCCGCGTTACTTAATGATACTTGCCTAACTCATTTCAGAAACATTCTAAAAAGGAGAAAGAAATGAAGTTCCTTGAACAGACTTCTAATGAAACGCCCTGCGAATGAAAATGACGAAAGCGTGACAAAAAATTAAAAAAAGCTAGTAAAGAATAAAATTAAGTTAAGCAAAAATGAAGTGAAAGAAAAAATTAATATTAATTTTTGCGTAGCATATGCTATCTGGCTCCGTAAACATCTGTTTATTTCCTTAGACTCTCTTTTACATGTATGTATTTGGTTTTAGTTTGTTTTCATACAATATTTATTCATTATAAACAGTAGTATGTACATTATTAAAAAAAGAGTGGAATGTTACGAATTAATCTTTCAATTAATCTCAGTGAGGAAAATTGATTTGAGATACGAGCATTTTGACTTACGAGCTCGGTCATGGAATGAGTTAAACTCGTACATGAAGGTACGACTATGCAAATAATAAACATACCGTAAAAAGAACAATCTAAAAAAGCTCACACCTGCACCTTTTTTCCTATTATAATTGCGTAACCTTAAATTTGAGGGGAGTGATAAAAATTTACTTTTTTCGTTTGTTATCTATTCTATTAATAGTATATCGAGAGCTCTATCGCTTTGGTTTCCTATAACTGCTCCCTCATGCCATATACTAAATGCAGAAACCCCATTTTCCCCATAATATTTGCAGCTGCCACTTCCACACTGACTTTTCTTCTGTCCGTCAATCATGTGTACATTCCTGCATTGATTCTTATGGACGTTGGCCACCCCCGTCGCAGTGTCTGCCGAGGTGATCAATGACTCTTACCTCGATCCATTAAATTCCATAATAGCTATTTCCTTTCTGTATCTTTCATTCAACATATAGTTTTAAATAAGGTCCATTAATTGAAAAACCACAGTATATGAGATTATTTTCAAAACCTCCCTTATACGCATATACATATGAACGTATGCATATTCCAATTTGGTGTTTGAAACTCGTATTTACGCTACAAATTTTATTACTCCATTTTTTTTTTTCAACGATGTATGCACCAACCCTGAAATATCCTCGCAAATATACGGCTAAATAATACCAAAAAATCGTAAATAAACTAATCAATCGTAAAAAATTTTCTTATGAAAGAGCTCCATGGGCTCCAGAAAAGCTTTTTTATCTCAGATTATATTCCACGGAGATTTTATCGTGTAGCCATTCCTGCATACAGTAATATATCCTATTTAATATCTCTCTAGTCAAGCGTCGATGGAAGGAACTCGGGGTACCTAATATTGTTTTATTATGAGCAATAAAGAAACGCCTTACCAGCGAACCGTAAATAGGTGCCTACGAAAGTTGTCGTAAAGAAAGGAGAAATAAATAATATTACGATATTAGTCGCAAAGTCTTAAGAGAATATATGGTGTGGAGACGGATTGCTTTAAAAAATATTAAATCAATGAAAGAAAGTAATAGTCTACTTGGAGAGATATACGACTATTTTACTTATTTACGATTTTTTGGCTTTTATTATTATGAGCCTCGTTTCTATTTTGGAATTTGAGTTTTTTTCTAGCTCGCATAGCCGAACAGCAGCTATTTTTTCTAGCCGAATTTTTCCGCCATTTTTCATCGACCTTTTTTATTTTTTTTTAAAGTTGCATAAAATTCTTTACGACATCTCATTAACTGCTGTAGAAATTTTTATGGAGATAAATAAAATATGGGGATTGGTGTAACTAAACGGAAAGAACATTCAACGGTCTTTCGTTTACACTCAAAACTTTTTGCTAAGGGTGAAGTGGTCAAAATTTTTGCCTACGCCACATTGCGATAATGTTTGTTTGTTTGTTTGGATTTTTTATGGCGCAAGAGCATCTGGGCTATACTGCGCCAATTGCGATAATGACATGGCAATTCTGTGGGTCTTTCTTGTCCCGTCTTGCCGGTCATGAAAAATTGAGCCCTCAACATCAGTAAAGAGTTGCATCGATGTCTATGATTTCGACGAATCGTCCGTACCTCTTGTTGTGCATAATGATTCAGAGTCATTTCGTGTTCAAGTCGAAAAATTTTCATTCAGGAATTTAATAGAATCTTCTATTGGGTAACAAACTAATCGAAGGGCCTCTATTGACTATTACATTTTACTAATTTCTACTATTATAATAATATTAATTATCATCTATATATTGTAACAATTACTACTTCTTATAGATTAAAATGATAACAAATTTCTTATTATGTTTTTATTTTGTCTTTAAATTCAGATAATAAAGATGGTTTAGAACTAATCTCAACGCTTTAAATGTTTCATTTCAGTTCAATTTCATTAAAATTTGCATTTTCTTTAATTTATGCGAAGAAATTGTATCGAAATTTTAAAGGTACTTCCAACAAATCGTGGGTATTTGATCTACTACCCTTTGTGTTAACACAATTCACGTTTATATCAGCTAATTCAGGATTTTCGAATGAAGGGGGAAAAAGAATTGCTTCTCTGGAAAGCCTCTGCAGTATCTTCCACGACTTCGTAATATTCTTTGATGAAACATCCAAGCTCGAAATGGATATCTTGAAGAACAAAATTCGACTGGCTTACACTTCGGCAAGGAGTTAAACGCCGTATGTAAATTTACAACAAGCATGGAGGGCCTGATAAGAGGCAAAGCAATTAAAGAGGGAGTTAAAATGCCATTTGCCAATAATCATCGAGGAATTGAAATATCGAGTGCTACTATAAAAAACCCCACCGTTTCTCAGTCGAAGAAAGCCAAGAAAAAGAATGAAAATCAGAATCGATGAGCGCCATGTGTCGCTCTCCATATATGTAATACAGCAGAAGGTCGGATGCGATGGGACGCAGCCAAGCGGATAAACGCCTTCGGGAGGCACAAGATCAAGAAATGATCGTCAGAGGCAGAGCATCCGATGAAGAGTAATGAGAAAAGATGAGGTCGAAGTCTCACCGAACATTTCAAACTCCTCTTCCCCTCAAAATGCGGCAGGGGGTCGTTTAAGAATTGACGACTCATGAATTTCCGTTGTAAGAACTGTCTGTAAATATACAAGCCCAAGCTTTTTTAGAGCATTCAGTGTGGAGACAATACTGTAATTTATTTGTTAGAGGTAAGGCAACTGAATAAAAAATGAAGTAATAAGATTAAGGAAAAGAGAATAAATATTGGGAAATAGATCGAAAAGTGACTGGCAATTCGACAGATCAGAAGCGAAAATATTTTTTTTAAACAATAAGACTACTTAATTTCTTTCACTCCTATGCATTAAAGTTACAGTTACATTCTGGATATTGAAGTTTCGAACTTATCCTATACATTGCAATTTCAAGTTTATCATATACATTGAAGTTTCTAGCTTATCATCTACATTGAAGTTTCTAGCTTATATATTACATTTACTACCAAACGCTTATAGATATTTCAATACTTTATATTAAATTAAAATTGTAATTCTAATAAAATAATAATTTTACGAAATTATACTTTCAATTTGCACATTGATGCAATTTAGAAGTTTTCATCCTTAATGCGTCAATAATAATAATAATAATAGATTATTCAAATTGCAACGCGTTGTGCGGTTACATATTATGAAAATTTGTTGAGTAGTTATGGTTATTGGGGTGTTTCCATGCCCATTTTCTTTGCGGTTTCTTCTTAAAAAATGAATTCATGATGCTAAGGTTTTCAGCTTCTGCAAATTCGATGAGTTGATCGCCACGTCCGTTCCTTTCCCCATATCCGTATTTACCAACCGATGTCTCTCCTTGTTCCTGTTGTCCAATTGTTGCATTGAAATCCCCATGATGAGCTTGATATGTTGTTTCCTTTGGTGTATAAATCTTTGATTTCTTCGCAAATTCTTCAACCTCTTCGTCGGTATAGCTCGTGTTGGTTATACTGTACTATTTGAAGTTGGTATCGCTGGGTTAGTTGAGTTTATTGACCTTGGCTACGTTTAATGGACGATCCCTTGCTTCTGAAGCAAAACTTCAGGAATTGGAAGAGGAACTAGACAAGATCAAATGGGACATTGTAGGACTCAGTGAAATTAGAAGAAAAGGTGAAGAGTTGGTGGAACTGAAAAGCGGACATTTGTTTTACTATAGAGGAACGGAAACTGGAAGAACAAGTGGTGTTGGCTTCTTAATCAACAAAAGAATTAAAGACTGTCTTCTGGAAGTTGAAAGTACATCAGATCGATCAGCGAGGCTTGTTGTTAAACTAACCCAGCGACACCAACTTCAAATAGTACAGGTATATGCACCAACATCAAGCCATACCGACGAAGAGGTTGAAGAATTTTATGAAGAAATCAAGGATTACACGCAAAAGGAAGCAACATATCAAGCTCATCATGGGAGATTTCAATGCAACAATTGGACAACGGGAACAATGAGAGACATCGGTTGAGTAAATACGGGTATGGGGGAAAGGAATGAACGTGGCGATCAACTCATCGAATTTGCAGAAGCTGAAAATCTTAGCATCATGAATTCATTTTTTAAGAAGAAACCGCAAAGAAAATGGACATGGAAACACCCCAATGGGGGAACTAGCGAAATTGACTATATCCTGGCAAACAAGAAATCAATTATTGAAGATTGCAGCGTACTGAACAGATTTAATACTGGAAGTGATCATCGAATGGTGAGATGTAAAGTGCGCTTAAATACTAAATTAGAACGACGGAAGCTCATTAGGAAACAATTAAGTAAGAGGGTGGATCCAATGAAACTGAAAGTAAATACCGAGGCATTCAAGTTGGAATTGAAAATCGCTTTTCTGCACTGGAAGGACTTATTGAAGAAATTGATATCTCAGAAGCAAATGAAAACATTGTTAAGACAATAGTTGAAACTGCTGGGGAAATTGGTGGTGTAACCTGTAAAAAGCACAATAGCAAATTATCTGAGAAGACGAAACAGCTCATGAAAAGGCGAAGAGATATGAAGGTGGACAATCGAAATACCAGTTCCAGGATTGAGTACATAGAACTTTGTAAAACTCTGCGCAAAAGCATGAAAGAAGACATAAGAAAATTCAACTGTGAGCTAGTAAGGAAAGCCATTGAAAATAACAAGAGCCTTAGGGTTGTTAAAGGAAGTTTGTCTGTTGGGAAAAACACATCATTGCATTAAAAGGAGAGGATGGCACCGTAACAAGAAATAGGGAAGAAATACTTAGAAGAGTTGAAGAATTCTACAGAAAACTATATGAAGGAAACAGTGGATTAAACGAAGACTCTGAGATAATCGAAGGAACAGCTCCTAAAATCTTAAAAGAAGGTTAAGTAGCATTTGCAATAAAAAAACATGAAGAGAGAAAGAGCTCCTGGTGATGATGGTATTACATTAGATATCCTAAAAGAAGCTGGAGAATATGTAGAAGACATACTTGCAAAATTCTTTACAAATGTCTTAACAGCGGTAACATACCAAACCAATGGGATTCTGCAACAGTAATTTTTTTGCATAAAAAGGTGATAAAGAGGATTTGAAAAATTACCGACCAATTAGCTTGTTACCTGCTATTTATAACATCTTCACAAAAGTGCTAACATCGCCTGCAAGAAAAATTAGATGCAGCTCAACCAAGAAGAGCAAGGTGGATTTCGAAGTGGATTCAGTACAGTGGACCATATTCAGAGTATTAAGAGAATTAATTGAAGGAACACATGAATATGAACTACGTATGTGTTAAAATACATTGACATATTAAGAGCGATGTATAAAAATGCAAGTGCAAAATTTCGGTTACATAAAAGATACAAAACTATCAAACTTAGCAAGGTGTGAGCAGGGAGATGCCATTTCTCCAAAACTTTTAATTCAGCTTTACAGATAATTTTCAGCAGATAGAATTGGAATAACAAGGGAATAAAAATAAATGGTGAATACTTAAATCATTTGTGGTTTTGCTGATGACTTGTCGTTATTTTTCAACGAACCCATCAGAACCCGAAGACATAGTCCAGGAGCTCTCAACTAGAAGTAAAGAAATTAGACTCAAGATGAACCTACAAAAAACTAAGATCATGTTCAATAATTTCGTAGAGGAAATAAAAGTACAAGTTGACAACATTGAGCTAGAAATTGCTGATTCATATATTTACCTTGGCCAGCTGATTGCAATGGATGGTAACATTATGAAAGAACTCAACAGACGTATTAAACTTGGCTGGAGTGCATTTGGAAGAAACAGTTTTATCCTGAAGGGGAAATTGCCTTTGTGTCTAAAAAGAAAGGTCTTCAACCAGTGTGTATTGCCAGTCCTCTCTTATGGATCAGAGACATGGAGTCTAACAGTTGGAGCAATACGAAAGTTACAGACAACGCAAAGGAGCATGGAGAGGTGCATGCTTGGAATAACTAGGAGAGATCGGAAAAGGAACACTTGGGTGAGAGAGCAAACTAGAGTGGAGGACATCATTGTTAAAGTAAAAGGGCTGAAATGGCGATGGGCTGGGCATATTGCAAGAAGAACTGATCAACGATGGACAACAGAAATTCTGAACTGGATTCCAAGAGACCACTGAAGACCTAGAAAACGTCCTCAAACTAGATGGGTGGATGAAATAAGAAAAGAGGTTGGGGTGACGTGGAAACGAATGGCCCAGGATAGACTTGTGTGGAAAGCATTTGGAGAGACCTTCATCCAGCAGTGGATAGATAATGGTTGAATATGATGATGATGATGATATATATTCCTACAATGTTGCTTGATATTTTTCAACTTCTTTTATATCTATTTTTTCCATCCTGAGTAGCTATCATCCCCTCCGTCCAGATGACGGTCTATCCGCATTTCATCTGAACGCTCACCCCACCTTTAAATGTATTCCCCAGTTCTTCTATCCATCTCTTCTCCCTCCTCCGCCCCCTTATGAATGCCCACGTAGAGACATAAAGGGGCCTATTGTATATTCTAATGCGGTACTTTGTTGGCAAACATGGAAGCATATTGCGACCGTTCGCTCCACTCTCAGAGCCCTACCACCGAAGAATCGTTTTGAATTGATTTATTCTGGTTCGGCTACAAGATCTCTCCTCGCCACCTCCAGCTCCTCCGAGAGATGGCACCAGATCTGGAAAATTTTATTCTATCACCACCCCCTCCCAGGGTAAGCAATAACTTTTCCATAACTCGGCCCTTTTTGAATTTTTCGCGCTTTCATATTCATTT
>QLNU02015270.1:67914407-67963686 GCA_006491805.2 Dysdera silvatica
GAATAATATCGTTACGTGGACATACCCTTGAGCCTTTGAAATTCACAGATATCTAATAATCATTCAAAATATACTATTAATAACATACCATTAAATTTAGATCATTAGGTATGTACCTTAAATTTATATACAGATAATTAAAGCTCTATAATGACGAATTATCTCCAATAGTAAGCTTTCTTAGAACCAGGGGCGGCTCGAAGTCGAAATTGCACCTGGGCGGCCTGGCGAGGATTGCTTCTTGGCGCCCCTCCCCCTCCGGCGAAAATAGGAGATTTTCACAGATGCACAGTGAGCCATATACCCTATAAAAGTGGCCAAAAGTCTTTAAAAGAATTTCTCTACACTTGTCTTTTAAGAGATTTCCTTCTGCTGGGGCAATTAAAAAAAATTGAATTTTATTTTAGTTTGGCACCCTCATCCAAACGGGGCCGCCCCTGCTTAGAACAACACTACTTTCGCAGGCTCTGTTATTTATAAGTAAAATTTTTTAATCATTCGAGTTATCAAATTAATATAACCGTTTCTTTTCAAACTATTAATAAATTTAATTAATGCTTTTATGAACACTACACTTGCATATTATAACGTACGATATCAGATTTGTTTTATCCCTGGTGAAATGCTATTAGTAGAACCACTCGTAATTCGTTTCGAAGCATAAGCAAATATTGTTGAAAAAGTAAACCCACAAGCCTGAACCTTCAAAGTAAGAGAAACATTGTTGTTTTTAGTTTTGAAAGAATAATGTTCAACAGAACATGTGACTGAAGAATCGAAGAAACAGAATTTGTAAAGTTTAAAGGATATAAAAATATAAAAATTCGATTTACTGATTGAATTCGAAAACTTAAGGAAGAAAAAGGAAAAAATCGTAATATATGAACTAACTGAAGTCCCGAGAAACCTTGAGCAATCCCTTCAAGCAATGAGATAGGCAGGATAACAACACACTTTCTAAAGGCAGTTTTCAGCTCAAAACTTTCTTAAAACTGGTGGTATACTGAAAAAATTGCTATAATATCTCAAGTCCTTTGAGAGAATTCGGCACCAGGGAATGATCCCAATCGCTAAAATCAAGATGTACGCGTATATTATTATTATTATCATAATGTCACATTATGCATAAATACCTTTAATTATCTGAGGCACTTTGAAAGGACGATATTTAAATGGGAGAAACCAGTCAAAAATAACGTGGACTTTACGCAATAATAAAAATAATAGACGATACATTGAAATAGTAGTCAAGGAAAAGTGGACAGAAGATATGTGTAGCAATGGATGTAAAGGAGAACACTAGAAAAGGAAACTTTAGGTCTCCTCTTTGCAGCACAAGACCAGGCGTTATGAACTAATGCAATTTAATCACAGGTAGACAAGATCCAAGAAGGTGAGTATCGCCTCTGTGAGCAAAAGAGAAATATGCTGTGAGAAATATGTGATTTACAGATGCAAAAAGAGTGCACCATCTGCTTAAAAGAAAAACGCTACGATAAGTTTGGAAAAGTTATACACTGTGGTAATCCAAAACAACAACAGTTACCCACAAGTAAAGACTGGCGAAACCATAACCTGGAAAAATTTAGTGAAAACGCAAATGCAAAAATGCTGTGGGATCTCCAACTCTAGTGCGAGATAAGCATCTTCTACATAATACTCCAGATATTAAGGCTATAAAAAAAGTCTGTGTGGTTGATAGATATTGAACAGCCCAGTAACAGGCTGATCGACGAAACAGAGATTGAGAAGTTCACGAAATACAAATTTTCAATACTCAAGAGGTTATAGACTCTGAAGGAGGGTGAGGAAGGCCACAGTCGTTCCGGGTCTAGTGAGAGCATTGGGTGTCGATCTCAAAATTCTGCAACACCACTTTAACACACTGAAAATAAACAATACATTCTGCCACCAAGTCCAAAGAGCCATGTCTTGGGGAGTAAATCACGTCATACCTCGCAGATAGTTATCTGTAGACCTTGTAAAGGGCCTGCTAACTAATTAGATGAAACCAGTTGAATCCAATGTGGACTGTAAACTGCATAATAATAATAATGCCTGAATCATAAATGTGGCAGTACTTGGAGACGTTTGGATAGAAGATAAGGGATTCGAAAAAATCGTAGAGTGAAAGGACTTACAGATTGGAATAGGATTAGCACATGAAAGAAAAAAAATTAAAGATCATTCCCATCTCAACTGGAGCATTAGGCACAATCCCAAAATACCTCTGATCACCATTTCATTGCACAAGTCTACACAGGGAGAGGGATTAATGCAAGTCATAATCCCTCATTATGGTACAATTTTGCATGTACATATGGAGTTGTAGCCTCCTGCAACCATCTACTATAACCCTGAAAACTTCACTTTAAAAACTTTTTGCGTTCGCCAGTGTCTCCTTTTCTAGACAGTTATAGAACAATAATCTACCAATTACAAGACATAGCTTTACATGAAACTGTATCTATATTAAGAAAATATCTCTGATCTTCAAGTCCTTGGGAAAGATCTAAGATTAGAAGCTAACTTCTATCATCAGAACGTGATTGACGGTTTACGCATTTACATACATATATGCGCATTTATCCACGTGTAGATAGATACGCCATAATATTGTTATAATTGTAAATTATATTTCACAAATATGATACTTCAAATGAAAACGAATTGTGTTGAAAATGTAAACAAATAATGTTGTAAAACACGATATTGTACATCATGATGTTTCCATCGAATACTGCAACGAAATTGCTTTACCTCTTAAGCACTTTTCACATAAGAAGTCGCCATAAGGCTTCTATATCAGCGACCGCCTGGATTAAGGCCAAACAATAAATTATATTGCAAATGTAAAACAAGCAATATTACAAATGTAAACAAGCAGTATTGCAAATGTGAACAAGTGTTGTTGAAAATGTAAACGGATAATGTTAAAACTATATAAACGGGAAATATGGCAAATGTGGACGTTATGTTGCAAATTTAAATAAACAGTTCTGCACGTGTAGACAAATGATTTTGCAAATGTATGCAAATAATTTTACATGCAATAATTGGGCACTTATAGGTAACAAAGAAACCAAATCCCCGAAGCTCAAGGATACATCAAACCTATATCATTCCTAATGAAAGATTGCTGTTCATGCTGCGGAAAACTTGAGTGTATTCCAGTCCTTTATTGTTATTTTATATAGTATAGTATTTATTATTTTATAGTATTATTTATTATTTTATAGTATTATTTATTATTTTATAGTATTATTTATTATTTTATAGCATTTTATAGTGAAGTATTTATTATTTATTATTTTATAGTATTATTTATTAGTTTATAGTATTTTATGGTATTATATTTTTTATCCTTTTTTGTTTCAATAAATAAGTAAAGATGCCAATGTAAGCGAGTGGTTTTGATAATGTAAACAAGTAATGCTGCTAATGTAAACACTGAATTTAGCAAACAAACCTGTAAGTTTGCGAATGTAAACAAATAATCTTCCTAATATGAACAATTAATGTTGCCAATGTGAGTGCAGAATTTTTCAAATGTAAACAAGCAATTTTGTGAATGTAAACAGGTAATGTTGTGAATGTAAACAAGTAATGTTGTGAATGTAAACAATTAATTTTGCAAATATAGTCAGAAGTGGAATTCTTACTTGTGAATCTTTAAGTCCCAGTTTTTCTGCTAATTTCTTCCGATCAGGCTTGCTAATATACTTTTGTATTTGAAACCTTTTTTCGAGACCCTGACGCTGGGCGTCGGAAAAGACCGCCCTTCGCATCATGCCCCTCCTAGGTTTGCCCCTGGCCGCTGCAGCCCAGGGAAACGTTGCCGGCAACGGGAACGTTACGCTTCCAGACGGTGTCAGCGACGTAAGACCGGCGATTCCGTTTATTCCGGAGACTGCGGAATTAAACCCCAATGTGACAGGCAGGCTCGTAGCAGCACCTAGCAGAAAGAGAAAAAGCGAATATATATTATTTATTACACGAATAGAAAAATAATCAGAATCGACTGAGTCAAAATATATAAAGAAATGCGTCTATAAAAGATTGAGATATATAAAGAAATGTGTTTATAAAGTATCGAGATATATAAAGAAATGTGTCTATAAAGAATCGAAATATATAAAAGAATGTGTCTACAAGGAATAGAGATATATAAAGAAATGTGCCTATAAAGAATCGAAATATCTAAAGAAATGTGTCTATGAAGAATCGAGATATCTAAAGAAATGAATCTATGAAGAATCGATAGATATATAAAGAAATGTGTCTATAAAGAATCAAGATATGTGTCTATAGACACAGAGAAATGTGTCTATATAAAGAATACATCGATGAATAGCAACACATCGCTTGTTTACAGTCTATTTCCCTTGAAGACAGTCTGAATGTTACCTGACTTGGTATGCATCAAGTTTTTAGTTGCTTTTAACTATTCAAGTTCGTTATACGCACTAAAAACGTTGTTTTTCTGTTTTATTATTAAGTGTGCCCATATGCGGAGAACAAATCATAATAAATTATCACAGTTAAAAGTTTTTAATATATTAACAACTATTTCAGTATCCTCGTTTTACTTTCTTCGGAAAGAAACCTCCCTCGTTTTGAAGAAAGCAGCGCGTGGATTTTAAAGTAGCTATTAACGTATTTAAAACTTTTTAATTGCGATAATTTGTTGTAATTACTTCTCTATCTATAATCGTTATGCAATGTGTCATAAAAACTCGTCTGTTTCCATGTTCATTTCTCTAGAGAGAAGAGGGGGGAATAGGAGCGGACGTGTTTAGCATTAAAATCGAAATTTGGAATTTTCGATATAAAGTAAAAGTTCGTGGGAGGGAAGCACTAACATTCGCAGAAGGGGTTGAGGGGGGTGATGAACCCCATTACGATGAATTTTTGTATATATATATATATATATATATACATACATATGTGAATTTGTGCAATTGTAGCTCTGTAACCCCCACTCCTTCTTATTATAAGCCTGTGACCTACTCTTATGAAATTTCTGCGTGCACTAATGAAGGGGATGTATTAATAATATCAATTGATTTCCACACCTCGCAACTGCGTTCAAACGAGCTCCTTTCAAATGCAACAACTATAAATTCAAAAAAAAAAAAAAATCTTCAAGCTAACATCGACCCATCGACATTCAGGTAATCGTTATGATGATCGTCAAATTTCAGGAAAAAAGAATGAATGAATGATAATTAGAATTTTCTCTGCTGTTTTGTCCCACTGAGTCCTAAACATAGACCAAAATGACGAGAAGAAATGATAACCTTTTCTGGAAATCTACACGGTGGTGGAAAAAAATTGACTGAAAATATAATTTTTTCCTGCGTGCGCCTTTTCCTGCGTGCATCCATGGAAATTCCTTAGAAATTCAGGTATTTGACAACAAAAATTCCTTGAAGTCAAGGAAAAAGACGGAAAAAATCCTGTTCTTCTCCGTTTGTCCAGGTAAAGATTTAAGGTGAATGAAGGTTTAGTAAAGCAAGCTTTGAGAAAAAGTTCAGAGGGAGGAAGAGAAAGACGAACGTTTGATATTTGTTCAGAAAGTTTTAAAAACTTCCCCCCGCATTTTTGAAGTTTAGAAGTTGCACAATGCTTTGTAGTTTTTTTCAACGTAGCAATGTATTCCATCAAAACTTGCTGTGGCTTCAAAGTTTGTCTAGAATTAGTCTTACCCCCCCACAGCGAGACGAGGCTATTCAAGTAGAATTTTGCTCATGTTTTGCAAGATGGGGAGTTCTGTATTAGACTTCTTAAAAGCCCTGCGACAAACGAGTTGTTTTCTTAAGCATGTTCATAGTCAACGCACATCGGAAAAACTTTTTCACTGTCAGTATTTCTCGAAAGGTAGTGAAATACTATTTTCTGAAGTTTCACTTTCAGCTATCTTTCCCTTTCCCTTTCTCTCTTTAAACTTTTTCTTACTTTCATTAAAAAGTTTTCAATTTTTAGATTCCATTTCTGTTACTTTGCTAAACGACAAAAAGTATTAATGTTAATTACTTTTAACTGGAGTCAAACCTCATGTTAGTGGCCAGGTAGAAAAATTTGTCCGTAAAAGAGGAATGACCGTACCTTGGGGTGTCCATTATGAGAGGTTTTATTATACAGTCTGAAGCGTATGAACCCATATCAACATAGAAACGAAATTCCGTTCAGATAAGCGGTTTATACGCTTCAGCAGATTTCTTCGAAACGTTATAAGTAAAGTATTTTTTCATTGCACTTTTATAATGCTTTATCTATGTTAGTAAGTTACATATTCCTATTTCTGAAATTGAAAATTATGTGCAATATTTATTTCAATAGTTATACGGTACCATTACTTGATTCATAATAATAAGAAGTGCAAAAGTTCTTTCGTTATATTTTAAAAAATCTAAAATTTTTTACTTTTAATCAAACTCTTCAAGTGGATGATTTTCCTCTCTGAGCAAGTTAAGTATTCCATTGGCTAAATCCCGTTAGCGCCCCTTCCACAAATCCCATATTGAAATCTTGCGCCCTTGAGAATTTTGCGCCTGGGGCTTTCGCCTCGGAAATACCCCACCCCACGCTTCGGCACTGCCGATATAGACAAGTCTTTAAAATATATTTATAATTTGCCATAAATTATTTATCCCTTTTTTTGCCCGGTTTTGCAATGAGACGGAAGTTGTGGATAAAGGCGCCGTTTCTGTAAGAGCTCTTGCGAATTGGTAAATCTATAATCGTAATAAGGTTTACGACTTACTGTAGTACGACTATAATCGCAATAAGTTTTACGAATTAGTACGACCACGCTCGTAACAAATTTTGTAAATTAGTACTATTATGGTCGTAATAACTTTCGCGAATTATTGCAATTATAGTCGTAATAAATTTTATGAATTAGTAGGAATATAGTTGTAATAATTTTTATGAATTAGTACGATTATAATCGAAGGAAACAGGCCTCGCGCTGGTCCATGCATACTTTTCAATATTTTATGAGTATTATATGACACTATTTAAAAATCGTATGAAAGTAGAAATAATTCGATTCGCACACTAATGATGCTCGAATCTCACCACTTTATTTTAAATTCCTTTTATTTAGAGAAAAGTGCCCTAAACCCGACTCTCCCCATAAAGCGGACCCCCGGTCTTCTGACTCTGCATTCTCCTGAAGTTTAATGGAACTAAGTGTAAATAGTAATTCAGGCTTTTACCACTCCGTAGCGGAGCGCACACGTCGGCTGCTTCCCTTGTTGCTTATCAGTTCCCAATTACGTGTTTTGACAGTGGAAAAAGTTTTTATATTGTGCTATATCTTTCGTTATTTCTTCTAGATATTAGCAGGTAAGGCTTTCGACCTATATATATATTCTTAAATGGCAAGGTTTAAGGTTAATGTTTATCATTAAGCCGTTTCATTTAGTGTTTGGTTAAAAAGTTATTGGGTTAACAAAATTTAGGCTATAGTCGCTCAAACCGGACACCCTTCAGTTGCCTAAATCGGACCCCTTATTTTTTTCATGTTTAAAGTCTGCCTGTATTTATACACACTCTTATTCTCTTGGAATTCTCTTGCAGATTCCAAGAGGATAATGGAAAAGATTGATCAAAGAAAAATGGAGTCCGTCTAAAATGACTAAAGCTATTGATGCAGTTCGGAAAAAGAAAATTGGTTGAAAGAGGCCAGTAAACAGTTTAATGCTCCAAAAACAACACTTATGAAGTTTTCTAACATGGAGTATGGTATACCTCAGGAAGCAGCAGAAACAGAAAGAGGCAGACCTACAGTTTTGGGTAAAAGTCTTGAAGAAGAGCTGGTTCACTATTGTTTTGCTATTTAAGCTTCTTTTTTGGGCTTGCTCGTAATGACTTGCGAAGAATGGCAGCACAATCGGCAGAGAGAAATTACATTAAACATCCTTTCAAAGACGATATTGCTGGGAAAAGGTGGGTTAGTCTTTTTCTGAAACGCCATAAAACCAAACTGTCAGAAAGGAAGCCTACTGGAACGTCCTATAGCAGGGCTCTTGGGCTCAGCAAAGAAAACACAGAGAAATTCTATAACCTTCTGGAAGATGGTTAAGAGAAAGGTAAATTCACTCCTGACAAAATTCTCAACGTTGATGAGAGCGGCATTTCTGTGGTACAATCTAAAGTAGCAAAAGCAATTGGCCTTAAGGGTAAAAAACAGACAGCCGCCTTGACATCAGGAGAATGTGGGGCACTTATAACGATTCCTGCTTGTATGAATGCTAGTGGCTCATTCATACCCCCTTTAGTAACTTTTCCTAAGAAAAATATGAGCAAACAGTTGAAAAAAGGGACTCCACCAGGAACTATCTTTGCAGCGTATCCTTCAGGGTGGATCCAAATTAACACATTCACTCAGTGGTTTCGACACTGCATCGAGTTTGCCAATCCTACAAAGGAAAAATCTGTGCTGTTGCTCTTGGATGGCCACTTTAGCCATACACAGAATATTGATGTGATTGACTTGGCAAAAACAAATCATGTTACCATTGTGTCGCTGCCACCTCACACAAACCACAACCATTGGATAAAACTTTCATGGGTCCTCTCAAAGTTTACAACATCGAAGAGATCAGACAGTGGTTAAGGCACAATGAACGTGCTGTCACTGCTTTTGATGTATTGGACCTGTTTGGCAAAGATTATATTAGATGACAAACAGCTCAAATAGCAATCAATGGATTTGAAATAACAGGTATATACCCCTTGAACAAGAAGCTGTTCTCAGATGCCGAATACATTGAAGAGGCAAACAAAAAACGAGATTCCTCTTTCCATGAATCTCTGTTAAAGATACAAACAGCAAGAAATCAGAGCTTTACAGAGAACAGAGAAGAATGTGAAGTGGAAGAACCACAAGTTATTGTAGAGTTTGACCCAAATCAACCCTCAACTTCTTTGACAGGTCAGAGTGTTTCTCTATCATCAGTTACACTTGAAGATCCTCAGGGTTCCACATCTTTCAAGACAAGCCCGTTTGACATCCCTCCCACTCCAAAAATCAAAAAGAGGACCTTGAATAGGGGACGAAAGGCTTGCAGTTCTACGATCATCACATCTACGCCTTATAAAGCCCAGTTGGTGGAACTAAAAAAGCTAAAGAAGCCAAGGAAGCTGAACAGCAAGCACAGAATCGTGCTCAAGGATGCAAAGTAATTCGCGGCCGGGCACGTGGTTCAGCAGCAAAGCTTTCAAGAAAAGGGAAAGGGAAAGAGCTTGTGAAAAAGCGTCTAAATTTTGAGAAAAATGTTAAAGAATCAAGCACTGAAGATGAAAATAGAGTGTCCTCTGGAACATCTGAATTGGAGCTTCTCCTGGGAGCTTCTACATCCAAAGATGATGATGCTTGGTGTATGTTTTGTGACAGGAAATTTTCGGAGGATTCTAAAGGGGAACTTTGGGTCATGTGCATTATATGCTCGCTGTGGGCCATGTGGATTGTGCTGAGGCTGAAAAGGACTTGTACATCTGCGAATTTTGTCGCTGAACGATTTAATTCTGTTATACATTTTCTGCATCTTTTTTGAATACATTTTTTATATTTTTTCAAAAACGAAAAGCTGTAATTGTTATATTATACTTTAAACAGGGTATCTACCAGGTCATGAAAGTCATGGAAGTCAGGGAAGGGTCAAGAAATGAGTAAAAGGTCACGGAAGTCAAGAAAATGTCACTAAATCGATGTTATAGATTATGGTTATACCCTTTTCTTCACCTGTTTTTGTCATAACTAGGCAATTTTTAGTAATTCTCAGCTATTTTCTATCATAATTTGACAATATTTAGGTGTTTTCAGCTATTTTTATATAACTATTTCATCAGTTGTAAAAAATAAGGTTGAGGAACTTTTTTTTAAGGTCAAGAAATGTATAAAAATAGTCAAGAAAAGGTCAAGGAACTGGGTTTCTTATTTTTAGTAGACACCCTATTGAAACTAGATTATGTTTCCTCCGATTTAATACTTTTTCCTAATTTTGTTTAGTGTTATTTTGCTTGTTTTTACAAGGGGTCCGATTTCGGCAACGAGTTTTTAAATCGCCAAAGTGTAAGGTTTTTGAAAATGCATTTTTTTTATATTAATTTTTAATTATATTTTTAAAAGCAAAACGTGAATGGTGCATAACATTATAAAGTAAATACTACATGCTTTTAAAACATAATTTTTTACTATTTTTTTATTTTTTTTAAATCAAAAGCAAAAATGGGGGTCCGGTTTAGGGCGCTTTCCTCTACTACCCACATAAACGATAGCGCGGAACATAATTATTGTGCACTTGACCTTTATGCTTTCCATGTTCTAGATTGTATTTATTGATAAATCAAAGCATTGTATTAATTGATAAATCAAAATATCGTATTTATTGATGAATCAAAGTATAATATTAATTGATAAATCAAAGCATAATATTAATTGGTAAATCAAAGTATAATATTTATTGATAAATCAAAGCATCCTATTAATTGATAAATCAAAGTATCATATTAGTTGATAAATCAAAGTATAGTATTAATTGATGAATGATGAATCAAACTATAATATTTACTGATAAATCAAAGTATCGTATTGATTGATAAATCAAAGAGGGTATAAATACTGTAGTGAACTAATTATGGTGAGCTCTGGTATGTACGCTAAGCACCCTTTAGACTTTTAGATATCGATAAAAATACAATCATACAATAGAATTGCCCGCAATCTTATGGCTCGGGTGGCAAAACTCTCACAATATGCAACACACACCATAGCCAACCTAATTAAATCGCAATTTATAAAAAGGGGGATGTGTGCTATTTATTTCGCACATAATATATCTCCTTTTTACAAATTCTGATTCAATTGGAAATGCGAAAATTGATTATAAGTATACCGTAGAATACCACGCTAGCGGACATTCGCCGGACAGAAAAGTTGTCCGTAAAAGAGGGTCGTTTTCTAGGAATTCAAATGTTTCATATCAATCATTTTAAATTCTTCTGGGAAAACAGAGCCGCCCTCGGTGATCCACCATTCCCAACCACGATCGAAAGCACAACATAAAAATAAAATAATAATAATAAATCCTTCATTTTGGGATATACTTATTTTTGCCGATATAAGAAAGGTTTAAGGTAAGCGGAATACGCAATCACTTGTCGAATAAAAAAGCAATTAAAGTTACAACAAAACATTTAAATATTAGTGACCGCGTAAAAAATGTTATTAATTAGTATTTAGTGGATTTTACCTAGCAGTCGAATTTAAGTGCGATTTTTTCGAGTTGGCAAGTCCGAGCAAACCTTTCCACTTTTTGTCATCGACGAATAAGAAAATTCTCGTTAGCTCTTCGTAACTTTCTTGAATGTCTTAGTAACTTTACGTATGATAACTTTCTTGAATGTCTTAGTAACTGTACTTAGAGTAACTTTCTTTAATTTCTTAGTAACTTTTCTTATATTAACTCTCTTAAATGTTTTACTAACTTTTCTTATATTAACTCTCTTAAATGTTTTACTAACTTTTCTTATAATAACTTTCACGAATATCTTAGTAACTTTTCTTATAGTAACTTTCTTTTTTCTTATAATAAATTCCTTGAATGTCTTAGTAACTTTACTTATAATATGACTGTCTTAGTAACTTTACTTATAATAACTTTCTTGAATGTCTTAGTAACTTTTCTTATAATAAAACTTTCTTGAATGTTTTAGTAACTTTTCTTATAATAAGTTTCTTGAATGTCTTAGTAACTTTTCTTATAATATCTTCTTCGACTGTTGCAAATAAATTTGACACCCACGTATTAGTAGCTCAAACTAGAGCTATTTTTGTTTAGGAGAAAAAGAGACGCCGTCCTCATCCCGGATTCGAACCAGGGTCCCTCCGTTTAGCCCGGGGTGTCTTGACCTACTAGACGAATGAGGACAAGTAATAACGCTCTTTTTCTCCGTATGTAAAGGTGTAAGATATTATTACCCTTCACAGGGATAACACAATTGCCAAATATTGGTCAACACACAAAGCCACCGGGGCGAGTTTTTTGTGAGTTTTTCGTAGGGGACTTTTTTTATTACAAATAAATTTGACACCCACGTATTAGTAGCTCAATCTAGAGCTTCTTCTTTGACTGTCTTAGTAGCTGAGAGCTTCTTCGACTGTCTTGGTAGCTTTTCTTACAGTAACTTTCTTGAATGTCTTAGTAACTTTTCTTACATCAACTTTCGTGAATGTTTTGTTGCCAGAAACGGCTCAAGCGAATCACTAAAATTTAAAGAACATTATATCCGTGCATGGGTTCTGATCTAATAGGATGAGTCATGAAAACAGTGTCCCTATCTGAAGATGACCAGTAAGCAGAGTTTCGAAATATATTATTCTAAATGAGTTTCTGCCGGGAAAAATTTATCGGACCCTAAAAACAAGTTGACCGTATTTGCATGGTAACCTATAAAAGGTTTTACTGTAAATATGTATGAATATTTCAAAGCTGTGTCATATGAAGATGGTTTTCGAGGTCTGATAAGAGTTAGAGTTACTATCCTTAGGGACATATACCCCCAATGCTTCACACATACATTCGTAATTTTCTGGGGGTTTTTTAGGAAAGACTACATTGCTTCTAGGGGGTAAGCCCCCCCCCCCACTTAAGCCCGCTAGTTACATCAATACTGGTGAGCTATTTGGGAACGTAAAACATCAATGAGTGAAAGAGAGAGAGAGAGAGAGAGAGAGAAAGAGAGACAAGCCTCAAAATATTAATTCGACATTCGCAAAACGCAAATTTCGAAGAAAAAATAAAATAAAGAATTAATACATTGTGGAAGCGAGTTAATGGGCTCTGCATCATCATCATTATCCATTTAATTACCACATCAAAACGAAAACAAAACACTCTGTTAAACAGTGCTCATAAAGAAAATAGCGAGACCCGTGAAAAAACAAAGTTTTCGTCGATTAGCGTAAAATTTCAAACAAAAAACGAGTAAATTACATTACGAAAATAAATTAAACGGTTTCGTCTGAAAAAAAAAGGGCCAAAAACCATTAACATCCAAAACGACGATAAATTTAAAAATGGGGATTATTTTATGCATTGCTTTGAATCATAAAACGGCCTTTTTTGCATAATAGCCCTATTTTTGCACATTTCACTAATTACCGAAAATGAATATAAAAAAGAACAATTTTCAAAAAACTCGTTGCTCGTTTATAACGCAGCTAAAAAGTGGTTTTGAAAGCCAGGGAAAAAAATAATAAAATCTCTAGCCGACTCAAACGAAGCGGTGAAAATTTTGATGCGACTGTAGCAGCTTTTGAAAAATAGCATTTGAACCCAATATGCGACGATAGTATGCTCTTAATGACGCCGGGAAAAAACGGGGGGAAATTCTTCTTTTTTGGATCAGATTTTATTTTCTCGGATTGTTTTGTTGTCTTTTTCGTTTGCTCTCAAATGGGGACTAGCTCTTGAACTATTTTGTTAATTTTAGTCGCCGACAAAGGTTCGTGAAATGAGCAGTCATGTCAGTTTCATGCTAACAAGCATATATATATATATATGCTTATTATACACTGAGAGTAAAATCGATTAATAAATCAAAATCACAAGATAGAACAAAAGTACATGAAGAATAGTACACAATAAAAATCCTACCTAAAAATCCTAAAAAGGAAAACAATATAAAAATTAAGACAAGTCAGTCATGTCTAGAGCAGATACAAAGTAACGGTAGCTAGCACAGCACATAAGCTCAGTGGACAATACATTCCAAATACGTCCAACTCTGTTTATATAGAAATAAAAATGGGGATTTGATATTACAGTTGGAACAATGACCCTGTAGCGACGTCCTTTGAAACAAACCCTTTGCATTTCGTTATTAGAGTTATGAACTATGTACACGTTTAATGTATAAATTTAGCGATGTATGAAGTCGAAATTGAAGCGGTGCAAGATAATTAGACGTAGCGCTACGCAAATTAAATTGAAAAACAAATATCGACCTTGTAAGCGCAGTAGGATTGGAATACAGTCGAAAACTCGGTCATGACGAGGAGATTAAAAACCTTTGTTTCACTGCATCCAAAATAAAAAGAAACAAGCAAGTGAAAGAAAATCGCCTAAGGTCGGTATTTAAATTTAGCGGGTTTCATTTAACATTAATTCTGAACTCTCTAATTCGCAACGCGCTAATCCGCAACTCTCTAATTCACATCTATCCAATTCACAACTTTATAATCCGCAACTCTCTAATTCTCAAGTAACTCGGTAGGTTTTCAGCATTAACAACAACCATCATTATTGCATTTACAGAAGACCTTTCCTTGCCCTTTCATTGCGTACAGACAGAAAAACCAACAGCAATAGTGGGTTTAATATCTATTGAAACCCTCTAAAAACTTTACTGCGAGGAAACATCTGCTATAGCGAGCAATCGCCCAGTAAAATTTTCTTTTACTTTGAGTAGATTTTTTTTCCATAAACAACTCCCCCTTTTTTTTTGGCAAAGATCCTCCCCGTCTTACAGAATTGACAGTGTGAAATTTGTTCAAATAACATAGCAGATATACTAATTCCGATATTTAAATATGTGATATATATTAACATAATATACATAAATAAAATGAAAATCACTTTCGCTGTGTCATTATCAACTTTTTTTTTAAATCTTATTTTAACGGAGATCTGGTTTCAACGCGAATAAGGAAATGTAACGAGCAAAAGTGTGGATCCTTTCATTCTCGTTATAAACGGGTTCGAATATACTGATTTATTTATTATACGTACGTTTTTGAAGGACTTGGCTGTCTTTCGAGAGAAATGAAAAAACAATAATAAATGAATAAATAAATAAAATATTCAAGCTGTTTTTATTGTGTGACTATTGATTGGCAATGTAATATTGACCCAATGATACCATCTTCAGTATTTTAATGTTTCTCACGGTATTTCTGATAAAAGAGTATAAAGATCTACTGACTAAAACTTATTATGTACGTTGATTAGACCAAGATCTACTGACCAAGACTTACTATGTAGGTTGACTATACTAGTATTCTAATGTTAATTTTCTTATAACGCTGTCTTTTGCCTATCAAGTGAATACTTTTCAATTTCGATCGTAAACATTAATCTGAATAATTACTATTCAATAGTATGTTGATATTGAAACTGTTTTTAGAGACTAACGTTGCTCGAAAAGAATCACCAAAAGCGTACATTATTTGAAGTGGAATTCATATTGTCTGAATCTTAAAGTGAATGGAATGCAACTGATCAATTTCTAATGTAATGTTTTAGATGCGGCAGCGAGAAATCAAGTGTCATCACCGTCAAAAAAGTGGTATTATAAAACATCATGATCGATAATTATATATATTTCGATGTGAAGTAAAATCAAGGTTTGTTTAGTAGAACTGAGTTTTCAAATAATATGACTAACATGAAAAATCATGTTATATTGTATAAAAGGGTCGCCAACTCTGAGGGGAACCAGGTCGAATTGGCCACCCCAAAACATATTTTGGAGATCAAGCCCCTCAAACTGTTAGACAATGAATGAATGAAGAAAGAGAGGAAGGAAGGAAGGAAGGAAGGAAGGAAGGAAGGAAGGAAGGAAGTTGAGGAAGAAAGGCGTAACATATAAAACGTATTAATTGCTATTATCTTCCCTATTTCTGATTGACTTAATTGATTGCACATCACATGCAGGTTTTTCTATTCAAGCCCTCCCCCGATATATTCAACCAGTTGACGCCCCTGTTACATAATAATGTATTCCTGAATGATAGAAAAGGAGTGCCGCAAAATCTGGGCAGGAACTGAATGGGGTTACTGCCTGTAAAAAGGAAACACTTATTTAGAAGATCGGGAGAAATTTCTTCATTAAACTTTTCGGTGGACGTATGCACCACCCTGCCCTACTCCACCAACAATGCCTTTTAAAACCAATGCTAATTTAATTTGAACTTATTATGAGGTAATGTAGAACCTGCCTAAAGTGACCACCTTTGGGACTGGACTGCAATCCATAGATAGGTGGTCACTGTACACAGCAAACTTTGGTACAGGCATGATGAAGTCCCTACCAGTTCTCACTTTATGCAGGTGGTCAATTTATAAAGGTGATCACTTTACCAGGTTCCACTATGGTCTTTATTTTGTTTTTACAGTATAAGAACAGCGAAGGCCATGTTGAATCTGCATCTACAGTTTTCCGAAGAATTCCAACTTCTGTTGCCAAGAGAACTCAATCCCAGATTGTAATGAAAAAAAAACCACTTGTTTCACGACACCAGCGGGACTCGAATTAATGACATCATGGAAGAATGTGTCGTCACTTCGCCTCCGCAGTAGTCCTACATTTTTCTAAGGAATACGAATTTCTTAGGCGCAGAATGGACCCTGCTCTCTGTGTGTCATAAAGATCCGACAAACCAATCCGAATTTCTAGGCTCATTGGCGCCGACGACATAAAAATATTGGGGGGGGGGGGACAATATACCAGTAGAAGGCATTTTGTTTGAAATTGAAGGGAGATAGGTAACCCTAATACCAACATTGGGGGACGGGTCCCCCCCGCTAATGGCGCCCGTGTCTAGGGGTTTAGAAGCCGCCCTTCCCCCAACCAATTATATTTAATAAGAAAAATATGTTCTTTATTTTATTACAATTTCGCTCTTGGACCCTTAGGATCTCGGGCATTTGCCCCCTCTGTCTCCGGTCCTGAGCTAAGCGAACGTGTTACTACACCACCTTATGGTTATTAGATATTATCTCCGATACTGTTGTAAATAGGTGTTGCCGACTCCTACACCTATTTACAACAGCATTAGGCATTATCTCCAATTCTGTTGTAAATAGATGTAGAAGTCGGTAACCTATGGCACACATGCCATTGTTAAAATGGCACACGGACTACCTCTGAATGGCGCGCGTAGTTATTTCAAAATAAAACTCATTGGAAAGAGTTTTCTCTTTTCTAAAAATTGACTAATTATCAATTTGTATCTTCTTAAATCGCTAATTATTAATTTTCATTCTCCTAATTGACTAATCTATTAATTTTCGTTAATAGTTATATAGTAAACTAAACTTTCACAATTTGGGTGAGTGTAGGATGGCATGCGAAAGATGACTGCAGAATTACTTTGGCACAACACCCTTGAAAGGTTGCCGACCCCTGGATAGGCGTATAACAAGGTTTCATTAGCCGTTGCGAACACAAGGGTACTTTAGCTACATATACTGATAATAAAAATTTGCTTTTCTCCTATTCTTTAATCCTATAAAAATAATGCGAATCACGGTAATTTTAATCGATGAAACGGTTAAAAATCGATTTATATCATACGTATCTAACTGGTGGGGAGCCTCGAAATAAACTTTTGCTTTCTTCCCTCCATTTCTAATCTGTCCATATCAATATCTCAATCTCTAAAATAATGCGTAAAACCTTAGACTAATTCTCGAAACAGATGTATCAACAATAATTGTTTGGCTTTTTTATGGCGCAAGAGCATCTGGGCTATACTGCGCCAATAATTGTATACAGGTTGAATAAATTTATTTCTTATTCCTATTTCTACTTATGAATCTAGACTAAAAATGTTGCGAAATAAAATGTTACTTCCACAAGGATTGTCGTTCAAGCACATTTAATTATTATCATTGTTTATTAATAAATTTACGGAACACACACACACACATACAGAGAGAAAGAGAGAGAGAGAGAGAGAGAGCTGTACAAATTAATGGATCTTTGTCCGGCAATATTATGTGAGTTTGGATTTCACACAGAAAACTTAAATTATTACTCATTAAAGAATGCTAATTTGATCAAGCATCTATCCATACAAAGTAAGATGCACTATATGTTCATGCACGTATTGAAAAAGCAATGCTGCTTGACTTGACCACCCCAAATTTCCGCATATTTTGATCAAAAACTACAAAACCTTTCTTATTAATTTCATAACAAACAAAATCCTTAGATTTGTAAATTCAAGTGCCGAATAGAATATTTTCAAAACATCTGAACAATTACGAGTCTAGCTGCAAATTTAAGTCCATGGACCTGGGAACGCTTTCGTATCTACCAAAAGAGGACTAGAAGTCTTCCAGACAAATGTCCGTTCTCCTCCTTCTCGATCGAGGCCTCTCATATCGAGAGGAAGACCTATCTGAGAGTTGTTCAGATATGAGTCGGGGCCCCCGCGGGGAATTCATAGGCGGTGGTAATGGCGGCAAATGCATGAAAAAGGGTGTGTGTGTGATGGGCGGTGGGGGAGGGAGAGAAATTCCAGAATCAAAGCCTCTCTCTCCTTCGCTCCTGACCGCATTACACACCGCGGTTGTGGTTAATGGCTCGGCTAATGTGTCGTTTCGAGACACATTCCGGAACAGATGGCGCAAAAGAAAGGAAAGGATAGAGGAAAAGCAAGAATCGAAAGAAGAAGAAACGTTTTTTTCTTCCTTTTCTAGAAATAACGAGCGAAGAACCGTATGCGAAAAAGGAGATAAAAAGGGGAACGAGAAAGCATAACGAATCCAAAACGAACAGAGTGGGTGATCAATAAGCAAAAACGACGCCTCGAGCGCCTGGTAAAACCTGAGCAAAATGGTTCCAAATGGGCAATTTTACGGTATGTGGGAGAATGGGGAAAAGAGGCCAAGGGAAAGAAACGCTCACAGTGCTAACTACCATCAAAAACAAAGGTTGCGATCCAATATGTCGTCTGGCATTTAAAATATATATATATTGATGGTTATTTGGGACTAAATATTTTCTACCGTGGCAATAAAGAGTAGCTGGAGCGTATGGCAATTATCGCTGTTTTCTTCTGTTCCGCGGAATGGCAACAATCTTAATAAGGGTATAATAAAAGTAATCTCTAAGCACTTTTAAAGCGAGAAAAAAGTCTCATAATTATATGATAGTGGACGAGATTAAAGAAAATATGTAACAGTTGGGCGAATACAGTGGCAGATCCATTTTTTTTTAGGGGAGAGGAAGGATAAGCTTGAATAGAGTGTTTACACGTTCTCTGGTATCAACTGCCCTGGTTTGGGAAGATTAGATCATCCAGGCCACCCCCCAATCCGTCTATGCGTATATAAGATATTCAGACAGTTTCTAAAATTCACAAAAAATTATTATGAGATATAAAAAATAAAAACTTTTAAGAGATTAAAGAAAAAATTCAGATGAGGGAAAACTACATTTAAAAAACCAATACATTAAAAAAAATACAACACTTCTTTCTCTCTCTCTCTCTCTCTTTCTTTCTCTCTCTCTCTCTCTCTCTCTCTTCCTTTCTTTCTCTCCTCTCTTTGTTCAGAAAATACGTAAAATTTCAAAATTATGAAAAAGGTTTTCCTTAATGTTTTTACCAAAAGTATGATCTATCTCTGACAAGGGCGGATTTAGAGGTCATTCAAGGGTGGCGATTAATGACTTGATTTTTGGAAATGATACCTCATTGGACCTTTACCTTGTATCTTTTCAATGTTAAATTTTCATTCAAGGGCGGGCGACAGCCACCTTCGCCCCCCCCCAGCTAAATCCGCCCCTGATCTCTGGTCCAGTGTACTTTTCACACTATCTGAATCTCAAAATATCTTGCCTCTTTTCCCACAGTGGGTGTCACGCCCCCTGCCACCCCTCTCTCTATCTCTCCCTCGCCTTTTCAATCAGATTTTATTTCAGGCGAAATGTGTATTTCATTTTTGCGTGTAGTACAAACATAGGATTTTTCTGTCTAGGCGATAGAGGATAGAGACTTGTAGGTCTGAATAAGCCAATACTATCCTGCCAATCTTTCCGTAGTCTGTCTTCCACAAGAACTCCTCGCGGAATTCCTCGTTGAACCTAGATCATTTCCAATGCGGGATGCTTGAAGAAATGCATTCATATTGACCCATCTCCCCTATTGAAAATAGGCTAGGTGCTACGAGAAGTTCCTATGGTAGATAAAGAGTGCTTCCCATAGCTCCCAAAAAACCTATCCTACTTGGAAAATGGACTCTCCCGATATTTTCAGTGACCACTAGATGATTGACAATAGAACACAAAATCTACTTGGATTCGAGGAGACTGGGCATCTCGTGAAAATTATTGAAAATTTCAGGGTCAAATCCACTCCTCTACAAAGGAACCAAACCCAGGACTCAACTGGGCAGAAAAGCGTCATACGCTCTACGATAATATTGAGAACCGAACTCTGGTTAACAACATAATATACAAATGCTCTACCGCTATGCAAATCTAGAACTAATCTCTGAACTACAGTGAGTGGTTAGTTGGTAAGCTCCACCATCACTAGAAATGGCAACGTTCTAGTGATAAATAGTTCTCAATTTGCAAGAGCGGCAACACTTCACTTCAGCTAAACAAACGCTTAGGTGTTGTATGAAAGGCAACACTTCAGTATTCGCTTAGCTTAGTTCACACTTAGTCCTTTCTGACGAGGGGTGACTAACTCCGTTCGAAACTCATATTGAAACCGTTCATTAAATGTTTGTGCATTCCTCATTGTGCATTGATGGACAATGCACAATGAGGAATATGCATTGATGCACACATCACATCGGTATGCTGTGGAAGAACAATTATAGTGTCCAAAATATGATGCTCTGAAAGCAATTTCTCCTTTTCCTTTGAGGCCACGTCAAGATTGCAAATATACGAAGTAATAAATATAAGCTCATTGTATTTTCAGAAATTGCATTAGAGCAATATTTGAATTTAACCAGTTTGACCGAAATATTTGACAAACACTCGTTTCCCAATCCTGGTCCTTTTCCACCGTTTCGGCAACGGTACACATGGATAAAAACTTCTATTTTCGGTTGTAAGTGTTTTCCTTTCTCTCAAAAAGCTGGAAACACTATACGCTGAAATGCTGAAGTGCAGCAGAGCAACAAACATGAAATTGTAGTATCCAAAACGTCACATAATACGATGGAAATCCAGGTGTCGCGAGGCCTAAATTACCCCCTTCACTTTGTAAATATTTATAACTGGTCTATTTTTATGTGTACTCCGTCTTTTTGAAATGTATTTGCTAGTTTAGGGGGGAAACTCTCTCCCCCTTTTCCCTATCGCTCTCATTTTACCCTTTATATCCCCCTCCCCTAATTTCTTTCATGCTGAAAGGACAACCGACAGCCTAAAATCAAAAAGAAAAATCCCTTTTTTTTTAACAGCCTGTTAAAAAAATGTTGCATCCGAATAGATTACTTCTTGTGAATGCAACAACATTTTTATTTTACAAAGAGTGTTATTGGATGCAATTTTGCAGTTCGCGTCCTTCAATATGAAATCCAAAATAATGATAGTTTTCTGAAAAAATAAAACGTATGTGTTAATCCGCAGGAAAGAAAAAAAAATTTGCCAATTATTGTACAAGACTTTATGTTAAAACATAATCGTTATGTACATTATTACATGATATTTATTCCGATTCTTATAGGATATTTGAGTATAACCTTAAATAATTGCGTTATATAATTAAAGACTTTACACTTAATACGATATATATATATGACAACGTAAAGCGGGTAAAAAGTTATTTTTATTACATTAGCCAGACTTTCGGCTGTTCCATTGGACAGCCATCATCAGATGCAGAATGAAAATTCTGCAATTCAATTTCCATTCTGCATCTGATGATGGCTGTCCAATGGAACAGCCGAAAGCCAGGCTAATGTAATAAAATAACTTTTTACCCGCTTTACGTTGTCATATATATCGTATTACTTCATCGAGCGGTGATATTCTCTCTTTAACTAGCTCGACTTTACACTTGCTCCGTGGGTCCTAAACACACAAGCATGCGCACACGCACACGCCACTGGCGTACGCAGGGGGGTATTGATGGGGTTGTAACCCCCCATTTTAATGAAATTTTGTATATTTAACATAGAAATATGTTAGTTGTAGCTCTGCAATGAGTAAATGTAACTCTGTAAATGTAAGTTGTAGCTCTGTAAGTTACGCCTATAACCCCCACTTACTAACTTTCTGCTTACGCCTGTGACACACACACGAGACTTTAAATTTGTTTCCGGTTTCTAAAATATTGTAAAATAGGACTGCATTCGACGAAAGACAAGCTTTTTAAAATAAAGAGAGAGAGAGAGAGAGAGAGACGGGGATGTCTGACGACTAGAAACATTGCAGTATGTTATTTATAATGGAATTTTCGCTATCCTTCTTTGGATCTTCTGGGACATACAAATTCCGGGTTTAATTCAAGATGTACTATAGAAACCCTGATTTCTTTTCTATAGTTCTGTATACCTAGGCCGCAACTACTCATTTTAATTCATAGATAAGACACTACTGCTCATATTAAGTCATAGACGGACACCACTACTCATAGTAACTCATACTATTCATGTGAACTCATAGATGGACACCATTACTAATTTTAACTCATAGATAGATACTACGATTCATATTAACTCAGAGATGGGTACCACGTTTCATATTAGCTTATAAACGAGTGACATTACTCATATCATCACTTAGACGGGCAGCACTGTTCTACATCAGTTCGTAGACGAGCGACGCTGCTCATATCAGCTCATAGACAGACACAGGATTATAAACTACACCTATTAACTCATAGATGAGCCCCACTTCTCATATTAGCTTATAAACTGGTGTCATTACTCATATCATCATCTAGACGGGCAGCGCTGCTTCTATATCAGTTCGTAGACGAGCGACGCTGCTCATATCAGCTTATAGACAGGCACAGGATCATAAACTACACCTATTAACTCATAAATGAGCACCACTTCTCATATTAGCTTATAAACTGGTGACATTACTCATATCATCACCTAGACGGGCAGCGCTGCTTCTATACCAGTTCGTAGACGAGCGACGCTGCTCATATCAACTCATAGACAGACACAGGATTATAAACTACACCTATTAATTATTATTAGATGAGCACCACTTCTCATATTAGCTTATAAACTGGTGACACTACTCATATCATCACCTAGACGGGCAGCACTACTTCTATATCAGTTCGTAGACGAGAGACGCTGCTCGTATCAACTCATAAACAGGCACAGGTTTATAAAATACAAACGTTTGACTATTCCAGTAGATACTGAATAAAATATGGATTAAGTCTTCCAAACGTTTAAACAGGTGAATAATATGAAGATGTGCTTTTTTTTTTAATGATCAAAGTCTCCAAGAACTTCACAGCAATGTACACACATGAAACAGATGGTCGTTATTGAACGAGGCGGGCAGTGGCGAACACAAGGCGTCCAGAGTTTCGTTTCTAAATAATTCGGTGCGAGTTGTTGGTCTCATTAAATTTTCAGCAAATACAAACACTTTGTTAAATCCAATTTTAAAACTCTTAAAAGCTTAAAGTTTTTCCATTTAAAAGCCGCTAAGATTTAGTAAACAAAAGGCTACTATTGACATAAAGGCAAGTTCATTCATTTTATAAACAAGAAAGAAATGAATAACTTCCCCCCTCCCCAGACTCCACAATTATGCGAAAGGGACAAAGACGTGTTTAAAATATAGCTGTTTTGTTACTTTGAAAATGACTTAATGTGTTTTTCCATAGACCGGGAAAACGAAGTAAATATATTAAGGGGTTGATAACAAATCACACATTACCCAAAAAACTATTTTTATACGATCGGTAAAATTGCATTTTTTCCTGCCGTGACAGAGTACTAAAACCATCGATGTTTGATCTATTTTTTCTATGGAATCTTGTAAGCTGAGACACAAAAAAGGACCTATAATTATATTTATTTTTTTAAGTATAATTATAAAAAATACTGTCAATTCCATTTCAAGTTTAGTTTAGAGTGGAAATTTCGTTCCTTCTACCTCGTATATTAAATTGAATCTCCATACATTGAAGGTTCGGTAAATCGATCATCCCAAATATACATCGATAAATACAGTATATGCATATCGATAAAATCTATAAATCTAAATTTTTAAAGCAAATTAGAATTTTTCGTCTCCACGATGATGGCGTATGTCATATATTTCATGAATGCAAACACTTTTATAATGAATTATTATCGAAATTTATTGTTCAGCAATATGCTTTTACATTTCTATTATATCGGCAACAAGGCATTTTTGTTTGTGACATATATCGATGTAAATATGTGCATTTATATCGGTATCTAGATCGATATGAAACATAAGGGAATTGAAATACTAGAAGGGGGCAAAAACATGGACACATCAATCCTGCAACCAGGATGAAGGGGCAATTAGGGCAAGGCAAAACAAAGGGTATAGGGCACCCTGGGATTGTTCTTTACATGTGAAAATAACTAGATGGGGCAACTTGGGCACAAGCATGGGGCAACTGGATTGGCTACAGGGCTGGGACACACATGATAAAACAAATAAAGGAGGAGCGCACACCCCATGTGAAAATAACTAGATGGGGCAACTTGGGCACAAGCATGGGGCAACTGGTTCCAAGCCTCTGCTGGCCCCGGTTTGGCTACAGGGCTGGGACACACATGATAAAACAAATAAAGGAGGAGCGCACACCCCATGCTAAAATAAAATGAAATAAGTTGGATATACTTTACAATTGATTTATGACCATTAAAAAGAATTCTTGAATGGAGAGATTCAGGGAAGAACTTCAATTAAAGAAGAATATCACATGAGGAAAAAGATTTGAACAACATACAGAACTTACCGCTGATTTTGCGAGTTTCATCGGGTGGGTCGTCAAAACAACCCGGAATAACTCCTTGTTTGCTATAATCTTGGTACGTACCTTATATGTCTTCGTATTTTGTTTCTTAATCACAACCGCAACGAACAGAAATCTAGTTGTCCCTAATGACTCTAAACGACGCTTCAAGGGAGGAAAACCCGGGCGGTATGTTCGAATGTATTGCACGAAAGTCCAAGGCTTTGATATGGTAAAGGCCAAAGGCAGGCCTGTTGAAAGACGCTTATCCTAGGGGGACTCTCTAAAGTTACAATGCCAGTCGCAAAAATTTATGAAAATTATACTTTTTAATTATTTAAATATATGGGTGGCTTCATTACATCATCTTACATAATAACATATTTCTTCATCTCATAAAATTTCTACATAGTATACCGTGAGACACAAAAATTCACACATTGTAAATATTATTCGATTCTGCCGCCTTCTTTTAATTGTTTTTAGGAAAGGAAGCCAATTGGAGCAACTGCCTGATGAACGACAACCTAATAATTACCATCCCTTAACGTTACAAAGTGGAACAGTTAATAAGTGAAGAAGATATATGCAGTACTACAGTCCCTAACCTACCTAGACCTTACTGATGTGATGAACAGTTCACAAGCATAAGTGTTTTTCAACAACCGGGGCCTCTTTGAAACTGAGATAAATCCATTGGGACAACAAATAGATGAACTGATTTACGATTCCTGAAAGTTTACATAAAGGACTTCGGCCATTAACCGCGTTTTAATAAACCCAAAATTCAAGAGGATTCTATGAAGTAGCCAGCCTTCTGCATAGACATTTTAAATAAGCTTTTAGACATTATTAATCTTTTCCTTTTCAGCCTCGCAAATAATGTGCATATAAATTAAGTGAATATGAATGTATTTGTGAAGTATTGTGAAATGTAGTCACCAACAGAAAATTATTTTCGGTCATCGTTTATATTTTGGGTTGACCCTTTATCTTATTTTTAGTTAGTGACTAATTTCAATTAATATTTACTTTAATTAAATTCTTTACTTTTATTTATCTAATAATTTTTATTTTATTTTTTTTAATCTAATCAATTATTCTAGTATTTTATTTATCTATCCTTTCGTCTATGGTTCGAGATTATACACCCTTTTCCTCCCTCCTTTCATTTATTCTACTTTTGGGTGGTCAAGGCGAAATCCAGGCCAGTATAAAAAACTGATCACTATTTAAGACCTTTCAGTGGGGACTGTACTGGTGAGATAAAGGCCATTTTGCATATATATATATATTGAACAAAAAAGCGTCAATACAAACACTACTTGGAAATCGGCATAATCGGATAAATGGCATTGTTACAGACGGAACTAAAACAGTAGAAGACAGCACCACAAAATACAGGAACAGGAATTTACAAAACAGGATCTTCAAAATTGCAGGATACAAATAAAAAAATTAGCCATTATGTTGGAATAAGGCAAGGGAAAGATTTCTTCAATCTGACGGGAAAGTTTCGAAACATTTAGTCGCTTTCCTGACGCAATTTTTATGCAGAGCCTGCCCAGCACCCCTACTCAAAACAACACTTACGATGGGGAAACACAAGAAACATGATAACCACTATGTTGAAGAGCTCTTACAAGAAGGGGCTGTATATATGTACGAACTTATATATTTGCAGTAGACTCCCCTTTCATGTCGCTTTCGCACACTGCCCCTATTTCTTCGGGGACGAGGAACCAAATAGAAGGACAATTGATTTAACAACCCTTGTCAGCAAATAGATTCAATAACGGCTAATGGAAAAAAGAGGACCTCTTTTCGTTTACCCAGCAGCGGAATTTTTTCAGGACCTCTGCTGGGCGCTGATATTCTAGGGTTACATTTTGAATGAAAAAATCGTCGGATAATGGAAAATTTAGAAATGAAACTTTATAACTGGGCCAAAGTGCATTGTTATTAATTTATATTTTGCTCTATGAATCTCTAGGTAAAAGGAAATACCAGAAAGGGTGGGGGAACGAATGACTATAACCCATTCTTTCTGCAGCACAAATTATATTTTGTAATATATCTTTACGTTTATCATGTAAGTTTTTAAGACGATATGATCACTGGCTAAATTATAAATCAATAAAATTAAGGTTGAAATCCCAAAGAACTTTCCTTTTAAAAATCTATAAATTAGCGAATGAATCCTGGGTCTAAATAGATAATGACTTCTAAGTAACTATGATCTCATCGAAGATTTAAACATACTGGAAGCAAGGCTTAATTTAATAATTCCTGTAAATAAAACAAATTCTACAGAATCGGATTTGAGAGGAGCAGCAGCACTTAAAACAATCTTTGATAGATATCCAACAGATTGCATGTCTATACTGAAGTCTCTGCCGAAGACGCTACAAGGAATGCTGGATCTGGAGCGTACTCCAAATACCATTCACTGCATTATGCAGTGGGAATATACTGAGACAACTTTGATGGAGAAGTGGATGCGGTTGCTTGGCTATTGGTGCTATTGTTGCTTTTGCCGAAAATAAAGTAGACATCTTAAGTGGCTCACAAGCAGGCATTACTGCACTCACATCTCAATGTTATAATAACTCCCCAAGAGTGCAGTGCTGTCGAGAGTCCATAAGCTTAACAATTGTGCAGCAAATCAATTACATTCCAATAGATCCCAAGCCATTGCAATGTGTTTGATAATGAAATGGTAGACCAGCTTGCTAAGCAGGAATCATCTCTGCAACAACCTAACCTTCCACTTGAACTTCAAACAGTTAAAATAAGTATAAAATCTAGTTTAGAAAGAAAAAGGCAATTACAAGGCATACTGATAAAGTTACTGGAAAAGTTGGGATTGTCTCTTGAAACACACAATACCAAAATAGCTGCCAAGAAATCGTGGTAGCTTGCTGCAGACTTATGACTGGACATGATTATCTACAACAGCATCTCCATCGAATTAACCTGACTAATTCACCTACGTACCCTTTATATGAATTTGGCTTAATGACAGGGGAACATCTTTCATACCCAGTGTACAAAATATCATGAACGATAGTTCTGTAGAAATTCCTTATTGTGTTCTATTCAACCTTTTAAACCGATATTGGGACGCTAAAATAGTAATGGTTAAAAGGCTAGAAAATGGATTTAAAAAACTTTTTGACTAAAAAAGCTTTGGGTTAAAAAAAATACTTATTGAGCATACGTCATAACGAGAATAGGGAAATTTCTCTACAGTCGAACCTCGTTAAGACGAACACCAAAGGGAACAGAAAATCTGTTCATATTAACAGTAATTCGTCTTATCCGGAAAGGGTAGTATGTTATACACTCTGACGGAACTTCAGAAAACTGTTCGTATTAAAAGTAGTTCTTCTGAACGAAGTTTGACCGCATAAGAAACGAGTGACAAAAGTTTACACCCTTTGAGATATGTGTGTGCGATATATATGCTGATATAGGGACACATTGCATTGGCATACGCAGGAGGGGTGTTGATGAGGATTGCAACACCCCTGTTGCCATGAAATTTTGTATATTTAACATAGGAATATATGAGTTGTAGCTTTGTAACCCTCCATTGAGCCTATAACTCCCTTATAAACTTTATGCGTATGGTTATGACTTATTGGGCATACTTCATAATGAGGGTGGGGAAATTGCTCCATAAGAAAAGTGTCAAGTCTTTAAACGGATTGTCAGTTTCTAAAATCTATATAAATGCACTTTTCAAAGAGAATAGACGTAAGGCAGAGCTGATGCACGCTGGCGTCTAGACAGAAGGATTGCTTCGTCCTTTCTTTTATTGGCGTCAGTTGCCTTGAGTTCTAGGCTAGAGCCCCTAAAATTATAGGCCGACGCATAAGCCACCATTTTCTTGTACACTTCCGGTTTCATTTACCTTGGCGAAAAAGGTTTTCCGCTTTGAAAAAATTATCAATATTTTGGCATAAAAGTAATCAATAATTCGACGAATGTAAACATTGGCGCAACTTTTAAGATGTCGCCAATAAATACAATTTGCAACCCTAGCTTAGTTTTCGATTAATGCAAAACTATAATGCAAATAATCAAAACAAACTTTACGCTGCAAACATTCTATGTTTATTCCTCGAATGATTAGAACAATTCCCAGTGGAACACTCACCCATTTCACCTTATTTTATTAAAAATAACACACTTGTAAATCACTCAACTTTAACACAGCAGTGAATAGGATCACGTGACACGATGGTAAGAAAATGGCGAATATATGCCAGCTCTCTTTTCTAGGAGCCTTAATCTAGGTGTAGGCTATAACCCACAATACTCTGCTCATAGCGTTCATTAGTAAAATTTATTATTTTATAAAGCCAAGTCCCAAGTGCTTACTTAGTTAGGCTTATATATCTTATATAAGCGTAACTAAGTAGGCCCTTAGTTACGCTTATATATCTTATCCACATCTCAACTAAACTTTAATAAGTTTTCCCCTTCGTTCAAGTTTCTGGTGTTTCCACAGGCATAGAATTATATGGGCCCGTAAAGCCCGAGCCCCCATTAATTGAAAAAAGTTGAAGTTTCACATATATAATATATATGTATATATATAATATATACACTACCAATCTCAATGATTTTGAAAGCTCTACGTTTCTGCGCGTTCAAATAAAAATAGCATCCTAGGATACTAGCATACGTAGAAAGTTTATAAGGGGGGGATTATAGGGACACAATTCCACATATTCATATGTATCTATACAAAATTTTATAATAATAGGAGGGGTTACAACTCCATCAACACCAGTGCCCTAGGGGCCAGTTCCGCTATCTCTCATCCTAATCCAAAACTTGGTTGAAACTGCCGTCTTTTATATTATGCAAGCTACAAAAAAAAAGTGCACATAAATTTTACCATGCCAATATTAATTCGAAGAACATGAGTTGGGGTGGGATGAAAGATCTTGGCATCGCGATTAAACGCCAATTTTTACCACTTAATCGATGATAAATGCAGTGTAATGGCAACCCTTCCGCTCTGTTTGGTTCATTGGTCACGTGGCGGACAAACCGCGACCAGCGATTGGTCGTGTGTCCGTGACGTTTTTTGTCCCCCTATTGTCCATACGTCATAAACCGTTTGGCTGTGGAAGGGCGGTGGATGGAGCGCCATAATAACGCCATGCATTGACGAGCCGACGGGAAAAAGAATAACCGGGTGTGGGAGAGATGAATAAAAAAACCCGGGAAAAACGGGAGCAAAGATTTCGGCTACAGGAGGCGGTGCTTCGTTTTCTTGTTCCAGGTTTTTCCTTTTCCAGTTTGTTCAGCTTTCTCCCGGTTTTTAAAAGGGAAAAGTTTTCCGATCTAACTGCAATAAACTTCTTATGACAAAAGACTGACGTTTTTGACGTCAAAATTTTTTGAAGAGGCCATTAAAGATCTCTTGCGGGGAGAGCGGAGTGGTTTGGACCATCTTCTCATATGATTTTCTAGTTTTTAAGCTTATCTTTCCTGCAAGCTGCCAAGGACGCTTTATGGGAAAAAGGCCGCACTGACATACGCAGGACATTTATAAGGATGAGGGGTTACAGAAGGGTTACAACTCCATATGCACACATATATGTATACATGGAATTGTATACACATGACACATATACAAAATTATATTACATTTGGGGGTTATGACCCCAGCAACCCATCCACCCGCATGGATGGGAAGTACTGACTCTGAGCGCCAATTTATAAGAATATTACAAAGATAGTTGACAACCAAAAGATTACTGATTCGATTTTAGCTTGCAGCATATCATCTTTATGACGGTTTAGTCCCACACACAAGAAGACAGATTCAGAAATGAATATTGCAAAGATGTAACAAATTATCGTATGTAATTCCATGCGCAATTCCATTACAGGGTGCAAGAGGATTAATGAATAGATGTACTTGGTTCGAATCCCATACCTGCAGTTAATGGTCAATTAAATGAGGCCAAATTATTAAAGATGAAAATCTTTGGTGCCAAATTTTCCCGCCAAACTGAGATGGCATCATAACATTAAACTTACCATAAACATCACCCCTTTTCCAGTTTACCAAAATTTGTAATTTTTAAGTCTTCGTAGTCATAATTTTACAGTTTTCTGTGACCGTCCATTCACCTACGTTTCCACTAGTGGATGAGGACCGTTAAGAAGGCCCTAGTCCTTCAGGGACTGTGGCTACAGAATTAAAAAAGAAGACGATTCATTCACTTACCTGTGAAATAAGGGTTCCTACAGGCGACTAATGAATGCAGATGATGCGTGTCAAATAATGGTCGAGGGACGGGCTTAGCCACCGAAGAAGCGGCATACGTGTAGGCAGGCGTATATCCGGGGCCTGTAAAGCAAAGCAAAAGTAATTTGCGAGAGAAACATGGCTATATATTAAGAATACAAATTATATATCATCAACAAGCATTTGCAATCCACTGCAGGATGGAGGTCTCTCTGTTTTCACACATACATGTAGTACGGTGAAAGAAATACAAAGGAAATGGCCTTAAGCGCAGAATGTTGGCCAGACGGGTTGGCAAACTGGACCTACAGTTTAACGAAGATTCCGAACTTCGGTCACCACAGTCGAAGTCATTCAAGAATTTCCAGCGTAACATGTTCTTTTATTTTCGAAAAGGTGAGGCATTAATTTCAGATTCGAAAATAGGTAGCTTATGTGCTGTATGTAGTGATGGTGCTATTGACGCTTTTATATACCATGTAAGATATTATTACCCTTCACAGGGATAACACAATTGCCAAATAATGGTCAACACAGAAAAGCCTCCGGGGCGAGATTTTTGTGAGTTTTTCGTGGGGGAATTTATTATACAATAATTTTTGCCACCCACGTATATATAGCTCAAACTAGAGCTTTTTTGTTTTTGAAGAACAAAAAAGAGGCGGGATGAGGATGGCGCCTCTTTTTTACGGTTGTATATGTTTTGAGAAGGTGTAAACATGAAAACATAAAAGGCATTTGTTCTATTTTTATATATTATTATAATATGGGTTGGTTGCCAATCCTCCCCCACCCCAAAACAAAATAATTTTTAGAGTAACACTATTTGATAAGGAGAGTATAAGTTACGATCTTATTTTGTCAAATTTACAATGAAAATGACATCATTAACTTAATTAAATAATAATAAGCAATGTAGACAGCATGGGTGTATTTAGAGGATTCAAATCTTTCACGAAACGCCGTAAGGTAACGTTTATAACAAGTAATATTTATGAGAAAAATTCTTTATGAGAAATTCTTTAAATCTCACCCAAACCTAAATTGTAACTACGCCGGCAATTTCTCGCTCATTTCTTTCCCTGAAATTTGGTGACAATCCTGCCGACCACTAAATAAGCCGTTGCGGACTACCAGTGGTCCGTGGACCAAATGTTGAGAAACACTGCATTACAGTATATGTAAAATTGAAATTTATTTCAAATTATTGGGGAGCCAGGGACCTACAGGCCCACGTAACCACACGCCTGTCAATGAGAGCATACAGATCTTGATTTTGATTGAAGGTGATCTACACTTAACAACTTGAGAGGTCCCAGCAATACTCATTATTACTTAGTCAGCTGTTTCGGGGCGATTACAGTTGTCCACAATGATCACCAAAGCCGAAGTATAAGCAGGGCTGTTCTGAAGAAAATTGTTGAGAGTATGCAGTGCTGTCTTAATTAAGGAGTATTGAAATTGCGGGGTTACTGGACTTGGTGACGTCACAGCGCCGAGCTGACTGTCATTTGACTGGTCGTCTATCCAAGCTCAGGGTGGCAGTTACCACTTTCATCAGTTTTTCATTCCTCTCCTGGTCGTACGCAGGATATTATTTTGAGGCTTGGTGGATTTAGGGGGCTTCCTCATTTGTTTTCATTCAAGTTTGTAAATGACTAGGAAAAAAAAGGCTGAACTTGGTTGAAAGTGGCCCAAAAACCAGCAAATACGAAAACTTTTTTGAGACCTTGAGAGTATGCGGTGCGTACCCTGTATTTTTCAAAATTTCTTGAGTGTATGTGGCGCACGCAGCGCGTACCTTTTGGGGTTTAAGTCCCCCGCGACTCATTCGAAAAAGCTAGATTGAGCGAGTTTCTACTTGCAAATTCTTGCTGAAACAAAGCAAGCTGGACCGCTTTTTCAAACAGATGATAATCAGTGACGAAGAATAGATTGATTAACATAATATGAAACAAAAGAAATCTTTGTGTAAATATGGCGAATACTCTTAACCAAACTTAAATAAAAAATTTAGAAAATCAAACTATTCACTTGAATGCATACCAAACCACACAACCAACCAAGACGGAGCAAGTAATCCATCAGCAAACAGAAAGCGTGCCGTGTTACATCAAGATAAAGCAAGACCATCCCCATATTTGGTGACGGGGTAAAAGAACTCGTAGAACTTAAATAGGATATCATTGCTCTCCCATCTACCCTATTCACTAGATCTAGCACCCTCTAATTACCATTTACTCATATACAGTGGGGCTCAGTTATCACGAGCATGACTATTATGAACAAACGATTTTGATTAGTTTGATTCAGCGTATAGTTTAGTATATGGTTGTGTCGAATAACAGTTACGGCAAATAACGGTTATAACGAAAAAGAATTTCCAGTTCCTGGACGGTTTTGTAATCGAATCTGTCTGTATTTGCAGAATAGTTTGATTATTGTGAATTTAATTTCTTTGTAGCTTTCTTATTTGCATAAACCACCTCGATAGGTTCTTCTCCCCGAAATTCCAGAACTTTTATGAGCTCGGGATCATACAGTTATCAGGGACATGAGAGCAAGTCATCATACAAAACGGTACAGATATAATTTATTAGATTTAACTTGAAATGAATAATATTCGTAAGTTAAACTTCGTATAAAAATGAGACGAACTTACGTGTCAACTTAATATATTTTGCGTGGTGTGTTTACAGAACATTGTAGATATACCATTCAAAATTATGGTTAAAATGGATATATTTATCTTTAAAAGAAAATACTATTCATTGGTTATCGCATTAATTTTTCTTTTGTGAACTAAATAACTGATACATATATATTCCGAAAACCTCCGCACTTTATTTGCATATGCAATACGTTAAACGTAGAACACAAGCTCAGTGAAGATTGAATTATGACGTCACATTTGGGGCCCCTTAGTCAAGAGTATACAGTGGCTATCCAACTTGAATAGGAAACAATAGTCTAATTCGGTGACAGCCTGCCCCGCCCTAAACGTCAGCTGGCGTATCATAGCTGTTATGCGGACCAATGACCAATTTATATCCATTGCCATCTGGCGTACATGACGTTTTTGAATGCTTTTAAGCTCAATATTAAAACTTGATTGGTCGAAAGAATGTCAGGGGCGGGGGATTTTTTTCAAAGGAGAAATACCACGCCTCTTTTCATTGAAAGAAAAGTCTTAATATATTTATGCTTACATTTATAATAGTGTTATGGCTCTAAATATTTGAGGTATTTAACAATTGCTTATAATAATAAATAAATTTGATAAATTCACGTATAATCTATCAATATAATTTATGAATTCTGGAATGTTTAGCGAAAGAAGGTTTCATTTTGCTTTTTTTCAAGTGCAGGCCGTATTATCAACGACAAGAAAGACCTGATGTAACAAACACCCATATCATATGCAATTAAATGTTAATTATATGTTTAACACAATATTATGTTATTACAATTGTATATTAATAAAGGAAGACGAGTGACTTTTTCCCCAAAAAATGCATTTTTTTAAGGGAAAACTTTAGGGATTTCTAATGGCTATTATTAAAAGGCACCAATAAAACTATTGAAAAGTGCGATTATTTTTGCTTGAGAACAGAACAGTCTGCCCCTGGATAAGCCTCCCCTCCAGACAGACATCAGTTACGAAGTAAAAGCTCTTTTAAATTGGGGTCTCAAAGGTTGAAAGTCGTAGCGGTTAACGTCGCAAAATAGCCCGACGCGATTTTTAATTACGATTTGCGTATTTGTTGCCCGCCCTCGCTATTGCGATTGATTCTTTTAGAATATGAAATAAATTGGGGGAGAGTTTTGAAACAGACAAGTCGGAGAGCGGCGGGAATCAATAACGAGCTTTTAATCCTCGACACGATCTTTGTTAACTAAATTATCACCGTGTAATTTATCGTCGAGATCTGCGGCCTAATTAACAATTTGCGCCCAAAAATAATCCTCTTTCGGCGGCTCGCATCTGCATATTGAAGCGGGACAATTATTGTTCGTTCGCTAATTAAATTCTGAAACTCTTCCTTTCCGCTACACCAGAGGGAATAATTGCTCACTGTTCACTAACGAACTAACTCCTTTTCCGAATTTTAAACTCAAAAATGAAATTAATTTCAGAGAAATTAACTTCGTTGGCTGTCATCACTTTTCCTGCCATTGAGAAGAAAAGCCCGCGGGACTTCGCGTCAAAATCCTGAGAAAATTATGTTAATTGTTATGAAGATTAACACAACGGAAATAATTTGAAAAAGACGATGAGGGGTTTAACGATGTTTTTCTATCGGTTTTGAAGGTTTATTTTACGTGAAATGTGTTTTTACTCCAAATCCATGAATACATGCCTAAATAAAGATAATATCTCATTTTTATTTACGTGCTTCTAGCCAGTTTCAGAATTCCCGTTCCTTGTTTGATGTCAGTTCGAAATTTTTATGTCCTTCTTTGATGTCAGTTTCAAAAGCGGCATTGCTATTCAATTTCTGTTTCAAAATTTTTATATCCTTATTTGGTTAAGTTAATTTCAAAAATTTTTATGTCCTTATTTGACGTCAGTTTCAAAGTTTTTTTTGTCTTTGTTTGATGTCAGTTTCAAATTTTTGTATCGCTATATCATTCCAGTTTTAATTTTTTTTATGCCTTTACTTGATATCAGTTTCAAATTTCTATGTCCTTATTTGATGTCAGTTTCAAAAATGGTATTCATATTTAATTTCAGTTTCAAATTTTTAATGCCCTTATTTGATGTCAGTTTCAAATTTCTGATGTCAATAAGGTCAGTGTGAAATTTTGAGGTCCTCATTCAACCCTTCGTGTATTAACTTTTTGAACAGTTTCCATAAAAGTTGCGTTAGCATTTTAAATTACATAATCTGATAACATCCGTTCACCTTACAGCCCCATTTTCATAAAATGTCACCGCAAAATTACTGATAAGTAATTTTCGATAAATGCTAACAGCAAATAAAGAATACATCATTTTTTTTATTAAATACAATCCAAGTGAATAAACGGTAAATAATATTCATTGAATACTAATTTTTATTAAGTATCAATAGTAAATCTTCCGTCACTGAAAACTCCTATCAGTGAGTAAGAGATTAAAGTAGATTTAAAATTTGTATCTTCATTCTTAAGATCTGTTTTAATTTTTCATTTTTTTACTTGTTGCCAGTTTCAGATTTCTATTTCCTTATTTCTGGTCGGTTTCAAAATTTTTGACTACAGCACAGTATAAACCCAAAGCCGTAGCCTGGATAGGGAGCTCATTCCCCAGGACAATGGTTGTTTTCAAAATAAATTATTTTAGAATTTTATTTAAAATCTGTTGTTTTGTATAACATTGTACATGACAATGGAAATTGTTCTTTGAGGTTAAAAACATATTCCAAATAGATTTCTGCTCTAGATTTTGTGTACATCGTGTTTTTACAAAGGTTTGAATGTTCTACTGCATGCTAAGGAGAAAGAAAATTACAAATATTAGTATAGAGTTCTATAAGTTTTCACTGCAAAATTTATTCATTAATGTTAAATATATTAATCTGCTATGATATTTAGTATCATTGAATATATTAATAAAATACATCAAACCATTAACAAATTTTAAGATCTTCCCTGCGCTGTAGTTTTCTGAGCTTCCCCTGTGACAAGCGTCTAGCAGCCCTAATAAGTCTAGGAGTATTCAAAAATTGAAAACAGATAGGGGGATATCATTTATAGATTAATTTATATTCACACATATATTTTAATTCCTAAGGAAGGGGTACACGTCCGCCAGTTGCCACACCTTCGTTTCTCAATTCAAATATAAATCTTATGCCATTAGAATATAGGTTAACTGTTAGAAAAATTGTCGTAAGTCCAAATGAAAACTTGCTTTCTAGAACTGCTCTGAAAGCCATGGGGGCAGGTAAAAAGCTATTGCTCCAATCAGCATGGTGAAAATCAAGCCTCCTTTCTTCAGAAGTTTGCTCAGTAAAACCTCTGGATAGTAGACATCTTGGGATTTGAATATCTGTCCGCTATACGGAGGGTTGCGCTATTGGGGAGGAGTGGTGGATAACAAGCGTGGGGTGCTTCAATCGGAAAAGTGTCCGTTAAAGAGATTATACTATAATTATGTATGAATATACAATGCTATTGGGTCTCTCGGGCTTGCACCCGAAACTTGTCCAAGTGCAATTGATCAATAAAGAAGAGGATGTCAATTACGCAATATATATTTTCTTAACCGTCCGCCAATTTAAATCTATTCTGGAGAAAATAAACGTGACTTAACCGTATCATCAATCTAACTCAATTATTGATTCCACGCTACGTGTGCAAGACGAGGAAACAGGCGTAACATCGTCAATTACATCAAAATTAAGATAACATACACGGTTCCGCCCCTTCAGCTGCCACCTTTCCCGTTTAGCTCTCAATAAAACGCCGAGATATATATATTTCGCCACCAGGGGGCGTTCTGCTTTTTCGTACCGGTCCCCACCATGGCTCCATCGACATGAGCGATCACTTGGCCACAGACATCTAATTTCGCATTCCGGCTTCAAACACCCCAGAACCTGATACAGCTCATTGCTACTACTATGATCATGAATTATTGTCCCTGGTGTCGTCACTGCATTTGGAAGTCGATGGGCGATGCGTGCGCGATATTAGAATTTCATGGGGAGATCTCGTATATGCCAAACGCATCTTCATTGCCAGCGAGCGAGATCATACATTACGTGACTTCTCCTCCTCCTCCTCCATCCCCCTTCCCAGCAACTTCATCAGCTCGTTTTCTTGTTTCTTTTGATTGCAAAAAGCTTTGACCCCTCATCGTTACCAAATTGATTAATACATTTCAGCTTTCTTTGCTTTTCCAAGAGCGTAATGAAATTTCGTGGCCTTGCTAACCTTGAAACTTCGCGGAAAACTTTTCACTCAATTTCACATCAGTTTTAGGATGTTCGTTGCGCTCACCAATCTTAAATTCATGAGCATTCCTTGTCTTTTTCGGAAGGCAAAACCATGATCGTAGCCAGTGCCGAATCAAGGCACGAGCTAATAGGGGCACCAGAAACTTGAGCGAGAGAAAAATAGCTTATTCAAAACTTAAGTCTAGAAAAAGGCTGTCTGAATGTATTTGAGGCCCTGAGTTTGACCACTTTTTTGACACCCCCCCCCACCTTTTTTTGACACTGGTTTTAAATTTCCAAATTTTGGCAATAAGAAAAAGTATGATAGATAAGGAAGATATGATGATTAATACTTTGACACCCACGTTTAGGGACAGATTGGGTCTTCTCAAAGGGCGCATACCTTGGATTTTCGGAGGGCGCGAGTCCTTGTCCATTCGAAGGCCCTAGTCCTACTGCCCATGAGGGCGTGCCGGCCTAGGGGCCGGTGGGCCGCCGACCCAGTCTGCCCCTGTAAGAGAAGAAAGAACGGCAGGATCTCGGCCCGAGTCGAATTAGGGATCCTCCATATGACCCGAGGCGCCTTTTATCGCCCGGACTACTTAGACACGATAACGATGTCATGTTCTTTAGTATTTAAGGTTTGAGAGGATATTATTACCCTTCACAGGGTTAACACAATTCGATAAATATTGTTCGATGCGTCAAAAGCACGTTTTTTTTTGAGAACTTACTTTGCCAATTTAAGGCCTCTGTTTAGGTCGGGCCCCTGTTGGCGCCTCCATTAACACGACACTGGCCTAGAATATGCAGTTAATGTCAAAATGATGTTTCTACCCAGGTCGTCAGCTTCACAGAGGCGCCAGAAGCTTGAGTAAAAGAGGTAATTTTTCACATGACAAAAACCACCAAAATGATACTCGTTCTGTCCAGGGCGCCATTTTTACAGCGGCGCTAAAAAATAGTCCAGTTTTTACAGAATTTAATCCTAAGATGCGCATGGACGCCGAAATGTTTAGACCCAAGGTCCTAATATAATTATAACGATAGGATCTTCTTATACTGTATGAGGACAAAACCTTAATTACAAGCGAAATTATCTTTTTCCTCTACTTCCAACTGCCATAAGAAAAATGTTAACAGTGTAGTATACAGTGAAATCTGTTTACAATAGTACTCAACAGGGCGGGAAAAGACATCGTTAGAGACAGAGTTGAACGCGATACCGTCCATATCCTCCAGAATCGAGGGAAATATTGTTATATACATTACCATTAAAAAATACAAGAACATAGGTTAAGATGGCTTGGGCATATGGAGCGGAAAAATGAGGAATATGTGGAAAGAGGTAATGGATAGGCTGGGGGGGTAATGGGTAAGGGGAAGATCACGGCTAAGGTGGAAGGATAGCGTGACGGAAGATCTGGAAGTGTATGGATAGAGTGACGGAATATCTGGAAGAGTATGGATGGAGTGACGGAAGATCTGGAAGAGTATGGATAGAGTGACGGAAGATCTGGAAGAATATGTATAGAGTGACGGAAGATCTGGAAGAGTATGGATGGAGAGGAGAAGAGGACTTGGATAGAAGATTGTGGAACGGAAAAGAGCATAACGTCGACCCCATATAAACGTGGGAAAATGGCAAAGTGAAAGAGAATAAGACAGTACCGTAATAAATTAATTTTACTGTATTAAATATAAAAATATAAATAACTAAATATTTCTCGGAATTCCCTTCTTTTCTATATTTTGCCCCAAGGACAATATTGGGAATATAATTATTCGATTTACAACAATCAAATTAAAAGCTCAAACGCGAGTGAAATATGCAATTAAAGATTCAAGCATTGAACCACAACATACCGCGACAACTAAGACGAATAAATTATTATTGTTATTAATGCACAAAATCACAGTTAATGTTGAATATATTTCTGTTTGTTTCATTTAGTTAAAAAGCGCTTTCTAAGGGCCCCGGGTAAATAGAAGTATCTGTGTACAAAGTGGGCTGCACACAGAAATTAAATATTTAGATTTTAATGACTGAACGCTCTGCCTTTCGTACCTTTTGGATATTGAGGTGGTATTTCAGTTCTCTTGATAACTGTATCCAAATCACCCACTACAATCGGAATAATTGTAGCTTTCATCTTCAGGTGTCTTTCTTCTTTAATTCGCAGAGCTGTGTACTACATTTTTTCTGTCTATATTATTATTATTATTATTCTACATTTGCACAGCCCATCTTAAATTTGACGACTGAGTAGATTCTTTAATATCGGGCCCTTCCCAAGGGCCTAGGATATCAAAGGTATTGTCTTAGGATGTGGGCAGTTTCATGCAAAGCGGCCTTTGGAGTTGGTGAACTATCATTTTGCCAATTCTTACTGTATTAAGATTTTCGAGATTTGGTGGGATTGCTCCCAAGTTCCCTCATCACTTCTCTCGGCTCCTATTCTCCTCGGTTTCGTGGTCCCACCAGTTTTTGTTGACTGTAACATTATATTTTTGGCATAGGTGCCAGTTTATCATTGAAGCTACTCATTGTGCCTTTCCAAATAATCTTTATGCACATATATATATGTATTATTATTATTATTATGCGAATGAGAAATTTTCTTTTATCTAACTAGTTATCCTACATGTAGACAGTGGGATAAAACGATTATCTACATAAACTATACTTACCCTCATACACCCTTTACGAACCATCAAGCCACATCACTTTCTGAACTTAAAAATCAATTACAGAGCAATTGTCTCCATTCCACTATGAATAATTGGCATTAATCCGAAAAATATTAATTAGTGCACGGAAACACACAAAGGCCATTTCACGATTCTACTCCTCCATGAGGAGCCCCCTCTAAAAATCCAATAATGGGGCTGCCACAATCAGTGCCAACAACCGCTTTCATTTGTTTCCGAAATTCGCGCCCATTCAAATCATCATTAAGGGGGGAAATTGGGAAAAGAATGGATGTTCAACGAACTTGGTAATAAATTCGTGGTCAGCCTTTTCGAATGGCACGAGCAGCGACATATTAAATACGAGCGAAAATTAATGATAACAAGAGATATCGCATTCAAAACCTAATTACATTCCAATTACAACCCTTAAGAAAGAATCTGGAAGCGAGAGCGTCGGTTGACGACATAATAAGGCCCCTGATATCCCTCCCACACCCCACTGTCGCCAATGAACAATCTTCCATTCTTGAAACATCCCTCTTTCACCAGGCGTTAATATGATGTCGAAGATTTCAAACCACTTTCGGATCCCCCTTTGTCCCAAAATCGTTATTTGTTTCGACGGACGGCGGGACAGATGCTGCCGTCATTTCAGAGACGACTGGACAGTAGGGTCAGTATACAAATTTACATTCTGCATCGACTTATATATTAATCATGTATGCCTCGTTGAATTTTTTTAATCCGCTGCATCAATAATGAATAATCTCTTGAAATAATTCGGGGGAATTTCAGTCTCAAGCTATTCCGTGTTTACTAAGAGACTTTCTTAATTTGAGTCGTTGTTGAATAATCATTTGCTTCATCTTCAGTGTTTATAAGATAATATTCAGCATCACCACATGCAGATAATGATGAGGATGGAAAATTAATAACTATCAATCTTCTGAAATATACATGTTTCTACGAATTTCCTTTCCAAACCAAACGTTCATTTTTAGCTGTGTGATTTTTGATGTTTTCTAATATTCTTGTAATCCCTGTGCATCAAATCGGAAAAAGAAATCAGTTGTTTATCGCTGATCAATTTATTTGAAATACTACAGCTACCCTTCGACAGGACCGCCCTTGAGCAGGTTGAGCGGGACTCGTGCCCCGCGCTTCTAGGGGCCCCGCGAAGCGTAATTCTCAAATTTTTAATTTTTGTAATATTGAAAATTTCCCCAAAAATATTTTTGCTTCAGATCTCGCATTTCGTGCCATCTAGTGCTCATACATTATGAATTTTTTTTTTCGTTTTTTGATTCGTATATGTATGTCCCCGCATTGGCTAAGGACAGCACTGCTCTTCGGTACTCTAACAGTTGTATGTCTGCTCCTTTACATACATTACACAGGAGGAAGTACTACGTCTTTTTGTTATATCTCCTCTATGCTGGCTATTCCAACAAAAAAAAAAATTACTGGTGTAATTTGTTCTATTAACTTTTTTACGGCCAACTTTCCACAAATTAAAAAACATAATTTTTTTTCACCAATTCAAATTAACTTTTTTAAATGAAATGATAATTTATTCAATTAAATAAAAGATTGAAACATATTCCTGAATTATTTCAAGACTATTTATCTGATCGTTGTTATTTTTATAAATTGTCGAAATTGTCCAATTTGAGGCAATTTAAACTTCTGATATTAAATACTTACTTTTTCTCACTTCCTCTAGAAAATATTAACTGTCAATTTTTTTTAAGATTTACAATAGATGGAGGAACAATAAATCAGTAAAAAAAAAAATAAAATAATATGGTTAAATAGCACGCGAGTGACATTTAAATTTTGATGTTCCATAAGTGAAACATTGGCCATCTCTGGTTATAGTGCGGACTCTACGAACCCTGTATTGCCGCGTTTCGCGAATTCTCAGACGGCTGTACTTTTACGATCTGCCATACATAAACATTTCATTAATTTAGTTGGGCGATAATTCGGAATTTTCAGTTTCTTTTAAACGCTTAAGTTTTCTTCCTGTAGGAATTGAATTTCGTTTCTGCTCAGAATTTTCTTCGGAGTTGTCAACAAAATAAAAAAATATATATTTCGTACTGTTGACTAAGCAGTGGATTATTTGAATTTTTTTTTTTTTGAGTGATTTAGAATTGTCAATTAATTCGGAGGATCGTTACGATGTTTATCAACTGCTGCCTGACGAGGACTATCTCGACTTACAGATGAAGAAGGTATCGACGAAAATAAGCTTGGATTTGCTCAATCGTCCGATGAATGTGGGCAGGTGGGTCTACTGTTAAAATCTTGCTCCACAAAACCTGAAAAAGCCCCTATTTCTACACCTACTGCTTATGATGAAACATCTACGTCAACAGTATCCTTATCAGGGGCACAATCTCGTTAAAAAGAAAATTAAAAAAGCGCTAAAACCTGCCCTAAAACGAAAAAAAAAAAGAAAAGATTCCAAAATGGAATGAAAAAACTGCTTTCAACAACAATATGGCGGCAGAAAAATGTTTTTTAATGTATACATTGGTGGATCCAGGGTGGTATTCGTGCCTCTCACCCCTTAAATGAGCTGAGGAAAGACTAAAAAAAATGATTTCTTATGAAAAATTTACGAATATGATGAAATGGTCTGTTCTCTGTCGCCTCACAGAAGGATCTGTGCCCACAGAATGGTTTCTCTGGATCTGCTTATGATTATATGTGTATATGTCAGGCCTGTAAATAAAGGGGGTTGGATGTTCACCTCCCCCAGTGGAGAAATGTTGACATTAGCCCTATGATAGCACAATAAAGATGTTGTTGGCGCCGTTATTAAGTGTTGACGCTGTCACAGCCGGCTTGGGCCTCACCACATTATATCATGTGCGACTTGTAGATTTATTCCATAAATTATTAATATACTTGAAAAATATTTGATTAAGTCGCATGGGTCTCAAGAACCATCTCTCGTTATATCTTCTTGCGTAAAAGAAAAGAATGAAATTTAGAAAATGAAAACTAAGTCAATAATTCATGTTATTCAAGAGTTGTCAATATGCGGTGAAATTCAATAAATCAGTTCTTTACATATGACACAAGGTCTCTCTCTTATTGCCTGCAACAGGTACACTAAGAAACTATAAGTCAATTAGTAATAATATCTTTCAACAAGGAATGATATTTTAAGATACAGTCCACCTCTACTTGAAGATTAACAAAGCGCACGGATGCGCCATTTTATGACTCGCTATCGAAGAGCGCAATCCGCCAGATGTTAAACCAAAATTTTCTCTGATTTTGATATTTCCGCCCTTCATCCGCCCTGTACATGAGCCTGGTGGTATATATATTAGACTCGCACACAAGAGTTACAAATAACATGTATAAAAATTAGGAGGGAGGTAAAACACATATGAATATATGTATGGAGTCGTAGTTTTGTAACTTCCCATTCTGAACTTTCTGCACGCAGCTATTATTCATAGTATACTTACTCATCGTATGTATTTTATAAGTGTCACCTTGCGTTTTTACTCCCCTATTGTCTTTTGTTTTTAGTGCTTTCCAATTGTATTCTGAAAGGCGATGAATTGTCCTGCTTGTATTTTGTATATTGAATTGTTTTGGTGATATTTGTACTAATATTTTCATCTATTCTGTTATTGTTCACCACTACTATATTTTGTCACTCTTATAAGGGATGGGTGTTCGGCATCCAGGGGCACCCCTGGGAATAACAAATTTATACTTATTTTGGTCTATATATTGGTTTTCAAATTTCGCGCCCCTCCCACACGAAAGTCTCTTATAGATCCGCCCCTATCGGGACAAGTCAAGCCGACATTGTTGCCGGCTTTTTTCCCGGGCTCCCATCAAGTCACCCACCTCTTCTGGAAAATCAGAACAGCTTTCAGCAGTCAATCTCTCCAGATAACTTAATACATACACAACAACATCCTCAAGTCACTCTTGTATTCTTCTATACTTCATAACATAGTTGCCTTGTGTTCTATATCCTGAGAAATAAAGAATTAAAGAACAAGAATGAAATTTAAATCGATGAAGGTTAGCGCGTTTAAAATAAGGTTTAGGAATAGTTTCACGTAGACTTTCACAGCGCATTATAACAATCAACAACAAATTTTCAGGTAATCAGCTGTGTAGAAAAATGATTATTTATTGCTAAAACTTTACGTTTCGATTCGCGCTGGGCGAATCATCGCCAGAAGAGGTATTTTACATGAAAAACTTTTGAGAAAATTGTAGAATATACATAAGTTGCGGAAACAGTATAAATACGTTAAAAGAAATTATTATGAAATTTTAGAGACGAATATAAAAGCCAAAACAAAAGAAAATTTTTCTTCTGTTCTGGCTTTTATATTCATCTCTAAAATTTCATAATAATTTATTTCAACGTATTTATACTGTTTCCGCAACGTATGTATATTCTACAATTTTCTCAAAAGTTTTTCATTTAATTTAACCTCTTCTGATGATGATTCGCACAGCTCGAATCGAAACGTAAAGTTTTAGCAATAAATAATCTTTTTGCTATACAGCTGACTACCTGAAAATTTGTTGTTGATTAAGGTTTAGTAGTGCTGAAGACTCTAACCGTAGGAGGAAAAGTCAATATTTTTCACAAAATAGTGTAATTGTGGAAGAAAATACCTAGGAATCCCATATATATATATATATACCGCAAAATGGAAACTCTGACAGAGTGTTTCCTTTATATTCAGATGTTAGGCTGCACGCGCCCTGGCGAAGGAATTCTGTGCTGTCTATTTGGGAAGAAATTGGTTGTGGCGAACAGCCTCTTCACCAATCCAGAGCAAAAAAAAAAAAAGGCGAACTTGGACCTGAGAAGATCTTCCATTTTGTTCGAGGGATGTCCTGTGACTAATAAAGTTCTCCAATATTGTAACGTGATTAAGACAGCGCAACAATTACTAAATACCTGTTCAGTGGTAAATGTATTGTCTCAAGATATAAGGTACTGAGGTGTGAATCGGTCCTAAAAGAGAGAGAGAGAGAGAGAGATGATAGTCATTTAGTTCCCAAAATCGTTCTCGAGCACTCAAAGTCAGTCTCAAACACTCAAAGTCTGTCTCAAACACTCAAAATTTGGAAACACTACTCAAAATTGTTCTTTTGTAGTAAAATCGTTAGTCCAGAAGAAGAAGAAGAAGAATTCCTACACAAAAAATCTGGAGTTATTCACATGCAGCTTCAGTCTCGGGTGAAACGGTTCTTGGTGGCTTTCGTGTGCAGATGACAACCAGGAAACCTTGCACACTCAAAGATTTCAGCGACACTGTTGGAAGTAGACGTCTTTTAAAATTAATTGAAGCTTTAAATGCAAAATGAATGAGAGACTTCTTGTGAATTGTTTCATCTTGAAACTTTATTGGACTACAAGCTTTTAAATGATAAAAAAAAAAACATTAACGTGTTTGTCTTGCTCTTTACGCAAGAACCATCCCAACAAGAAGTGAACAAACTGCAATCAAAAAAAATATGGGACCTGATACAGGGCCGCAGAAAAAATAACTACGTCATACTGTGACGTAAATATGCAAATTGTTATTGACGCACACATATCTTGCACACTCAAAGATTTCAGCGATACTTCCCTTGAGGAGTGGATGTCCACGAGTTCCTGTTCCTCTATTCCACCACTCTGCAATTCCAGCAGAGCACTGTTCCTTGTTGGGCCCAAGAGTGCGAACAAATAGAAGCGTAGCTAGATCTACAAGGGAGGTAGTTTGAGAGGCAAAACTTGCTGAATACCTCATCCTCTAAGGAAAATATCCTAAAAAAGCTTTGAGTGTGGTCAAGTCTCGACGCGCTAGTCGCACCTTAAAGTAGTGGAGGAACGCTTCGACCATGATGGAAGTTGATAAAGATAGCTGTGTGGGGATGTCTTCAGATTTGTTATGTAATAATACACTGTGAAAAATGTTTCTTCCGAAAAAACATTCTCTGTAAAAGAAGCAACGGCATCGTTACAGGAAAACGTCAGCAAATCGTCTGTCTATTTGCATCTTAAATCCTTTCGGGATTTAAGGTCTAATTCAGATACCTAGAACACTGAAAATGTGTAAAAACCGCCGATTACCCGCCTAGCACCTGACTAAATATTCTGTAACATGTATAACGTAAGATACAGAAAACGCAACCGGAAAGTCCGGTAAATGGTCACAAAAATCGGACAAGATGAAATACTTGGACTGCTATACCTCGATGTCCTCCAAAGTAGTCCTTCTTCTGATATAATGCACTTCTAACAACATTCATGCAACTGTTGAAAACTTCTAGAAAAGCCCTCCTTACGCTTTTAGTTCTCTCGTCACAGCACTTTGAATATGTGTGAAATGTCCAGAAATCTGTGCTCCCTTCAACGCAGGAAAAATCAAGTGCATGGTACAATTCAGTAGCCGAATCTTGTTCTACCAGACTTCATTAACTTTTTATTTATATTTTATTAATATTTATCCAAAAACACACGTTTAGTTCAAGAGTACAGTAGAAAATAAACATGAGCGTCTTTACCGAAAACATTGAACGCGCATCTATTAAAAAAAAAAAAAAGAATTGTAAGAATAATAAGTACAGCAAGTTATTTCGATAATCCGGATTTCGAATAAGAGAATTTCGGATAATGAGGGCTCTACTGTATTAACAGCCGTTTTGAGATCGCATTCACGTCACTATCGTCTGCTTAAATGAATGAAAGCTTCTGCACTGTGCAGAACTTTACTATTTAAACCATCGACTTTAAGGCCCATCTTGTTTATGAAGTTTATGACTACAAGGCCTTTTATACCAATTTTTAGCATCGTTGGTCTAAGGCGAGCGCAGGTCAATATGAGTTCGATCCCCACACGCCGAGGCGAATGAAGCGTCGCGTAAGGAGGCAAAGTTAATCTGAAAATTAATTGAGGAACAGGCTGATGCTCCATATTCGAAGCGGGGCGACGAAGACGCATACACGCACATAGCGAGTCAGTGGGAGAAAGCCTTTATGGTATAGTGGCAACAGCTGTCGAACGGGGGCCTGCAATCTGCTTTAACAGGCATCAACCAGTTGATTTGTGGGCTCATCGTTTCGAGAACTATCCCCTTCCCCTTTTCAATAAGTGGATTTAATAACTGCCGTTTATATCAAGGGTATCGTTTATATCCGGAGTTTCTGCTCCACTCGCTCGCCAATTCGTGCTAATGATTTTCATTGTATCGGAGCGCAAGGCCTCGTGGACATCCTCATCACAAGCCATGCGAGAGCAATGGAAACACATAGACGGCGTTGAGATCGTCGTGGATAGGGCAAGGGCTTGATTCGTTATAGGAAAAAGCGAAGGCTCTGACCGAAGGCGTACGCATAAAATTCACAAGGGGATTATAGGGCTACAATTACTCCATAACAGACACTCCCAAATAAAGGGCACTTCTATTTAGCGGACACTTTTCCATTTACCAGTCTTAATACTTATTATGTCCTAACACTCCCGAATGGAGGATTCTCAAGACTCAACATGATATTTAGAAGTTTTATTGCATATATATAGTGAAACTTCCTTAATGAAACTCCGCGAATGCCACATCTCTATTTAATGGACACCCCGAATACGCGCTTTATTGAACGGACATTTTCCAATTCGTCCTAACACGGTTATATCCTAACCTTTCAACGTAGACACGAACGTAGCGAATAGATACTCAAATATATGTTCAGCGATGTCCGAGGTGTCCGCTATTCAGAGATTTTACTGCATATCATATATACATATTCTATATACCATACTGTAGCTTTGTGCAAACGAAACTTACTTGGTGTTATGACTTCCATCACCCTTCCCCTCTTCTTCGCGCGCTACTGCTTTTGACTTAAAACGAAAAGGATAGTCTAAATATTTATTTGCCAAAGGCGAAAATACATATTTGCTCAAAAAATAATTTTCTAATCCCTAAACCAAAGCGGTTTATATTGACAGATTTTCGATACATCATACGCCAAGTTTGAAACTTATATACAAGCATATGAAAAATTTACGCATTTTAGTGTACTATATATTTATTTTCGTGTACATTTAAGCATAATATAAAATATATAGATATACTAAAATATATAGATATACTGAAGTAATAGAGCTCATTTAGGGCCCGGTGAAAGGTGTACAGATGTTCCAACTAATTTATAGTATTAAAAAAAAATTTCCTGTATGAAATTTAATTGAAATTTATGCCTAATTTAAGTTAAATTAAATTCAGCTAAATTAAGTTTAGCTACGCTAAGGATAATGCAAAAATTTAATTTTCCATTAAATTCATCTAAGGCAGTTCTTTTATCTATTCATAGGAAAACTAATCCTTAATTCTTCTCCTATAAAATCACCAGTGGCGGCCTCGTCGGGTGACACGAGTGAAATGGCACTTTACCTAAAAAAATTGGACGGTCGAACAGTTTTTTGTTTATTTGAATTCTAATTTCTTTTTACTTTTTGTCAAATTTAAAATTTGAGTAGAAAAATAAGATTTGAAATTTTATTTTGAGCACACTATTTTTTTTTAAATTTAATTCCTTTAATATAATTGGAATTACATTCAGGAACAGAAGACTACGTTTTTAAGTCATTTCTTTAAACGTGTTAAACG
>QLNU02015270.1:67983821-67998252 GCA_006491805.2 Dysdera silvatica
GTAGCTAGACGCTTATTACAGGGGGGGGACTCAGAAAGCTACAGAGGCTTAAAATTCGTTAATGTTTTGATGTATTTTATTAATATATTCGAGAAAACTAAATATCTAAATAGTGTAATTAATATATTTAACATTAATGAATGAATTTCTTAACGTAAATTTTGCATTGAAACTTCTAGAGGTAAATAAAATTTATAATTTTCCCTTGACTTATTATAGGGTAGACGAAGATTCAAACCTCTGTAAGTAAATTGGATATATATACACAGTGCCGGATTTACGTGTAGACTAACGAGGCTGGAGCCTTGAGCCCTTTGGGGGGTCCCGATAGACGTCTAGTGTTAACTTAATCCTAATTTAGCTCCTAAAACTTCGTTACATTTTTATATTTGCATATCCCTTTCGGGACTGTTTCTACCATTAGGTGAGGGTAGGTGACCGCTAGGGCGGAAAAATTGCGTAAAAATTTTAATTTTAAATCAAACAAAGAAAAAATTGAGCAAATGAGGAGAAAAAATGAAAAAGAAGAAAAATTAAAACATATAATTGTTTTCAAAAGCATACGGGACAATTACTTAATAAGTGACGAATGTGAAAATGTTTGATGTGTTTCATTGTTTAATTTTACACACAAGTTCTTTCATATCTAATACATTTAAGCCTTCTAGCTCTGATAATACAACGTTGTGTTTCAAAATATTACTCCTCTAATATCTCAGTTTTCAAAAATATAAAATATTGAAATTAAACCATTATAACATGTAGAAATTGTTTTACTATTCATAATACCCTAACATTACAAAATAACTAATATAAGTTTAAAATATAAATATAATTAACGGGTTTAATGATTCAAAGTATAATAGAAGATTTACATTGTTGTACCGCTGAATGTTGGTAGTGATAGAGAAGGGGAGGGGAGGGGATATAGGCGAAAGGGTGGTGGTAGTAAAAGGCTAGTTTTACTACTATCCAGTAAAAGGCTGGTTTTACTACTATCTAGTAAAAGGCTGGTTTTACTACTATCTACTATTGATACGCGACATTTTTCAATTCCCGCGTGGGATAACAAAACACCTAGAAACGGCTCTGATTCATTTACAGAGTTGTCGTCATCATCGTGCAATCTGAAAGTTCAGTGACCTATACAAGTTACTATTTCAGCGTTTTGGCTACACGTTTTGTTTAGTCTACGAGAGTTGTAGACAACACTGGAAGTGTAGACACCTCTTGAGATAATGAATTTGCAATCAGGGTTTTAGGAAATTTACGCTGGCTGTCAGATCACTCTGTTTACCATAAAGCTCTACTGGACACGTGTTATTAACCTTTCAATGATGCATTGTCACTACCGTCTTTATTCAAATCACCGCACCAAAATCAACAACTGGTCAGTCATTTTAAGCAACGTCAATACTCTATTTCTGACCGGAAATGCTTGGTATAATCATATTCCCATTGCAGTTTATTTGACCGTTGCCCTAACAGCTTTAATCGCCTTCATACATTCTCTCTCAGAGTGAGAGGGCTGGGCAAAATACTTAGAAATAGGCTATGTATTTCTGTACAAAATACTTGAAAATTTGTATTTTCGATACAAAATGCAAAATGTATTTTAAAATACTTTTCGAAAATACAAATTACATTTGCCAAAGGGTTTTTTACTTGTCGTTAAGGCACTTGGGGAGACTGTTAGGCTTAATAATTTCATAGTAATATATAATCGCATAATTCCATAATATGTCAACATAATTTCATATGTCACCATCATTTCATGTCACCATCATTTTGCACCGTTTGTGAATTCACACATACAATTGTACAAATATGTGATAAGGAACGAAATCCACTTTTTAGTTCTTTCCCCGTAAGACTAACTATATGCTCCATATAGCAAATAATTAGCCGTATTTATATAGCAAATAATTAGCCATTACGTATGGCTATTCGTGGCGAATCTCAGTTTATGAGCATTCTGAGAAGAGAGACGCTAACAGCAGGGCAATTTGAGTTTGAAATGGAGAGGGGTAGCAGAGAGCCCCCCTTAATCTAACAAAGATTTAAAAGCAAAAAAAAAACTACGTTTTTGTCCCTGGTTATAATAGTAAAAAAAATAATTAATTAGAAAAAATATTCATTTAAAAATAAATCGAAAAATCCCAGCAAAATATCAAATGAAGTGCAATGATATTCGTAATGGCTCAGAAATAAACTGTATTATAGAGAAAATATATATATTTAAAACAAGGAAACCAACATTTTATGTGAAATGTGTATTATATTTCAGAGAACAATAATATAAAATTTTAATTTATTTTTATTTAACATTCCTCTACATCTTAATTCTGCGTTGTATAGAAATAAAATACAGGGTACCAGGGAGGAAATTTACATACAAAAGGTTAAACACTGGTAAAATAGCAATGAAAAAGATCACTCAAGCTTTCGGACGCATCAGCAGCAGTCCTTCATCAGGAGTAATCGGAGGTTGTATTTTATACACATTAAATTCGAAGATGAGAGAAAGAGACAAATTATTCCTACGACGCACACATGAAAACCCAATGAGAACAATTTAAGCATTGGTATTCAACTCGCAGCCCGCGAGTCTCTTGTGGCCCACCAACATATTTTAATCGGTCCGCCGGCTTATAAAAAAATAGAAATTGTTTCACACAAAAACCATTCCCCCCCCACTGATCCCTTTGAGTCTTAAATCTATGTATTTTATTCCGTTCACATTTTCACATTTCGTAATAAATATCTTAAAACACTAGAAAACCAAAGCAATAAGCAATCTTCCCGCAATTGTGTTTTAACAGTGGCGTAGCGTATTTTGCGAGCGCCTAGGGCAAGTTAAATATTACGCCCCCAAAAACCCCTTAGAAGTGAAAAATATATTATCACGTAAATATATTATCACACCCAAATAGTTTCACGTAGACTTTCGAAGTGCATTCTAATAAGCAATCTTCCCGCAATTGTGTTTTAACAGTGGCGTAGCGTATTTTGCGAGCGCCTAGGGCAAGTTAAATATTACGCCCCCAAAAACCCCTTAGAAGTGAAAAATATATTATCACGTAAATATATTATCACACCCAAATAGTTTCACGTAGACTTTCGAAGTGCATTCTAATAAGCAAAATAGCTTTCAGGCAGTCAGATGCGTAGGGAAACGATTTTTATTGCTCAGAAGCTTGACGTTTTGATTCGATCTATGCGATTCATCATCATCAGAAGAAATGAATTACATGTGGAAAATTGAAAATTACCGAATATAGATGTAGTATTTATCTACGTTTAAACAAATTAAATAAAAAATTAAATACTGCATCCGAAAGTTATGCATATTCGACAATTTTCAATTTTTTACATGTAATTTCTTTCTTCTGGTGACGATTCGCAGAGATCAAATCGAAACGTCAAGCTTCTGAATAATAAAAATCATTTTTTTGCTCAGCTGTTTGACTAAAAACTGTTTTGTTTATCAGAATGCGCTGTAAAAGTCTATGTGAAACTATTTGGATGGCATATATTTTTCACATCGATCTCTGTTTAACAGATACCTATAATAACCTAACTATATTATCCACAATAAACTATCTATGATACCTATTACATGCTGCCTATGAAAACAACCGTTTTATATTAGTTTTGTTTCTTCTCAATATGTGGGCGGCCCAAGAAATTACATCTTGTCAACATCTCGATATCTCGTGAGAAAACATCTCGATATCTCGTGAGAAAACATCTCGATATCTCGTGAGAAAACATCTCGATATCTCGTGAGAAAACATCTCGATATCTCGTGAGAAAACATCTGGATATCCCATGAGAAAACATATCGATATATCGTTAGAAAACATCTCGATATATCGTCAGAAACAATCTCGATACATCGTCAGAAACAATCTCGATAAATCGTCAGAAAACGTCTCGATACATCGGGACGAAACACCTCGATATCTTGTGAGAAAACGTCTCGATATCTCATGAGAAACCACATCGGTATCTAGTGCGAAAACAGCTCGATATCTCGTGAGAAAATATCTCTCCCGTGCTTGGTGCTTACAATATGGGTATACTTCATTTCTGGTACCGATTTCAATTTATGTGACATTCAATCAATTAAATAGTCCGATCAGTACACAAATAGGACTCGTCGTGTGCATGGCACCAGGGTTTAAGCTGCAGTCGCATTTTTCGCAAAATGCGACGAGTTGCTCGAAAATGCGACAGGCATTTTTAACCACAGTTTATTCTCTGAAAGCAGGATTTCTCGATTCCAGAATATCCGTTTTGCACTTCAGCGATCTTTTCTTGTTCCTTTTCGTTTCCTCTTCAAAATTCTTAACAGCACCTGTTAAGCATCGTTGATATAAATAATTTCATTGATACGATTTTTCGAGCAACGAAAGCAACTAATATTTTTTAGCATTTTGCTACAAATTATTTTCCCATTTTAGCATTTTTGCGACAGCATGTTTTGAGCCAGCTTAAACCCTGCATGGCACCATGTGTCTATCTCATCAGCATCGAAAATTAACAAATTAATAATCGGTTTATTAAAATTAAGGAAAAAATCGTTTCCTTTATAAATTTTAATTGAGCTATTTATCAATCGCAAATGTTAGGGAAGAGGAGTCTTACCACATTCGAGGACCCTGCGTTCAATTACACCTTTGGGGTCCCTTTCAAACTAAGTTTTAAATTAAATTTTTGACGTAAGAGAAATCTAATATATAATAAGATAAACTTTTCGATTTAGGGCCCACATTTTAGATAAGGGTCCCGTTAGCCCATCCGTTGAATATATATATATAAGATCCCACTATGTGAGAGAAGGGAATGTGAATATCTTAAATCAATATCTTAAATTAAAATTCAGCATCACTTTTCATACAATACCATGTTCTCACTGAATGATGGAAAACTTACCATTGAACGCTTCAGAATGACGTCATTGTTCTATAAAACACGAAAAGATAAGGTTTTTGGGTGCTTTAATGTTATTTTCCTAAATAATTTTAGATCGGGTTCTTCTGCTTTTAATAAAGGTTTCTTTGTATGCTTTATGAGGGCACCTACTATGCCTCTTGAACTAAGTAGTGCCTTCACAATTCAGCTGTTAATGAACAGTAAACCGTGGATTCATTGAGTATTTATTTTTGCCACTTGTGTGTGTGTGTGTGTGTGTGTGTGTGTGTGTGTGTGTGTGTGAGAGAGAGAGAGCGCTAGAAGAGCTACTATCGTTGTCAACGATGACGCAAGTGGTCCAATTAAGCAGTTTTTTTTAAAAGAAAATGTTTCATTTGTTTTGCCACTCAAAATATCTCTATCCTTAAAGATCTTAAAAAGATTGGTCTATGAAAAAATATATATTAACATCATTAAAGAAATGTGATTTTGATATCACATCTTAAACCATAATTGGAAATCTACCAAGTGCAAAATTCCACGCTTGGCTTTACCCTTCAAAACACGAGTATACAAGCGGTTCACATTACTCGCGAATAAATGCGAGTACAAACATGTGTTAGCATATTGATATGAAACTGGGTCTTTGGGGATTCGCAATTATTCGCGAGTGGTGTGGGACCACCTTTAATCGACAAATTATAAATTATAATATGGTTAAGTTGACTATTCGAATGAACATCTCGATTGTATGAAAATATCGCTCGCGTAAATAGAGTCTAACTTTGATTTAACGATATCCTCGATTTAACGATTGTTTCTATTGGTTCTGATTAAGTTACATTGGGTCTAGTGTTAAAATTTCCTCGATAACTTTAACTTAATAACGATAACTTTTAATAACGATACTCTTAATAACGATAACTTAATAACGATAACTCTTCGTCATGAGACTGTAGCTGCAAGTAGAATTTCAGTTAGAAAATCAACTGTCATCAGAAAATCAACTTCAATTGACTTCACTCAATTGAAGGGAATGCTGATTTACAGTGTGTAAAGAAGTATTTACTGCGTTTTGACGTCAACAATGATGCTTTCGATGCATTTGAAAAAATCGAAAAGGCAATGTTAAATGCCAACTCCCAAGAAAAACAAAAACATCTGCCAATCAAAGATTTCTTATCGAAATAGTAATTACCGACGTACTTGTATCTTACGTTTATTAAAATTAACACGTGTTCTTCAGGACGCTGTTAACATTTTTATGATTTTCCTTTTCCATGATTTCTCATTTCAATTCCGATCAATATGGTTTCCCATGGTTTGTGCTCTGGGGAGAGTCGAAAATGTAAAAAATGTTGTTATATTGTTTAATGTAAGTGTTGTTACTTTTACATATTTTTCACGCACATTCTCAGCCTAAGAAAGAGCCCGGGATTTATAGCTTCCGTCCCGCCCCCCTGCCTCGTGGGTGTGTTATTGGTTCGGATAAATGTGTTTTCCCTATCTAACGAATCCCTCGATTTAACGATTATTTCTACTGGTCCCATGAAAATTGTTAAATCAGGGTTAGACTGTATGTCAATTTTGCGTAAATACCTCGATTGCAAAACAATTTCTTGCCCGCGATACCATGTGTAACCTAATTATAGACCAATCCTTTTGGCGCAGTATAGCCCAGATGCTCTTGCGCCATAAAAAATTCAAACAAACAAACAAATAGACCAATTTTTTTTATGTACGTAAATCGCAGAACGCAGAAGCTACTTTTTAATCATACACCTAGTTTATAAACCTAAAGACGTCATCTCCATATTTCCGAGAAATTAGCAAAGGAGAGGTTTTCGCTATACAGTCAAGCACAGTTAATACGAGAGGGTAAGAATATGTAAAATTCCTCTTATTAGCCGTTATTCGTAAAATAAATAAAAATTTGAAACTAAACACAGGTAATCAAATAATTGCTAAAAATAACTTGGGCAATTTTCTTAGTGCAAGATTTACTTTATATCATTTAATAAACATAGAATTTTCAACCTTACCTATATGGGGTCTATTTTTATTACACTGTAAATAAATACACATATGGTCTCATTTCGCTTAATTTCACCTCAATAGTTATTGAAAAAATCAGTAAGTTTTGATTGTTTGCTTGGCATATTCATTTGCGCATCTCGTAAATATCGACGTTTTCTTTTTCTTTGTTTTCGTAGGAAAAAGCAAAAAAAAAATTGGTATGAAAAAGGGAAAAAATCGCATTAAAGTTGGACAGATATTTTTCTCGTATTTGTCGAGATTCTGCTTTTGTGTTCGTAAAAAGCGTGAAATTCTTAATATAGTTAAATAGTGAACTAAACTTAACCTGCAGATTGCTCGTATTGAGTTCGACCGTACTATTTTCGAAATCGTACGTGAGAATTTCACCTTGTTTAGTAGCTCAGAATGATCCTTGCGCTTTCTTTGGGCTATAGAAATACAATCAATCAATGCATTATTTTCGAGCGCATTTCCACAGACACGATATTATCAGACTCATACCAAGTTTGGTGCAAATGGATTGCTGACAGCTTTAGGAGACCCTCTTCAGACGTTAGAATGGAAGTCAAATGTTAAACCCTGGCACTAGTGCCTGAGGGTGATATCTAAACGAGTCGAAAATGTATTTAACAGTATTTACGATACTTTTATATTATTTATTACAATATTTATTACTTTTCATTAAATGTTGTAAGTACTCATCCTAATATTTACTATATTACGATGAGTATTTGAAATATTTAATGAACAATACCCTAAGTTCGCGCTGAAAAATAGAGATAATTTATGGTGCCCACGTTTAAGCTCAAGCTAGCGTTTACTATGTATAGAAGAAAAAGAGACATTTCCGTGGACCAGAGTTGAATTAGGGGCTCACCAGTGTGCTTCAGTGTGCTTAGCCACTAAAGCACAACGAACGATGCTTCTTTTCTCCATACGTAAGGTTAGTATTACCTTTCTCGGGGTTAACACAATTGCCAAATCCGAAAAGCGTGAGGATTTTATAGCTTAAGCGCTGGCGTTAGAAATTTCTAGCTATAAAATTCCCCACGAAAAATTACAAAGAATATGCGCCGATGACCTTATGCGCTGATCATTTGGCAATTGTGCTAACCCTAAAAACGGTAATGATATTTTGTAAAACTGAAAAATGTGCCGAACCAAGCCATGAACAAGGAGTGGATTGAAATTAATTCCCTCCCTAGGCGTGTAGCCAGCAGGAGAGAGGCCAGCAGGGGCGCGGCCACATTTGCCCCATGCCTGTGCTCCAGTTGCCCCCACCGAGCCGTTTAAATATATATATATAAAATAATCCCCATATGCCCCTTGACTTGCCCCGGTTGCCCCTCCATTCTGGCTACAATCATGCCCACCTCTCCCATTTAGACCGCATTATTAACTGTAAAATTAATTTCCTTACGATAGAATATTTTGTTTCCACCAAAACCACTCCCCTTTTCTTTAAAAACGTCCCGCCCCTCTTTTTTGATTACTGTGCACGGGTCTAGTATAAGCAGCAGCAGCATAATATGATATTGCTCCATATACAGAATTCATAAAAAGGTTTTTCTTATGAAAAAGGCATTTTGATAGAAAGAATTATTTTCTGCACGAACAATACCTAATAACATTGTTCAAATGGAGAAGGGCAAACCCCAACCATCCCCCTTGAACACGCCCCTAATGCGTAGCACAAAATCGAAATGTGTCAAATCACCGAACGAATGCGTTCGTCTATGTCAGGTGGACAAAATAATACATTAATTCATTTGGTGAGAGATGTGGCACACCTGTGGAATGAAAGCCTAGAGCAAATATCGGCAAACTTTTAAAGGTATTGTGCCAAAGTACTGCTGCAATCTCCTTCCATGTGCTAGTCAACACTCACCAAATTGTGGATGTTTAGCTTACTATTTAACTAACGATAAAAATTAATGGATTAGTTAATTGGAGAACCAAAATTAATTAGTCATTTAAAAGGACACAAATGAATAATTAATTTAGCGAATAGAAAAATCTTAAGCAGGAGATTCTTTACAATGGGTTTCGTTTTAAATTAAATGAAATACTTCTTTTCAATTGTAGCAAATCCGTGCAGAATTTTATTTTTGCTTTAAAATCTCGGTGCGCGCCATCCAAAAATATTTCGCGTGCCAGATGCAGCACGCGGGTCACAGGTTGCCGACTCCTGGCATAGAGCGGCATACATACTATAGAAATGACTCCTGAATGAATGTCAAAAGCATTTCAACTTATCAGTCTGAATCCACGAGCCTTCATCAAGACAAATCAGATGAACCACGTCCAAAGCCATGAACAAGGGGGGAGCTCTTGAAGTTTAACCTCCCCCGCTAGCCTAGGCACGGGGGGGGGATTGGTAGGGGTTGTTACCCCCTATTGCAATGAAATTTTCTATATATGCATACGAATGTATGAAGTTGTAGCTCTGTAACCTTCCCCATAGTAAGCAAGTAACCCCCTTATGAATTTTCTCCTTCGGCCTATAACATCCGCCTGCTCATTCATACAATAACAATTAATAACCGCAAAATAAAATTTCTTATCAGAGATTTTTTACTTCCATCAAAGCCCCTCTTTTTTTCCATCAAAAACCCCCTTTTTTGCCACCTGCCTACAGGCCTGACCATGGTTCAGCATAGGTCGCGCTGCAACAATCCAGCTTCCCACTAGCACATGCTCAAGAACATTGGACCATCCTAAATGATATAATAAACGCACGCTCTTGCAGACAAAAAGAACCTGAAATACTGTGCAGGGATTCTGGGCTTACATGTATCCTTGCTGGACAAAGAATGCATGTTTAAGGATTCTAGCCGCTTTGCAAAGGCCAGGTAGGAAAGGCAAGGCGTCTCTGCCCAATTAAGACGTCAACTTACAAGCTAAACGTGATGAAGCGAATATCTTCCCCTCCTATTCTCTCGAAAAATATTATGAAGAAACTCCCCTGTGAAAGCTCACCGAGAAGTATGGTTAACTTTAGAAGGCCGGGAATCTATTATCATGTAATTGCTGGTTTTAGGACCGAACACATCGCGTTGTAACGCCCGGGAAACTGTTAAATAACATGGCGAGCTCTTGCTGACAATGATGGCTTAATTGGCGACGTATGCCGCATATACATGTAGGGGAAAGAAAATACTGGACTGTTCATTAGTAACATTAATTGCAATTCATTATTCATGAAGATAGAGCAAAGTACTTTGTCCTACGAGTAAACGGAAGAAATAATGTGGAATAATTATCGACCATTTTCTTTAACGAAAACTGATTTTGGCCAACCTTAGCAAAAGCGAGAGAAGCACGTGTACTCACTGGGGATACACGAAAGAATTTCAAGAGGTACATGATTTTGCTTAAGGAATTATTTCTGTATTTTAACTGCTATTTATGTTTTAAGTATTATTTCCGTATTTTAAATTATTATTTCTGTATTTTAAGTGCTATTTCTGTTTTAAGTATTATTTCCTTTTTTAAATATTATTACTTTTTTTAAGGATTATTGTTTTTAAGCATTACTTTTCTTTATATAATGTTTGAATAAACAATTATAAATGTACGTGTATTTTTTATTTATTTTTTTTTTGTTTTGTTTTGTTTTTTCCTACGTTATTTTGAAATAATAAAGTAAACTTCAGATTACTTATAAATGGAATTAAGATGGAGTCCTGCAGAGAGAAATGGCAGAGGTTTGCCGGCTAACCAGCAGCTTATAGTTTTCAATACTTTTAGGGAGGGAGACCCAGGCACATATTATATATATATTTATACATGTACATGTAATAATGTGTATGTAATGAATGTATACATTGTATGTAAAATTGAAATTTATTTTATAACATTAGTGTGCTGAAGCTCGGGCCTCATGGGTCCATATAACTCTACGCCTATAGACTAGAGGCTTATCCAGGGGCGGTTGGGGTTGCAAGCCCCTCCCCATTGCAATAAAATTTTGTATATTTAATATAGGAATATATGAGTTATAGCTCTGTAACCCTTCCCATTAAGCCCATAACCCCCTTATGAACTTTCCGCCTACCCCACTGCTATAGACGAATCCTCTTTTTTTACACTTGCATCGTCCCCAATATTCATCCTGCTGTCATTTTTGAAAATTTGCATATAAACTTTAAAGATTTTAAAAATGATGAAAATCGATAGCGTCAAATGAGAAAAGAAAGGGGGCTATCTTCCCCACTTGGAAAATTAAAATACCTATGATATATGCTATTTCATTGGTGAACCATAATAATAGCAAGATTTTGACTGTTTTTAGTTCTTGATTTTTAACCTTGAATTTTAACAAATATAGATATGGAATACTTGTAGCCAAAAGCCGATGCTAAAAGTAATAAAAGAAAGAAATATGGCTGACTGTGAAACTCAGAAAGAAACGGAACACTGTTTGCAGACAAGTCTTAAACTTAAACTGGGATTCTCCAAACAAACCAAGGAAATTTGGCGCAGTATAGCCCAGATGCTCTTGCGCCATAAAAAAATCCAAACAAACAAACAAACCAAGGAAAGGGAAGAAGAGTTAGATCTAGGAACACATAGAAGAAAACTGCGGGAAACAAAATTAAGAAAAGGGCAAATGATTGGGAGAAATGAAGAGATCCAAGACAAGTAGAGATCTTTCGTGAGGACCTTGCGTCACCCCACCAGAGATTAAAGAAGATGACGACGACGACTATTTCGTCATCTTAAAAACTATAAAGTTAAAAATCCAAATGTAAAGAACAAATCTAAAGTAGTAATTTCCGTAGACGTAGAGCTATATAGGCCGGTGGGGTCCGAGGTCTCCCAATAATTTTAAATAAATTTCAATTTTACATATACTGTGATCTATAAATGTACATAATATGTACTTGGACCCCCAATAAAATGTACGCTGATGATAATTTTATAAAATCAAATCAAATGCGTATCCATATCTAAAAACCTTTTAATTGTACAATATACAACAGCACGATTGTTAATAATATTTTAATTAATGTTTCTATCCCTGCTTAGATGAAAACAGTTAAAGCTAAGGCTTGCAGGCTTTTTAAAATATGTATAAATGCTCCTTCTAATTAAAATTTTTTTAATTTTTATAGAAAAAGTCACATATTAGCTTTTTGTTTTATTTTCAGAAAATGGTGCGTGCAATTCAACCGAATCAACAGCATGTAAACAATCTATAATTAAGTTAGATAGTATGCAGGAGCGGTCTAGGTCCTCTCATGGGTGCACCGCCCCGGAGGTTCAGTCCGCCCCTGATAGAATGAATAATAATCTGATTGAAGCGGGAAGAGTCAGATCTTGGCATGAATTTGTGTCTTTTACATGCCATGTAACCCAATCTCGTATTCCGCAACAAGTAACAAGTCATGGGGCTAAGCTTTTAAATATTATGGGTGTATCGTATTTACTGGAAGATTTTATATATGGAGGCTTGCTCTCAGTTTGCCTCTACGTTCAAGGAACGCGAACGGTTTTTTACTCGTGAAACCGGATTTGATTGCCCTTTGAAAGAGGTCAGCCTTCAAAGGAAAGTGACATGATAATTAAAACGCCTTATTTACAAATTTCTTTCAAAGAATTTATAAATACTACAAATGGAATAGAAAGGTGCCGTATCCCCTATTTCCAGTGTCCTAAAGATCAAGCTTTAGTCTATATATATATATATACTAGTCAGAACTAGGATAGCAGCAAAAGAATGCTTAAAATTGTAGGCCAATTCCGCATTGATGACTTCATGGTGTCAACCTGAAATTGGCCATTTGCGGAACGGCTGATGCAAACGGTTTGTTCAACTAGTCGATTCAAACTATAAAATGGAAGGAATTCCATTTATGGTAGTAAATTTCGTGGGACTGCTGTCATTTGCGAGAAGAGAAGCGTTTGCACTTTCAAATTTGAAGAATATTTATCCTGCTAGGTGCAATTTGAAAATCGTGACATTCCACTTTGGAAACTATTGGCAGAATGCTCGCTTTTCTGCTAAAAAAACGTATTTGGCCGACACTCTATCTACAAGGAGAAAAGGTAGCCTTGGCGCTTATGCATCATGATCCATCATTCGAAAATCTTTCCAACATGAACGGTAGAGGCAGCTGTATCTTGTTTTTTCTAAAGCTCGCATAGCCCCGGGATATTTAATAGGTCGTTGTAGATTCTTTAAGAAGATAAGGCCCTGCCTCGTAAGAAAATCCTGAATGTGAAAAAATGCTGATTAATGCGTATAGGCGTTGATGACAGTAATATATCGATAATGAAATTGGCGATAACATTTTGTCGATTAATCATAATCGTTAAAACAAATTTGTCAAATATCATTGGCTGAATCAATATCATAGAACGCTTTGCATTTTATATGCATCATTCATGACTTGTGAAGAATGGATTAGGCTAATCACCGGAAGGTCTCTTTCTCTCTCTCCTTGGAATTTTACAATTCATTTAGCTTAGTTTGAGTGACACTGGCTAATTGGAATAAATTGACCTGAAGTCAGTATCACGTGTTGCTTTATTATGGACGATCCGAAAAGAACACGTTGTTTCGAGTGTTAGATTAGAGGCGCATTGACTTTTTAAAATTGATTGAATTTGCATGATACCACTCGTTCTCCTTTCACAAAAATCAAGTCAACCAATTGCAAGTTAACCAAATTTAATAATAAAAGTTGGTTGTCAATTACCATGTTGTAGTTTAACGTAAAACAAAGCTCTCGCTAATTAAAACTAAGTTAGCATAAATAATTAGTAGTAGTAGAAGTATTATATATAGCGGAGTAAGTTAGTATTAAGTTACTATTTACCAGTGATAAGTTTCCCATAATTAATGATCACCATATGTGGAATAAGAAATATAAACTTTAATTAATAATAATAATAATACACTTTTATTTCTTCTTCTCTGATACAGCCATACAAACGTCATACTGCATTATTTACATTATATTATTTTACACTATATTATTTATATTATATTATATTTTATACCATATTATTTACATTATATTATTTTACACCATATTATTTACATACATTAATATTGTATATAATTAATCCACATATAAATAAATATTGCTATAGAATACTGTTATTATTTCAAATAGTGGTCTTCACCTTAAGAGGAAACATAAAGAGCTCTCTCTTTCTTTCCCTCTCTCTCTCTCTCCCTTCCTCCCCTTCTCCTTCCAGAACATCAGAACATCCAGATAAATGTAATTTGTTTATTTGTTGTGAATGTTTGAGCTCTATTCTTTCAATTTCTTTATAACTACTTCTATTTCTTTATAATACTTATATTTCTTTATAATACTTCTATTTCTTTATAATACTTCTATTTCTTTATAATACTTCTTTTTCTTGAAACCCTTGACTTTCCGGTTCGAACCTTTTTCTGAAGCGTTTTCTGTCAATGATGGTCGTGGACTGATGCCAACTTATTTCCTCGGGTTACAATATT
>QLNU02015270.1:68001702-68044214 GCA_006491805.2 Dysdera silvatica
TATATTATATAAGCTGGACACTACAGGTCGTGGTTGGTGGCGTTCTTAGAATGCTCTGGTAATGCTACCATCAGTCCGCTAGGTAAGCTGAACGAAGATATTTCGGTTTGAGGCATTATGGTCTTCCCGTTGTGGAAGTACGGATGGCGCCGATGAAGAATTAGCAGATACGATGAAATACACAAGATAATACTTTATTGAAGGTTTGTTAGAAGATACATCGGTGTGTACAACTCAAGGCAATACAACTCTAGGCGCAACGCCGAAGTTGCTATTGTTACACAGTATGGGAACAGTATTGTTACGAGTATGGGAACGTCGCAACCGAACATCCGTCCTCCTTTATATTTACATCCCATCTTCCCTTTCTTACTCTCTAATAAATAGTCTAGTAAATCTCTCTTCCAAATAGGAATTATGTGCAGAAATTCCTTATTACACATTAAATACTAATCAAACATTTGAATTTCTCTAACTTCTCATATCTGGTTTGTTTTTGTTTTTTTTAAACTAATAATAAACTTTCTGAAGCGCCTGTGCGTCATTCGACTAACTCTATACCTCTGGTTTTTTTTTGTTTTTTGCTTTTAATCAAAGTATAAATCTTACTCTCGGGCAGTATGGGCTTTGTCAGACTCCCGCCTTTATGCATTACTGCCCAGGTGGTTAGAAGTACATGTTCATTATTGTAATATCAAATTAATGTGTTTAGTTGCTTTACCATGTTCATTTGTATGTACTATTATTATTGTTCATTAACCACCCAAAATAAAGTTGTTAAAAAAAGTTACGAGAACATTTAACTCATAACGTAGTGGCATAACTAGGAGGAGCTAAAGGTGGCTTAGCCCTCCCTAGAAAAAATTTAGCCCCGCCCTGGAAAAATGAGATACATATGAATGTTTTGCGCAGAATATTAAGTTGAGGGCTATAATCTCACCCCCACCCTACAAGACCTGAAAGCTAACTATGCCAGTGTTGTTAACATCTGTATTAGATTGTTAATGGGTCCTTAACATTTTTCCACTGACCTCCCGCCTCTTTTCTTATTATTTTCATGATCTTCATGATCTGATTCACTGTCTTCATGATCTTCCTGCATGAGCATAGCTGTATACTATGTAATGCACTGCTTACGTGGATTACGTCATTAATAAACGTGGTTTTACGTTATTAATAAACGTATTTTGCGTCATTCGTTAACATCTGTATTAGAGTGTTAATGGGTCCTTAACATTTTTCCACTGACCTCCCGCCTCTTTTCTTATTATTTTCATGATCTTCATGATCTGATTCACTGTCTTCATGATCTTCCTGCATGAGCATAGCTGTATACTATGTAATGCACTGCTTACGTGGATTACGTCATTAATAAACGTGGTTTTACGTCATTAATGAACGTGGTTTTACGTTATTAATAAACGTGATTTTACGTCATTAATAAACGTGGTTTTACGTCATTAATAAATGCGGTTGTACGTCACTAATAAATGTGGTTGTACGTCATTAATAAACGTGGTTTTATATCATTAATAAACGTAGTTTTACGTCATTAATAAACGCGGTTCTACGTCATTAATAAATGTGGTTTTACGTCATTAATAAACGCGGTTCTATGTCGTTAAAGAACAACAATGTCGTCAATTTTAGATTCATATCGTTCATCATTGAAATGGTTTTCATATACTTTAACATGAAACTAAACACATTTGTATGGTAATTGACTATCGATTGTAAAGTGAACATACATACTAAGGTATTTCAATTCGATTGGTAGCTGCATCACTTTGATTTTAGAACTTTACGCGGGATTTTTTTTTTCCTTTATACAGCGAACCATTTATTACAACACACGGCGTAATAACTTTATACGCCAGAAATGTATTAAGTAAGTTTCATTATCACGGTCATTTATACAGCCATCATTTATACGGCCAAAAATCATTATCAGTGGCATAATCAATTTCACACTGCTACACATTTATATTGTTAATATTAACAGGTGATTATTAACAATAACCAACCAAGCCGGTTAAAGTGAATAATTGAAGAGAATTTATCACATTGACCGGTTACTATTAATAATTACCAATGAAGTTTGGTAATTATTAATAATAACCGGTTCTGAAAATATACGTTATCTCACTATAAAGCAAAATAAAAACAAAAGCATTGATTTAATGATTAGATCAAATGAAAGAAGAATTTTTTTATTTTAATATAGAATAGTTTAGCCACAAACAAAATTATTAACTGAGAAATGCAAATGATATATAAAGAAATGTCATAATTTTTGTGTTTTCTTCATCATGTGGATGATGAATTATATATAATGAATTATATATAATGTGGTACTTTGCTGCAATATATTCTAATAAAGTAAGATGAATGTTGAGTTCTTCTTACTTTAAGATAAATTAAATAATATATAAAATAAACACTAACAATAACTAATATTTATAATGGCGAATAAAATAAATTTGAATAACTAAAAAAATAGACATATAAAATAGAAGTACGTTAGAGTTGAAGTTTTAATAAATTATGCTTAATTAATTACATTGACCAAACTTCATCGATAATTATTAATAATAACTGAATTTATTACTTTAACCGTAACATATGTTTATATATATATAACGTGAAAATCGTTTATAACGACGCCGATTATAACGACCAACTGCATATAACAACGAAATTTTTACATGAAATTTGGTTTGCCATACTAAATATATCGGTTATAGCGACATCGTATATAACGACGAAACCTGCTATAACGACGGCGATTTTGTAGTCTACGTAGATTCTAACTAGGGAAATTCGTATCGGATATAACGACGCGACTTGACAGTCATAAAGCAGAACCACGTGGGTTAGTTATTAAAATTTAAAGTTAGTTATCAAAATTAAAGCGTTATTCTAATCTTGTTTATTTACAAATGTCTGAGAAAGTTTTATTACTGCTAAACCTAAATATTAAAGATAGTGAACTTAAAAAGTGATTTATTAATTGAATATCACGAGGGTCATATTCTTTAGGAGTCCATTCTATTTTTTAAGCGTAGAGCCCATAAAACTCTTAAACCGGCACTGTTCTTAAGTCATTAATATAATAAATACTATTTATTACATTTGTTTTCTACATTATATACTTTAGTAGTATTTTCTACAATTTTTTCAATTTAAAAAACTAAGAAAGTACTATGTACTTAGTTTGGCTATAACGTAATATAAACGGAAATTAAATTCATTATAATTATGTTTTTATTTAATTTTGAAACCAAAAAGTTTAATACTTTTTACTATCAAAATAATTTATAAAACTCTAGAGTGTACTATACTGCAGGCTACTATGATTTTAAAAATATATCTTTTATAACGACCGAATTTGCACGGTTCCTTGGAGGACGTTATAACCGATTTTTACTGTGTATAGTGTGTTAAATCGTAAATTGTAGGATTTGAACTATGATATATAAAGTATGAGCTTTGAAGAATCTAAACTATGAGATCTAAAAACATTTAAAATATGGGATCTAAAAACATTTAAAATATGGGATCAAAAAAATTTAAGACGTGAGATTTAAAATTTTAAACTATAACAGCTGAAATGTATAACTAGGAAATCTAGAAAATATGACCTATAAGATCTAAAAAGTATAACTATATACTTCATGCGATTAAAATGAGATGCCATCTTTAACTATGTATCTTTTAAAGTGCTTTCTACTTATGTTGACTTCTTTTTGAAAACGTTCCTTTTAGTATATAAGATATATATATTTTACAGATAAGGTTACATTACATCACAGGCAAAGACATACAAGAAGTTTCATGTATATTTCATTTACACAAAATATTTAAAGGATGTTCTTATATAATAAGAAATAAAAAATATTTAATTTAACACAGAAGGATCTTCAAGTAAATTTGTGTTCTTTAGTAAATTGAGAGTAAGATTTATATAATAGAATTTGATATTAATTTGTTAGAAGTGATTCATTGAAATGTCATTTTTATTTAAATAATTGCATTTTGATAAAAGCAATCGATCGCGTTCCTTTCGTTCAGATAACCATTTTGATAAAAAAAAATCGATTATAACACTTACGTTTAAACAACTGCACTTCAGCAAAAATGATCATTTTTACTTAATCAATTTCACTTTGATAAATGTGGGATCCGTTGTATTACTTTTTTTTAGATAATTATGCTTTGATAAAGTGATCCATATTCATTTTAACAATTTCACTTCGATAAACGGGATCAATTATGTCACTTTGATTTAGACAATTTTATTTTGATAAAAGTGATTTATTAGAATCTGTTTTCATTTTAACCTTTGCACTTTGATAAACCTGATCGATTTTGTCACTTTCATTTAGACAATTGTATTTTGCTAAAAGTGATTTATTATAGGGACCATTTTCATTTTTAACAATTGCACTTTGATAAACGTGATCGATTGTATCATTTTTATTTAGCCAATTGTATTTTGATAAAAGTGATTTATTAAAATCCGTTTTATTTAAGTAAGCACATTTTCATAAAAAAATAATTGCGTCATTTTCGTTTACACAACCACACTTTAAGAAAAGAAATCATTTTCATTTAAACAACTGCGTTTTGATAAAACAACTCCATTGCCGTACTTCCTTCCAATTACGCAACTGCACTTCGATAAAAGTAATTGACCATGGTAGTTTTTATTAAATAATCATATTTTGATAAAAGTAATTGATCATGGTAATTTTTATTAAATAATCATATTTTGATAAAAGTAATTGACCATGATAATTTTTATTAAATAATCATAGTTTGATAAAAGTAATTGAGCATGGTAATCTTTATTAAATAATTATATTTTGATAAAAGTAACTGACCAAAGTAATTTTTATTCAATAATTACATTTTGATAAAAATTACTGACAGCGGTCATTTCCATTTAAACAATAGTAATTAGAAAATATTTGTGAACCATATCTCTTTCTCTTAACTGCAAACATAGACACAAATTTTATTTTAATTCGTTTTAAATAAAAGAAACGTTTGCGCCTTTTTCATGTAAGGAGAATAGCCACATAATTACAAGTATTTTCAAGTTATAGAATGTGAAGCAACTAGCTCCTTAAATGTGCTGTAAATGCACATTCCTTATTTACATTATGCCTTCGATTTAAATGAATTATATACAAGATCGATCACGAGGACAAAGCGCTGAAATGGAGGTCCATTTCAAGTAGAATTTGTCACGGATTAAAGTCCAAGTCCTCTGTATGGGAGGGGGAGTCCCAATTTTTAAATATTAAGATCAGGTTCGGTTCTCAGCGATGCCAGAGAGAGAGAGAGAGAGAGAGAGAGTATCCAATAAGTTATAGATACAGAGCCTTCTGTTTGCCTTCACTGATAACAATGTTGTAGGTAGTAAGTCATGCCTCTCCTCCCTAGATTCAATAATATAGCCCCTCCCCCGCCTTACCATTATTCGCACATATTTAGAAGGGCCCCCTCCAAATTATTGTCACCCTAATTTTGTGAAAATCACGGAGGCATTAGCAAACAACTACAAAACGTGTGTATCTCTACTCGTATTTTTCTACCTATACTTCTAGTCTCTAAAACTGATCTTCAGAAATTGATCAAAATTTCTGGAAATCAGTTTATTGAAATCATTTTATTTCACGGATCTGCCTATCTCTAACTAGTTACTAATAAAAAAGGTTTTTTATTTATTTATTTTTTTAAATTTTATAATGTTAACGAAATAGAATTTGTCCCTTTGAAAGGAACTCAAACTTCCACTTGAATTTCTTATTCGAGTTTTCGAACATCGACTTAAATTTTTAGCGGGTTTCAATAGATATTGAACTCGTTGTGGCTTTTGGTTTTTCTGTCTGTCTGTCTGTCTGTCTATCTGTCTGCAATAAAAAGGGTAAGGTAAAGGTCTCCCGTAAATGCAATAACGATGGCTATTGTTAACGTTGAAAACCTACAGAGTTACTTGAGAATTAGAGAGTTGTGAATTAGAGAGTTGCGGATTAGAGAGTTGCGGACTAGAGAGTTGTGGATTGGGAAGTTGCGAATTAATGTTAATTGAAACCCGCTAAATTTAAATATGGAACATAGGCGGTTTTCTTTCACTTGCTTGTTAAACTCCTATTTGAATTTTTATGAAGTATAACATGGTTATAGTGATGCTTTCGTAACTGTCGGAGAACTTTCTGGTGCAAAAGATTCTTTTGCACATATTAATCAGACCACAAAGATGGAAGTTCGCATTGCTTATACCTAGTATGTTCGACTGGTCGATTGCAGTCAGTCACCTTCTAGACCTATTCGTAATATGGTCACATCGCAGGCCATCGCATGGCGTGTAATGATGCCAGATCCCCCAAGTGTTATTCCGCATGCACGCGCACGCTTATTAATATTTAAATATGAATACTCCAAATGTATGTGTTTTTATTTTGTTTTGTAAGTCTGTGGCTATAATTTTACTTTGACTGACATAATTTTTTATCATATTATATCAATTCCGCTCATGTCAATCCGTAATCTTTTAAGTGTTAATTAACTTTATATGCATATTCCGAATGTATGTTTTTCACATATGTGCAAGGCCACCTTTCCTTTAGGCCAATAGTATTTCAGCCCTAGGGCGCCTATTTATAAACTTTTTCAAATTTTTAGGACTTAATTACCTCTTTATACATACTCGTAAAAAGGTCTAATACATGAAGATATACGTATCACAACAACAAATAAGCATTATTTACATTTAAATAAAAGCTTTAATGTTATTTTGGACTTTATATCTACACTTCTTACCCTCGTCAGCAATCATCCCAGGGAGCTTAAATGCACAAATCTTACGAATGTAAACGGTATCTCTCAATTTATTTTTTATATATAAAAAAACAAACTTTCCCAACACCCAACAATTTAAGCATGCCTGGCCCGTACTATTCCGTATTGCTTGGTTTATCACTTAGTTTGTCTTCAGTGTTCACTAATTTTTTAGATTTTCATTAAAAAATGACGCCATTGTTCATTTACATCTTTATGGGCATGAACCCAACACCTCATTTTCAAAATTCTTACGTTTAAATCTGAGCTTAAATTCGGAATATTGCATGTGTGTGTTGACATAATTCTTGCACAATCACATCTTCACTATTCGCTGTCTTGATAATGTACTTACATATGAGCCAAGCTCATGAAATCTACACTATAAACCTACTAGCATAACAATAAGTTATCACAACCATTTTACTTGTGCATATTACTAAAAAAATATGGTTATTTTTGGCTAAAAATATGGCTATTTCTGGACTAAAAAATATGGCTATTTTGGGCCTTAAAATATGGCTATTTTTGGCTTAAAAATATGGCTATTTTTAGCTTACCTGCTGCACTTATAATATGACTTTTGGCCATCGCTACCTTCTCTTTGGTTTCCGCGAGTATGGCACTCACTCCAAACTTGAGGTACGGAGTGGCGCTTCCGGAGGTCTGTCCGTTCGTCCGCCCAGTTTTATTGTCCTTGCCTGTGCCGACGACATAGCACGCCGAACACGTGGTACTACAGGCCGTGCAATTACCCGCAGATACAGAGTCCGTGGCACAGGCAGAGACCGCGATAGGCCTAGCGAGGAAAGCCGGACCTCCACCGGAAGCAACCGCGGCAGCCACTGCGGCACGGTCCCGTAGCAAATTGTCGACGAGGAAGGAGCTGCTGACCGGCGGGCTCGACCCTGGTGACAGTGGTGAAGTCAATGTCGGCATTTGGCACCGTAAAAGAGGTGAATACACAGAAGTCTGAGACAGTAAATTTGGATACATCATCTGTTCTTTTGTTTATAAGTTCAAGCTAACAAAGGAAATGGGGTTCTAAACACGACTTGCGAAGATCTAGACGAAACGATTATATCGGTTCTGTTTTATCGATGAATAGTGAATATCGAACATTACCAGTTGCTGCACTCGAAGCGGATTGTCGGCAATTGTTTGTATTGACATGACCGCTATTTACCACAATGTGCTGGTCTCTTCCTCAATTCTTCTTGTATCGATATTGGCTATCACTAATTTCGGTCTATCGATATCTCACCCAGTTTATTCTTATACTAATAAAAAACCAGACACAAATATTTCTTAAAATCCTTTCGTTGCTATCTATTGCCCTTCCGGGTTCAACAACGGTCTTCTTCGACTAGTTTCCGCTTGCTCCCTTTCAAATACGAAACAATTGCGGAAATATCATCTCAATAAATACAAATGAATCGAATATTTAACACCCTCTCAAAATCATCAAACACTATCAGCAACTTGCGTGAACCGTGTCCCTCTCTTGTTTGGGTACTTTTGATAGGCGGTCGTTCAAACCTCGTGCAGCTCGCGCTTGCGCAGGTGGACGCTAACTGTGATTGGTCACTGCTGTGAATAAGGCAGCGAGCTCATTGGCGAAAAGGTGGCTCAGGGGGCGGTCCTAGAGTTTTGGGAAAGCTTGATGCGAGGATGTGATAAACGGAAAGCAAAGGTGATTATTTCCTATAGTCACCTGTTGGAACGGGTAGGTTTCGATTTAGGAGGGAAATCGTGTCATAAATGACAGGTTTTATATATGCATATATATATATTTTTTTTTTTCTATAAAGGACATGAACATACAAATAAGGTTTGTTTTCTGAGGTCAACCTCAGGTGAATCCACATGTTAGAGAGGTGAAAATAGAATATTAATAATTTTAAAAATGTATAGGGTATGAAATAAAAAATATATATAAATACAAACAAGCATAATTTTTCGAAAAAAAGAAAAGAAAATGGATTCTTTTTTTTCTTTTTTTTTTTTTTAACAGCCATGTTATTCTTCATCAAGAACTGTACGATGTCAGTATTATTGGTTTGCTTTTTATAATAAGCATTAAGATTCTGCAAGACCCATTTACAAAAAGTTACCGAAAAAATATAGGTGATGATGAAGTATTAACACCTATCTTTTTTCTTCATTATCACTCATTTTCTCCCTCCATTATCACCCATCTTTCTTCCTCATTATCACCAATCTGTTTTCGGCAGCTAGTTTTTGACCACTCCAAGCAACATTTTAAGTCGAGTAAGAAAGGTTGAATGGCAGAAGAAGTTCTAAAGACCCTTCAATCAGAGATTACGTAATAAGATATCGGAATAAAATATTATTTTTTTATATGTGGTGAAAGTTCATCAGAGTTAATGGAAAGAAATGCTTTAGCGTCTTGTTCAAAAACAGGAAGTGTTAATATGAATTTTAAAACTTTCCTGTTTTCGGCCAAATCATTGTTGACTATTCCTGCGCTTTTTGCGCGCACGAGTGGTGTTTTTATCACCAAATACCTCTCTACAACAAGCTGTGGATTAGTTATATAGCAGCTTTTAAGATCTAATTTTAACGGTGTATATTTACATAGTTGATTGAGACTACAAACGTAACAAGGCAAGTGTGGATGGTAAATTACTCACAATGAAAAGAATGGCTTCTCGGCACCTGGTGAGAGCCATACCCACGACATCTTGATAATCGGCCAAGTGCTATCACCTACTGGGCTGCAAGCTGCAGTCAAACTTCCCTCTGAGAGAAAGTGAGTCTTTGTGAGTCATTTTTCATCTAATATTGCCACATCATCGGCTGTGATGAGAATTGTTGACCACGTAACGTAGTGATATAGCATGGTAGCGCGTAGCCAAATAATCACACGATGCAACTTATTACAAACGAAACAGAATTTGATTCAGTATAGAATGTAGATCCGTTTGTACAACTCGAAGATCAAATAAAGGGCGAGAGACTAAAATGCTTGAATCTTCGATGAGTATTTAGTACCCTGCTCGTTATTTTAAATGAGAGGGCTAGCCTATATCCTTGTCCTTCCAGGGTTTCTAGCAATCTGATTCTCGGATTACACTTTACAGAAACAGCAAGTCATAAATTTGCATCAGCTTCCCCTGAGTGGGAAAATGTTCTTTTCCTCTTTAGACATAGGCTACGGGGCATCTGAAGGTCTTCTTCGGGAGCAAGTGTTGAATTTCCATAAATTGTTCTCAAGCAAATACGTCCTCTCTCGTGGACGAACAGCAACTCCCCCCCCCACCCCATGGTTCGGACATTAAAACGTGGGGGGCGATCGTTAAAATTGCACGAAATTGACCTTGGGGTCACACAGCTGCCTTTAGCTCTTTCCAATGCCATCGTGGGAAGTGTCCGGCAAGTATAAGTTCTCATGATGTCACAACCTTAATAAAGGCAAGGGCATTGGCGTACGCAAGGGGGGGTGTTGATGGGAATTGTAACCCCCACCATTGCAATGAAATGTTGTATATTTAACATAGAAATATGTGAGTTGCAGCACTGTAACCCCCCCCCTTACGAACTTTCTACTTATACCTATGGGTAAGGGTTGAATTTTGGTTTGGCGCAGTATAGCCCAGATGCTCTTGCGCCATAAAAAAGCCAAACAAACAAACAATAGTTGAATTTTTGGAGGAATTTTAAGATGAAGAATATTGGCGCCATTGAAGAACTTGGGGCGTCATCAAAAATTGAGGCGTTCGATAGACGCTTTGTTACTCGCTTTTTTTTTAGACTTTTTGTTCTTTTATGATTAAAATCTCACTAACAATAGAACACAGCGATTGACCAGGATTTCCCCATAACTAGTAAGGCTTTGTCAAGGTACAGATATAAAAATTGAAGGAATGTTGTAGTTCCATCCAGTTGAAGTGATATTTATTTAACACTTTAAATGTTTAGGTTAATTCATTAATATACGTCAATAAATAAATTAATTCGAATACATCGTTAAAGGAATTTAGTGCGCCTTTCTGGTGGAGCCTCCAAGAATTACGTGTGTATACTTCGATGGTAAATGGAGGACTAATTATTTTTTTAGAATTCGAAACGCCGCGTTACAAATACTGTTGCCAAATACAAAAAGTGAAATTATAATTATACGCTGTGTGTTGCCAGATACGGAAAGTGAAATTATGTACACTTAGAAACGTTACATAAAAGGAAACGATTTGGCAAGTTGCCAATTTTAAAAACTGTGATTATTAATTTTTATATAAATCGAACACTACGCAGATTAAATCAAACAACAATATCAATCAACGTTTATTGGCGTAGTGATACCAGCGCCGATGCTATAACATCGGCGCTGGTATCACTACGCCAATAAACGTTGATTAATATTGTTGTTTAATGTGATTATTAAGTTCGCATTTCTTGCTATTCTAAATGGCAACAGTCAGGAAGTCCACAACGTGATCAAACAGCATCTCTATTGTGGGAGCCCACAATGGATCCAACGTATAAAAAAATATTCCGCAATGTTTCGAGAACTACTATTCCCTTCATCAAGCACAACCTATGACTGAATCACACGAGATTTGTGCAAGAAGCTGGGGAAAGCTGAGATAAAAATTCGGAGAAAGCCTGGGTGCGAGACTGCCCCGAGAAAACCCGGGTACGGGTTAGCTTTGAGTAAAACCCAAGTATAAATACAAGACATTCTTGATACCCCCCACTTGATAAAGGGAGCAGTACTTCACGAAAAGTTGAAGAAACTTTCCTTTTATTCATTCGTGTAATTCTCATCAAAGCCGATGGTGTGATTTTATTATATGATTGAATACTCGCAAAGAAAAGAATGTTTCGGCGCATGGCGGGAGTCGAACCCACACCTTCTTGATTCACTGGCGGATCCAGCGAGGGGTGGAGGGGGCGATTGCCCCCCCCTAGGGTTAAATAAGAAAAAAATAAAGACGATGAAGAATATTTTATGTGTTGTTTGTTAAGACTGTAATAAATAAAAGTCTTACACCAAAGTCTCCAAATCTTGGAGAAATGCGATCCAGACGTTTTTCCACGAATCTACAAGCTACTCGTCTTTCAAACTACGTTTTCAGTAAGGGTTACTTCAGCAGAACGTAGTTTTTTATCCTTGAAGCGCCGTCAAACTTGGCTTCGAACGCGGATGACAGAAGAGACTTTTAATACACACCCACAGAGACATTCATATTGATGTAAATAAAGTGATTGACAAATTTTCAAAGAAACCAAGATGGCTCGACTTTGCACTATAAACTTCAAGTTTTTTAAAAAGTTGCTTGTTATAAAAAAAGTAAAATAATTACGATGTTTTTGTAGTTTAAATTTAAACTTGTTCTATTAATTACATTGTAAATTATCGTTTTTGGTTATTGTATATGTCTCCTTTACTAGCTTATCCTTCTGTCATACTTGACTATAATCTGCCCTAAACCATATAGTTTAATTAAAGAAAAGCCCAGCTTTAATTCATTGTCGTAAATTAAATATTTTGGTGAGTATAAAGCAGGGTTGTCCAACCTTTTTGTGTAGTGGGCCACTTAAAGAATTTTCACGGATCTTATAAGCCAGCGGTTTCTTAAAAAAAAAAATTGAAAAAAAATAACTTACACTGAACAGCCTCCCTTTAGAGTTTTTTCCAGTTATTTGTTTGTGCACTTCCGATATAGAAAGGGTTCACATATGTTGCTCAAACGATTTTTCCATATTTTTGAAAAAAATCTAAAATTTTTGTTTAAGAATTTTTTTTATTTCAAACAGTTGTAGGCGAGCCAGATTAGCATTGTTCGCTGGCCGTATGCTGGACAACCCTGATATAAAGAAAGGCTAGTAATATAAAAACATTTACTAAAACTAAAAATTTTCCGGGTGAGGGGCCCTGAAACCGACCCCCCGTAAGAACATCCTGGATCCGCCATTATCTTGATTACCGGTCAAGTGCTCTACCTATTAATCTACAAGCATAGATCGTCCTCCTCCCCTGCGAGCGTATATAAGGCTTTCACTAAGAATAAGTTTGCGAAAAATGGTACAGTACTTTGACTGCTTTTTAAACTAGGGCAACAAGCCAAAGAAGCAAACTTTCCGAAAAGCAAGACGAGTGTTAATATTCTCATAATGAGTAATAATTCTCATATGTAATGGGTAATAACTCTTATATATAATTAGTAATAATTCTCATATATAATGAGTAATAATTAGCATAAATAATGAATAGTCATACTCATGTGCAATGAGTAATAATTCGCGTATATAATGAGTAATAATTCTCTACGTAATGGGTAATAATTCGCATGTATAATGAGTAATAATTCTCATATATAATGAGTAATAATTCTCATGTATAACGAATAATAATTTTCGTTTATAACAAGTAATAATTCTCATATATAATGAATAATAATTCTCATATATAATAAGTAATAATTCTCATATACAATAAGTAATAATTCTCATATATAATAAGTAATAATTCTCATATATAATGAGTAATAATTCTCATATATAATGAGTAATAATTCGCATGTGTAACGAGTAATAATTCTCGTATATAATGAGTAATAATTCTCGTATATAATGAGTAATAATTCTCGTATATAATGAGTAGTAATTCTCACATAATGAGTAATTCTCATCATTTTTTTCACCGCGGATGCTTTTAAATTTAATGGGTACGATAGATATAATGCTTTTAATTTGAACGGGAAGCAATTACGCGTTACATTTCAATACTGTTTTCTGTTTGATCAAAAAAAATTTTTCATTGGAAAATTTTTTCGAGATAAAACTAAAAACAACTCTCAACACACCATCAAATAAATTTTTAACTATGATCATTAATCTCATAAAAATTAAATGCTCTAATGCTTATATCTCAATTTGAATGCAGTATTGTATATAGTATATAGTATGAATACTCTCCTTAAATTTTATTTAATCTAAGATGGTTCCATGTACGTATATAGAGAATGCTGGGATAAGGGGCCGTTCAAGTATTACGTAAGCACGTTTCTGGCCATTTTATACTCCCTCTTCCCCTTATAAGAAAAAGTAAGTAAATGCCTTCCCCCAGAGGCGTAACTACAATTTTTTGGCCTACGAGCAAAATTTATTTTGGGGATTCCCTCGATAGCTGAAATTTGTAAGATATATTAAATATATTACGAAATAATTTACAAATGACATGAGTAAATCTACGAATGTATATGTATTTGTCATAATCGCTAAATAATTATATAATTTTACATTTAAGAAAGTATGCAGCAAAACTTTTTCATGATGTTTATTTTCAAAAATTATATTTTTTTTTTAACATCTGAAAGAAAATTGTAAACTAAATGAATATTAATAGCGAATGACTTAAAATAATGAATGCTAATAATACTAGCTTTCATTATTTAATTAAAAGTTAATAAACAAAAAAAATAATAAAGAGACAATTTTAAAATTTTCGTGGAGCCTTGTCAGTAGCAAATTTGGCAATAAGATCTGCTATCTTCATTCTTTTCGCCTCACCGTTTTCTATAGTTAGAAGGGCCAAATCACTTAATTCTGATTGTCCGGTGGAATTTCTTTTATAATCTTCTAAAATTTTCAATTCATTAAATGTTCTTTCCAAGAAAGCTACGGTGATCATAAGAGTGAAAAAATCATCAAAACAGAGTATACTTCAGAAAAATATCTTTCCATAGATTTGTAGCTATTTATTAAAATTCCTAAAAAATTTTTTATAGTCATATCTGATTTCGAATTATTCATCATCAATGTTCTAACATGTGTAAACTGAATTGAGAATTTCACAGAGAGAAAATCGGAATAATAATTTTTTTTTTATGTGTATTGATTTGTTCGAGAAATTTGGAGAAATGTTCCACCCTGCTAATATTTTTTTAGCTTCTTCTTTTACACCTTGATAATCATTTCTACTCAATTTCAAATACTCCTTCACACGATATAACACTGATTGAGCTTCTTCGAGGTTTAAAGTGATTTTTTTTTCCGATGCGGCATTTACTTGGCTCAGTAGTTTCTGCATAAGCACGCAAATGAAAACAGATTCAAATTTTTTTCATTTTATTTTTAATTTGTTGTGCTTTCTTTCGTGTTTTATCATTTTGCGTAAGAATTATATATGTTAAGGTTTTTATTTTATATGTAAACAGCATTTTGACAGCTGTCAAAGAGGATATTAATTTTTTTCAATGTTATATCCGATTCATCTATAAATTTGTTAAGAAAATCCCATCGTTTTATACTGTTTCCAAAGAACGAATAAATGGCAACAAGCGTTGCAAAAACGCCCCTACTTCCTTACAACCTACCTATATAACTGCGTCTTTTACAACAAGGTTCAACTTGTAACTAGCATAACAAATATATTTAGTATTTATTTGAAAATATTTAATTTTTTGTTATAAACCACTGTAAGTTCCTTTCATAACATTTGTACTGCAATGGCTTTGCCCAATACAATTTTTAAATGAAATATCAAAATTATTTAAAAGTACAATTAATTGTTCCTTTAAAGCTTCCAAGGCCTGCTCCTTTTGAGAGAAGGATCCTAAGGAACTTCCTTTAATTTCAGATGCAACTGATTCTAATTGTTCGTTTCTTTTTATGTGTATATGTCGACTGAGTACACTGGGTTGACCTCTTTTAATGATATCTTGCGCGGTGTCTAATAAAATGGAAAAACGAGGAGAAGAATTTATCTTCTGAACTGAAAAGTTTTTCAAATTATCAGCAGCACAATAAATTATTTCATTTGAATCTCTCTTCATAACAAAATAAAACTAATAAAACAATAAAACTCTCTTCATAAAATTTTACATTTAACAAAATAAAAATAATAAAACAATAAAACTCTCTTCATAACATTTTCATATTTCGTCAATAATTGAACTTCAGATAAAAAGTTTCCATTGCAACAATTTTTGTCAAAATTTTTATCATGACCAAGAAATCCGAAGCAATTTTTGGCAAGCTTGAGTGTAATGTCAAAAATTTAGAAAAGAAAATAGATTTAGGGAAACCAGAGTTTTCGGAATAAAAACAAATATGATAGACCCCCCCCCCCCGGGTGAGGACACACCGTCGGCGCAGCCTGATATTCCCCTTTCCCTACAAGCCAGGAGGTGGATTTGGGGGTTAACCCCTCCCTCAGATGACCAAAATTTCAGAAAAGGGAGAATCATGGAGATAGGTTTAGAAAAATTGGAAAAGAATAATTAAAAACCCAAGAAATTAAAAAAAAAATCTGGCTGCGCCGCCTTGCTTGCTAAGGGTAATCATTACAAATTATCGCATGTAAAAAATTTAAAACGCTGTTAATAATTTTGGTGGCAGTATAAAGTATTTTAAAGTATTCGCATTTTATTATTAATATTTCTTATGCTGTCAGCAAATGGTATATAATAAATAAGAAGTGGACTTAATAAAATGCGTTTATTAAAAATCGCTAGAAGACTGGAAGGGGCCCCTGGGTGAAAAAAGGTTGAGAGCTACTGTTTTAATAATTAAATATTTAACTGCGATTATTCATATTTTATATCTTATCTTCCACTCGCGGTGCGCATCGAAGTATGGCAGTTCTGTCGAGGCGATTGTGACTTTATGACCAATGCCAGTTTTATTGTTTTCTCTATCTATATGGATGATTCAGACCCCCGCCCCTCAAAAAAAAAAAAAGACGCTTACATAATACATGAACGGCCCCTAATTCATATCACCTTGATTAATCCATTTATTCGAAATCGATATGATAGGTTTGAAATCGACATGTTACATCATATTTTTGTTATGCAACGTCCATGTAAACAATCTCATGCAATGTGTTATTAGGTACATGTATTATTAGGTACAATGTATTATTAGGTACCCATGACGTTTTCTTGGGATTGTTTTAATTTTACATCGAAATGGAAATAAATCAACAATGCATCGTTTAAACAATTATGACGTAATAAGTCAACAATACACCAATATTACCGGAGAGAAATATTTTGTCAGATCATTTATTATAAAACTTCGAATTTAATTGTTATAAGCAATTCGAAATTTTTTGAAACTCAATTTAATATTGTAAAATACACTTTGAGTAGAAGATACTTTTGAGTAAAAGATAGTTTTTTCGAATATTATTCGAATATAATTTAAGGTTCGATATTCAAAAAAATGAGCGATTCCGACGTAAGCATCAGCTCATACTACTCCGCTTTGGATGGTAACGAGAGGGAAGAAAGGGAAGGTAAATACTCATTGATTTATTGAATGAATGAATTCGATGAGAAAATTATATGCAACATCTTGAAAGGATATGACCCCAAATGAAGAATTTGGGAGGTTGAGTCGGATAACATGGCCGGTATTCTTCTTCTTCTCCTTTTTTTTTTTTCCAACATATCTTTCAAGAATTTGTGACATTGACTAAAATTTGATGATATTTGATTATTATACTCGATTTTAATTAATTCATAGATAATGATCTATCTATCTAATCTATCTTATCTATCTTATCCATCCATTCATCCAAAAATCCATCCATCCATCCATCTACATTTATATATAAACTATGTATACTTATTATGGATTGCATTTATATACTTATTATGTATTATATTTATATATTTATTATGTATGCATACTATTGTATGTTTTCAGATCTGCTGATGGAAGATGGAGGGCAAATAATTGAAAATCCGCAGCAAGGATTTGACAGTTTGTATATTAAAACTGAACAACGACGTTGTCCAAAGGGAGAAAAATCCCTTGTAATCTTTAAACTGTCAGCACTAACCAAAGCTAAGAACAGGTCTCCATTTTTGCATCGACATCGCAGAATATTTCGTCGAAAAATCCTTAAGCAACATCTGATGAACCGTTACCTCAAAGATTGTAGAATTTCGACATCTGCAGATTGGATAAAATTTCTTGAAGCTGTTTTTTCTTCAGAGGCTGGAGTCAGCTACAAATCACAAGCTGAAGCTGTCATCGTTTCTGATGACAAATGCATCAAATTTCAGGCTGATCCTTGGGCAGGAGAAGCTACATCAAGCCCACTGGAAAACGCCAAAAACATCTTTTCGTTCGAAGACTCCTTCATGGACGATTACATTGCGACTTCAGATGAAGTTAAGGTTGAAACCCGCAAGAACAACAGTCCCAATAACGTTGTGACGGTTCAGCCGGGATCGGAAATTTCATCTGTTGGGAAGTTTGAAGAAGAGATGAATCTTCTTGAAGAGGTTCTGGAGTCTCCCTCCCTTACTTCTTGGATCAGAACGACATGGAGTGCAATGAAATCATCCTTGTGCTCAGTTTGTGTTTGCACAACACAAGAATACAAAAGGGGGTAAAATGCTCAACAAAAAAAACAAACAGTTATTTTGACACTGGCGTAAGGTTTAAAAACACGACGTTTCGGGAGCCAACTGCTCCCTTTGTCAAGCGAAGGGAGAATGAAGAGTTTGTGGAAGTCCTAAGCTTGTGTACCCACATTTTGGGAATCCCCATCTGACGTCATTTGGTGAGGAGCAGTTCCAGCTGTGGAAACCCCAACCGGTGAAACCCCCTGTACCCGACGACGTCAGATGAACATCCCCAACTCGAAATTTTGCAAAAATTCTGTAAGGTTCTGGTAGAGGTTTTGCGACGTTTATTGCAAGACTCCCCAAACCGTAGGTTTCCCATGATTCCAGAAAAAGTCTACTCCCCAGATTCGTCACGTTCTGATGTAATGCTTTCATCGAATGCCGTATATAAGCTTAAGACTTTCAAAAACTCTTCATTCTGCCTTCACTTGATAAAGGGAGCAGTTGGCTCCCGAAACGTCGCGTTTTTAAACCTTACGCCAATGTCCAAATTACTGTTTGTTATGGAACCTCCTGTTGAAACTGTATTGTTTCGTTACAAAATGCTTAACTATTTACCCTAGAAATGGTGCAGTTCTTCAAACCATTTTACAAGTTTCCGTATTCTAGCACATGACATGGGGCCATTTCTCGTCTACAATTGTTTCGCCGTGAGAAATTTGTAACGACATTTTCCGTTATTTAACAGTACAACATCTAGTCAACTGGGACACCTTTGTTTACGTAAGAATAATGCAAATTCGGTTGAGGGGTGAGAGGATTCATGAATTTCGAACTTAATGTTGATGGAATCTTGATGCATTTTTTTCAACCGTATTGACAGTAGTAAGTTCAAATCCCACTATTCTGCCTCTTACCGAATTTACGCCACAGGGATACCAAGGTGTCCCATTTGACTAGATGTTTTACAGTTAAACACCGTTACAAATTTCACACGGCAAAACAATTGAAGACGAGAAATGACCTCATGCCATGTCTTAGGATACTGGACCTTGTTAAACGGTTTAAAGCAACGTGTCAGTTGGACGATGCGCCACGGTATGTTATACTCTCATCGACGAAGGGCTGCATTACTGTCATAGAAACAGTTATAGACAATATGGCGATGGAATCGTCCATAGGTAGTAGCAATGCTAGCGAAGTTGGAAAGATATTGGATGTACCTGAATGTTAGTCATCAATTAGACGTGTCCTACACGGGATATTGCATCGGTATACCTTACAAATTGATGTCACGGCAGCATTTGTTACCGGCAGATACAGCTACTAATTTGCCAACTGAACTTTGTCGAAAATGGAACGAGGACATCCGTGGTTGTTTCAAATGTTCTAGATGGCCCGTTTTGGAAACCCTTTGGACAAACTTTACCTTTTTATCGATGTCTGATCCTTCTTTTAGGAATTTTTTGAAAGTTTTTAAGAAATTTGACACACACGGTATATGTATATGTGTTTACTTATGGTATATGTACAATTATATGTATATATCTAGTTTTCATTTACTTGTAGCCTATACTGTAAGGATTTTTAGTTTAATAAAACAAATTATATTTGTTTTTAATTCTTACTTCACATTAAAAAGTTGTTTTGAAAAAATTTTGTGTTGTTGTTGTCCTCTCTTTATGTCTTTTCAATTTAATTTTAATGGACGTATTTTAATGGACATAAACCTCAATTTCCTTGGGTAAAATTTAATAAGATAATTATTTAAATTAATTGAATTTAAAAACATAATATGTATATCAGAGGAAGCAAACCCAACCACCATGGCAAGTTAGACTGCAAAAAAGAACAGAAGAGCTCCGAGGCAGCATAGGGCGAATAACTCAGTACGCGCAGGGAAACAGAAATCAGAAATTAGTGAGGAAAGTGAAGATGGCCCTTAAGAGAAATAGGATACATACAAGACACGAAGAGCCCAATAAACACATCAGCGAATATCTGGATACCCTCAAACAAAAACTTGGTGTATACGCCAGAAGACTCGAGAGACAGAAAGACTATACCAACAAAAAACAACAGAACAAGCAATTCCAAACAAACCAGAAGGCTTACAACAAGAAGCTACAAGAGACACCAGCGAACCAAGACAAGTACGAAGCCCCAAAGCCAGCAGAAATAGAGACCTTCTGGAAGATACTATGGTCCAATGAAGTACAGCACAAAAGCGCCCCTTGGATTCAGCAAGAAATGGAGGCTGCGAGCGGAATAGAAGAGATGGGGTACACGGGCATCACGACAGAGGAACTTCAGCAGGTAATCCAATGAATGCACAACTGGAAAGCACCCGGTATTGACGGTATACACAATTTCTGGTACAAGAAATTTACCAGCGCCCATGGCCCATTAGCCACGGAACTTACGGCAATAATTGAAGACCCTAGCACAATGCCTCAATTCCTCTACAAGGGAATAACCTACCTCCTACCAACGGACCAGGATACCAGTAACCCTACGAACTACCAACCCATCACGTGCCTCAACACCCTGTACAAGATACTTACAGGGTGCATCTCTGAAAAAATAGGCGGGCACATTGAAAGAAACAACCTATTGACCGAAGAACAAAAAAGTGCCAAAAAAGTACTTTGGGGTGTAAAGAGCAGCTAACTATCGACTCTGTTACCCTGGAACAAGCAAGAAAACAAAAGCAAAAACTCAACACCGCATACATAGACTACAAGAGGGCTTTCGACTCTGTTCCGCACTCGTGGCTCCTTGAAATACTCAGCATATACAAAGTGCAATGTACAATGCATTGTGCAAAGTGCATTGTGCAATGTACAATGGAGAACCCGGTTACAGCTAAACACGCCAGACAGTAAAATAGAAACGGCCGAGATCCCCATTCGGCGGGGAGTCTTCCAAGGATGCGCATTTTGCCCCTAGTGGTTCTGCTTGGCGTTAAACCCCTTGTCAAGGATGCTGAACACAAGTAAATACGGATACATGCTGAAGAAAGACAAGAGAAACTTACATAAAGTCTCCCACCTCATGTACGTAGATGACATCAAGCTATACGCGCCAACAATCACTCAACTCCGACAACTCATCAGTATAACAGAGACATTCTCCAAGGATATACGAATGGAATTCGGACTCGATAAGTACAAAATTCAGAAGAACAGCAAGGAAGATTTACCAAGCATCGAACTCCAGGACGGGAGACTACAGAAGACTTTGGACGAGGGCGAAACCAACAAATACCTAGGGATAATGCAAAAACGGCAGCAGGAGCACAAGAAAGTCAAGGTCCAGCTCACGCAAGCATTCCAAGAAAGACTTAGAAGCATTGTGAAGACGAAACTGAGCGGGAAGAACACCACGCAAGCAATTAACGCATATGCGGTACCAGTGCTCACCTACTCCTTCGAGATCATCAAATGGACCAACACTGAATTAGAACAACACCAGCGGAAAATGAGAACCATCCAGAGAAGAGCCGGACAACTACACCCTGCAACAGCAATTGAACAGCAAACACTACATCGGGAAGAAGGAGGACGCGGACAAGCGGACCTCAAAGACTTACATGACAAGCTGTTGCAGAGCGTGAGGCGATACTACCAGTTGGAAAGTCTCCAGTCAACACTCATCCAAGCCACGGTACTAACAGATGCAAATTACACGCCACTAAACCTGTGTAGTACCGAAGAGCGTGTCCTCGAAACAGCCAACGAACAGAAACTGAGAACTTGGGCCGGAAAACCATTACATGGCAGGCACTACAATGACCTGCAACAACCACACGTTGACAAAAAGGCATCAAATTCTTGGCTGGCCAAAGGCACTCTCCAGCCAGAGACAGAAGGATTCATGCTAGCCATCCAAGACCAAGTGATCGCAACAAGGAACAATCAGAAATTCATCCAGAGAAAAGATATAGAAAGCGACAAATGCAGACACTGTCATGCGGCATCGGAGACAATCCAACACGTGATGGCAGGATGCAAGATCCTTGCGCAGTCAGACTACAAACATAGACACGATCAAGTAGCGAAAATAGTCCACCAGAAATTGGCAGCGAATGCTGGCTTTCTGACAGAAAAATGCCCGTACTACAAATATGAGCCAGAGACCGTGCATGAGAACGAAACACACAAGCTTTACTGGGATAGAGCAATCATAACAGACAAGACAGTCCCACATAACCGTCCTGACATAACCCTCGTCGATAAATCGAATAAGACCACGTACTTAATCGACATAGCAGTACCCAACACCAATAACATACAGACAACCTACACAACGAAAATCACCAAGTACCAAGATCTCAGACATGAAGTACGAGACATATTTACATCGAAATGAAAATAAATCAACAATGCATAATTAAACAAATTATAACGTAACAAATCAACAATTCACGAATTTTACCGGAGAGGAATATTTTCTATCAAGTCATTTATTATAAAACTTCGATTTTAATTGTTATGAGCAATTTGAAATGTTTGCAACTCAGTTTAATATTGTAAAATACACTTTGAGTAAAAATACTTTTTTTCGAATATTATTTGAATATAATTAAAGGTTCGATATTCAGGAAAATGAGCGATTCTGACCTGAGCATCAGCTCATACTATTCCGCTTTGGATGGTTACGAGAGGGAAGAAAAGGAAGGTAAAACTTCATTGATTGATTTATTGAATGAATGAATGAACTACAGAAAATACGCCGAACATATAGGTTAAGGAAAGGTCCCTGACAATGGTTCCAACATTAATGTTTTTTACTGTTATTGTTAATTTATAATGTTATATATTAACCTATGATTATTTGAAACTGAATTTAATTCTATTATGTACCAGAACTTTATACGTATTTTGCACTAACTCGATGTTAGATTAAGTTTTCTCTCTCTTCTCCATTCCTTCTTTTTTAATGTTATTATTATATATTTTATATATGAATGTAATGAGTGTGGGTGTGCGTGAGTACAGGGAAACCCCGTTTTTGCGTTTTCCTGAGGACCCTAAAAAAGATGTATGATGAGGAAAATGCATTGATTTATTAATATCATTCTATTGAATTAATAAATTATTGCATAGATCTATTTGAACCTTCAGGGGAAAAGATGCTCGAGGCGGTAAAAAAGTATTATGCGATAATTTAAATTTTTATTTCATTGCACGTGTGTGAAATTTATATATAGACAATATATACTTATTATGGATTGCATTTATGTACTTATTATATATTATATTAATATATTTATTATGTATGCATAATATTGTATGTTTCCAGATCTGTTGGTGGAAGACAGAGGGCAAATAATTAAAAATCCGGACCAAGGATTTAACACTGTGTATGTTGAAGCCGCACAACGACGTTGTCCAAAGGGAGAAAAATCCCTCGAAATCTTTAAACTGTCAACACTAACCAAAGCCAAGAACAGGTCTCCATTTCTGTATCGACATCGAAGAATATTTCGTCGAAAAATCCTTAATCAACATCTGATGAACCGTTACATCAAAGAATGCAGAATTTCGACATCTGCAGATTGGATAAAATTTCTTGAAGCTGCTTTTTCTTCAGAAGCTGGAGTCAGCTACAAATCTCAATCTGAAGCTGTCGTCGTTTCTGATGATGAATGCATCAAATTTCTGGTTGATCCTTGGGCAGGAGAAGCTACATCAAGCCCACTGAAAAATAGCAAAAACTTATTTTCGTTCGAAGACTCCTTCATGGACGATTACAATGCAACTTCAGGTGAAGTTAAGGTTGAAACCCGCAAAAACAACAGTTCCAATAACGTTGTGACGTTTCAGCCGGGATCGACAATTTCATCTGTTAGGGAGTTTGAAGAAGAGACGAATCTTCTTGAAGAGGTTCTGGAGTCTCCCTCTCTTACTTCCTGGATCAGAACGAGATGGAGTGCAATGAAAACATCTTTGTGCTCAATTTGTGTTTGCACAACGCAACAATACTAAAAGGGGTAAAATGCTTAACTATAACAAACAGTTATTTCGACACTGGCGTAAGGTTTAAAAACACGACGTTTCGGGAGCCAACTGCTCCCTTTGTCAAGTGAAGGCAGAATGAAAAGTTTGTAAAAGACAGGTTTGTAATAGGTCTTAATATTCACACAACCGAAAATTCGAGACAGCTTTTCTGAGTCACCCGCCACATATGGCAAAACACACCGATGTCTTCCTAGTCACATCCTCTACATTCCCGTTTCCACCACTCACACCACATTCGTTACGAGCGAAAAATTTACTCGGGTAACCCTTCTTTTTCAACACGTTTTCGTTGCGTCGTAATTCAACATTGCAAAGACCTTCACTTTACCACATGTGGCGGGTGTCTCAGAAAAGCTGTCTCGAATTCCCGGTGTGTGAAGGTTAAGACCTACTACAAACCTTTCTACGCCCTGCGTGATCTATTACTTAAAGTTAAGGCTCCCGTCCCTGAGGAGGAAAAATCTGGTGCTATTTACCAAATACCGTGTGGAGACTGTGACAAGGTGTATGTTGGACAGACGGGAAGATCGATACGTCTACGAGGGAAGGAGCATATGCGTGCGGTAGCTAGAGGAGACAATTCAAACAAGTTGGCTGAACATGTCTTCAGAGAGGGTCACGAACCAGATTGGCATTCGATGAAAGTATTACATCAGAACGCGACGAATCTGGGGAGTAAACTTTTTCTGGAATCTTGGTAAATCTACGGTTTGAGGATTCTTGCAATATACATCGCAGAACCTCTACCAGACCCTTATAGGATTTTTGCAAAACCTCGAGTCGGGGGTGTTCATTTCGTCGGGTGCGGGGGGTTTCCCGGCGAGGGTTTCCCCAATTTGGGTTTCCCCAGCTGGAACTGCTCCCCACCAGATGACGTCAGATGGGGATTCCCAACATGCGGGTATATAAGCTTAGGACTTTCACAAATTCTGCCTTCAATTGACAAAGGGAGCAGTTGGCTCCCGAAACGTCGTGTTTTTAAACCTTACGCCAGTGTCGAAATAACTTTTTGTTATGGAATCTCCTGGTGAAACTCTGTATTGTTTCGTTAGAAATGCTTAACTATTTACCCTAGAAATGGTACAGTTCTACAAACCATTTTACACGTTTCAGCATACTAGCACATGTCATGGGGCCATTTCTCGTCTTCAATTGTTTCGCCGTGAGAAATCTGCAACGACATTTTCCGTTATTTAACAGTAAAACATCTAGCCAACTGGGACACCTTGGTTTACGTAAGAATAATACAAATTCAGTTAGGGGCGGATTGCCGTGACCTGAGATGTCAATACGAAGATCAGATCTTTGATATGCCATCATTTCTTTTAACAATGTCTCGCGTTAGAGAGTAGTACTATAAAAATCTACATTAATATTTGGCCATCAATACCATTAGAGAGATACCTGCTAGCTATTTACGAAAGATATCATCGTATACCCCCAAGCTTTCTTTCGGTTATCTGCTGCCAGATACAAATGCAATACAAATACTGATGCGTCTTAATGATTTATTGAGGTCGCGGGGCCACGGTAACCGCCTCTTGCCGGATTTATGTTATTTTTACGGAAACCAAGGCGTCCCGTTTGGCCATATGTTTTACTGTTAAACACCCTTACAAATTTCACACGGCAAAACAATTGAAGACGAGAAATGGCCCCATGCCATGTGTTAGGATTCTGAACCTTGTTAAACGGTTTAAAGAAGCGTGCCAGTTGGACGATGGGCCACGGAATGTAATACCCTCATCGACGAAGGGCTGCATTACTGCCACAGAAACAGTTGTAGACAGTATGGCGATGGAATCGTCCACAGGTAGTTGCAATGCTAGCGAAGTTGGAAAGACATTGGATGTTCCTGCCTGTGAGTCATCAATTAGACATCCTACACGGGATATTGCATCGGTATACCTTACAAATTGCTGTTACTGCAGCAGTTGTTACCGGCAGATACAGCTACGAACGAACCATTTGCCAACGGAGCTTTGTCAAAAATGGAACGAGGACATCCGTGGTTGTTTCACATGTTCTAGACGTCCCGTTTTGGAAACCCTTTGGACGAACCTCACCTTTTTATCGATGTTTGGTCCTTTTTTGTAGGATTATTTTTTTTTTTAAATTTTACGAATTTTGACATACCAGCTATATGTATATGTGTATACTTATGGTATATATTTAATTATATGTATATATATCTAGTTTTTAGTAATTTGCAACCTATACTGTAAGGATTTTTAGTTTAATAAAACAGATTATATTTGTTTTTAATTCTTACTTCATATTAAAAATTCTTTTGAAAAAATGTTCTTGTTGTTGTCCTCTCTTTATGTCTTTTCAATTTAATTATAATGGACGTATTTTAATGGACATAAACCACAATTTCACTGGGTATAATTTAATAAGATAATTATTTAAATTAATTGAATTTAAAAATGTAATGTATATATCAGAGGAAGCAAAAGCCAAGCACCATGGCAAGTCAGAGTGCAAAAAGAACAGGAGAGCTCCGAGGCAGCATGTGGCGAATAACTAAGTACGCATAGGGAAGCAGAAAAAAGAAATTAGTGAAGAAAGTAAAGATGGCCCTTAAGAGAAATAGGATACACACAAGGTACGACGAACTGAATAAACACATCGACGAATATTTAGATGCCCCAAACAAAGACTGAGTGTATACGCCAGAAGACTCCGGAGATACAAAGACTATACCAACAGAAAACAACAGAACAAGCAATTCCAAACAAACCAGAATGCCTACTATAGGAAGCTTAAAGATGCACCAGCGAGCCAAACCAAATACGAAACCCCAAAAGCCAGCAGAAAAGTAATTTGCAGCCTATACTGTAAGGATTTTTAGTTTAATAAAACAGATTATATTTGTTTTTAATTCTTACTTCATATTAAAAATTGTTTTGAAAAAATGTTGTTGTTGTTGTCCTCTCTTTATGTCTTTTCAATTTAATTATAATGGACGTATTTTAATGGACATAAACCTCAATTTCACTGGGTAAAATTTAGTAAGATAATTATTTAAATTAATTGAATTTAAAAACATAATATATATATCAGAGAAAGCAAAAGCCAACCACCATGGTAAGTGAGACGGTAAAAAAGAATAGAAGAGCTCCGCAGCAGCATAGGGCGAATAACCCAGTACATGCAGGGAAATATGAGTAAGAAATTAGTGAGGAAAGTGAAGATGGCCCTTAAGAGAAATAGGATAAACACAAGGTACGAAGAACTGAATAAACACATCGACGAATATTTAGATGCCCCAAACAAAAACTGGGTGTATACGCCAGAAGACTCCGAAGATACAAAGACTATACCAACAGAAAACAACAGAACAAGGAATTCCGAACAAACAAGAAGGCCGTCTACAGGAAACTTCAAGAGACATCAGCCAGCCAAGACAAGTACGAAACCCCAAAGCCAGCAGAAATAGAGACCTTCTGGAAGACACTATGGTCCAATGAAGTACAGCACAAAAGCGCCCCCTGGATTCAGCAAGAAATGGAGGCTACGAGAGGAATAGAGGAGATGGAGTATACGGGCATCACGATAGAGGAACTCCAGCAGGTAATCCAACGTACGCACAACTGGAAAGCCCCGGGTATTGACGGCATAAACAACTTCAGGTATAAGAAATTTACCAGCGCCCATGGCCCATTAGCCGGAGAGCTTACGATGATAATTGAAGACCCTAGTAAAATGCCTAAATTCCTCTGCAAGGGAATAACCTACCTCCTACCGAAGGACCAGGATACCAGTAACCCACAGAAATACTGACCCATCACGTGCCTCACCACCCTGTACAAGATACTTATAGGGTGCATCTCTGAAAAAATAAGCCGGCACAGCGAAAGCAACAACCTAATGACCGAAGAACGAAAAGGGCGCCAGAAAAGGACTTTGGAGTGTAAAGAGCAGCTAACCATCGCCTCGGTTGTCCTGGAACAAGCAAAAAAAAAACAGAAGCGAAAGCTCACCACCGCATACATAGACTAGAAGAAAGCTTTCAACTCTGTTCCACACTCGTAGCTCCTTGAAATACTCAGCATGTACAAAGTGCACCCCTCCATCATCCGATTTCTACGAAGCAGCATGACACAACGGAGAACCTGGATACAACTAAACACTCCAGACAGTAAAATAGAACCAGCCGAAATCCACATTCGGCGGGAAATCGTCCAAGGAGAAGCATTTTGCCCCCAGTGGCTCTGTTTGGTGCTAAACCCGTTGTCAAGGATGCTGAACACAAGTAAATACGGATACATGCTGAAGAAAGACAAGAGAAACCTACATAAAGTCTCCCACCTCATATACGTAGATGACATCAAGCTATACGCGCCAACAATCACCCAACTCCGACAACTCATCAGTATAACAGAGACTTTCTCTAAGGATATACGAATGGAATTCGGCCTCGATAAGTGAAAAAATACAGGAGAATAGAAAAGAAGATTTACCAGGCATCGAATTCGAAGACGGGAGACTACTGAAGACCTTGGACGAGGGCGAAACCTACAAATACCTAGGGGTAATGCAATAACGGCAGCAGGAGCACAAGAAAGTCAAAGTCCAGCTCACTCAAGCATTCCAAGAGAGACTTAGAAGCATTGTGAAGACGAAATTGAGCAGGATGAACATCACATATGTAATTAACGCATATGCGGTACCAGTGCTCACCTATTCCTTCGGGATCATCAAATGGACCAACACTGAACTAGAACAGCTCCAGCGGAAAATGAGAACCATCCAAAGAAGAGCCGGACAACTACACCCTGCAACGTCAATTGAACGGCAAACACTACCCCGGGAAGAAGGAGGACGCGGACAAGCGGACCTCAAAGACTTACATGACAAGCAGATCCAGAGCATGAGGCAATACTTCCAGTTGAAAAATTCCCGGTCCCCACTCGTCCAAGCCACAGTACTAGCAGATACGAATTACACGGCAATAAACCTGTGTAATACCGAAGAGCGCGTCGTGAAGGCAGTCAATGAGAAGAAACTAAGATTTTGGGCAGAAAAACCATTACATAGCAAGCACTACAATGATCTACAGCAATCACACGTTGAGAAAAGGGCATCAAGTGCTTTTCTGGCCAAAGGCACTCTCCAGCCAGATGTAGAAGGATTCACGCTAGCAAAATTTTCTCAGAAAAGGGAGAATCATGGAGATAGGTTTAGAAAAATTGGAAAAGAATAATTAAAAACCCAAGAAATTAAAAAAAAAATCTGGCTGCGCCGCCTTGCTTGCTAAGGGTAATCATTACAAATTATCGCATGTAAAAAATTTAAAACGCTGTTAATAATTTTGGTGGCAGTATAAAGTATTTTAAAGTATTCGCATTTTATTATTAATATTTCTTATGCTGTCAGCAAATGGTATATAATAAATAAGAAGTGGACTTAATAAAATGCGTTTATTAAAAATCGCTAGAAGACTGGAAGGGGCCCCTGGGTGAAAAAAGGTTGAGAGCTACTGTTTTAATAATTAAATATTTAACTGCGATTATTCATATTTTATATCTTATCTTCCACTCGCGGTGCGCATCGAAGTATGGCAGTTCTGTCGAGGCGATTGTGACTTTATGACCAATGCCAGTTTTATTGTTTTCTCTATCTATATGGATGATTCAGACCCCCGCCCCTCAAAAAAAAAAAAAGACGCTTACATAATACATGAACGGCCCCTAATTCATATCACCTTGATTAATCCATTTATTCGAAATCGATATGATAGGTTTGAAATCGACATGTTACATCATATTTTTGTTATGCAACGTCCATGTAAACAATCTCATGCAATGTGTTATTAGGTACATGTATTATTAGGTACAATGTATTATTAGGTACCCATGACGTTTTCTTGGGATTGTTTTAATTTTACATCGAAATGGAAATAAATCAACAATGCATCGTTTAAACAATTATGACGTAATAAGTCAACAATACACCAATATTACCGGAGAGAAATATTTTGTCAGATCATTTATTATAAAACTTCGAATTTAATTGTTATAAGCAATTCGAAATTTTTTGAAACTCAATTTAATATTGTAAAATACACTTTGAGTAGAAGATACTTTTGAGTAAAAGATAGTTTTTTCGAATATTATTCGAATATAATTTAAGGTTCGATATTCAAAAAAATGAGCGATTCCGACGTAAGCATCAGCTCATACTACTCCGCTTTGGATGGTAACGAGAGGGAAGAAAGGGAAGGTAAATACTCATTGATTTATTGAATGAATGAATTCGATGAGAAAATTATATGCAACATCTTGAAAGGATATGACCCCAAATGAAGAATTTGGGAGGTTGAGTCGGATAACATGGCCGGTATTCTTCTTCTTCTCCTTTTTTTTTTTTCCAACATATCTTTCAAGAATTTGTGACATTGACTAAAATTTGATGATATTTGATTATTATACTCGATTTTAATTAATTCATAGATAATGATCTATCTATCTAATCTATCTTATCTATCTTATCCATCCATTCATCCAAAAATCCATCCATCCATCCATCTACATTTATATATAAACTATGTATACTTATTATGGATTGCATTTATATACTTATTATGTATTATATTTATATATTTATTATGTATGCATACTATTGTATGTTTTCAGATCTGCTGATGGAAGATGGAGGGCAAATAATTGAAAATCCGCAGCAAGGATTTGACAGTTTGTATATTAAAACTGAACAACGACGTTGTCCAAAGGGAGAAAAATCCCTTGTAATCTTTAAACTGTCAGCACTAACCAAAGCTAAGAACAGGTCTCCATTTTTGCATCGACATCGCAGAATATTTCGTCGAAAAATCCTTAAGCAACATCTGATGAACCGTTACCTCAAAGATTGTAGAATTTCGACATCTGCAGATTGGATAAAATTTCTTGAAGCTGTTTTTTCTTCAGAGGCTGGAGTCAGCTACAAATCACAAGCTGAAGCTGTCATCGTTTCTGATGACAAATGCATCAAATTTCAGGCTGATCCTTGGGCAGGAGAAGCTACATCAAGCCCACTGGAAAACGCCAAAAACATCTTTTCGTTCGAAGACTCCTTCATGGACGATTACAATGCGACTTCAGATGAAGTTAAGGTTGAAACCCGCAAGAACAACAGTCCCAATAACGTTGTGACGGTTCAGCCGGGATCGGAAATTTCATCTGTTGGGAAGTTTGAAGAAGAGATGAATCTTCTTGAAGATGTTCTGGAGCCTCCCTCTCTTACTTCTTGGATCAGAACGACATGGAGTGCAATGAAAACATCCTTGTGCTCAGTTTGTGTTTGCACAACACAAGAATACTAAAGGGGGTAAAATGCTCAACAAAAAAAAATAACAGTAATTTGGACATTGGCGTAAGGTTTAAAAACACGACATTTCGGGAGCCAACTGCTCCTCAAGCTCCCTGTCAAGTAAAGGCAGAATGAAAAGTTAGTGGAAGTCCTAAGCTTATGTACCCACATTTTGGGAATCCCCATCTGACGTCATTTGGTGAGGAGCAGTTCCAGCTGTGGAAACCCCAACCGGGGCAACCCCCTGTACCCGACGACGTCAAATGAACATCCCCAACTCGAAATTTTGCAAAAAAATCTGTAAGGTTCTGGTAGAGGTTTTGCGACGTTTATTGCAAGACTCCCCAAACCGTAGGTTTCCCATGATTCCAGAAGAAGTCTACTACCCAGATTCATCACATTTTCATGTAATACTTGCAGCGAATGTTAATCTGGTTAAAGCTTAGGACTTTCACTAATTCTTTATTCTGCCTTCACTTGACAAACGGAGCAGTTGGCTCCCGAAACGTCGTGTTCTTGAACCTTACGCCAATGTCCAAATTACTGTTTGTTATGGAACCTCCTGTTGAAACTGTATTGTTTCGTTACAAAATGCTTAACTATTTACCCTAGAAATGGTACAGTTCTTCAAACCATTTTACAAGTTTCCGTATTCAAGCACATGATATGGGGCCATTTCTCGTCTACAATTGTTTCGCCGTGAGAAATTTGTAACGACATTTTCCGTTATTTAACAGTAAAACATCTAGTCAACTGGGACACCTTGGTTTACGTAAGAATAATGCAAATTCGGTTGAGGGGTGGGGGGAGGATTCCCGTGGCCTGAGCTGTCAATACGAAGATCAGATCTTTGATATGCCATTTTTTTTTAACAATGTCTCTCATTAGACAGTAGTAGTTTTAAAATCCACATTAACATTCTGCCATCAATACCATTAAAGAGCCACCTGCTAGCGATTTACAAAAGATATCATCGTATACCCCAAGCTTTCTTTCGGTTATCTGCTGCCAGATACACATGCAATACATATACTGATGCGTCTTAATGATTCATTGACGTCGTGGGGCCTCGGTAACCGACTCTTGCCGGATTTACGCTATTTTTAGGGATACCAAGGTGTCCCATTTGGCTAGATGTTTTACAGTTAAACACCGTTTCAAAGTTCACACGGCAAAACAATTGAAGACGAGAAATGACCTCATGCCATGTCTTAAGAAACTGGACCTTGTTAAACGGTTTAAAGCAACGTGTCAGTTGGACGATGCGCCACGGTATGTTATATTCTCATCGACGAAGGGCTGAATTACTGCCATAGAAACAGTTATAGACAATATGGCGATGGAGTCGTCCATAGGTAGTAGCAATGCTAGCGAAGTTGGAAAGATATTGGATGTACCTGAATGTTAGTCATCAATTAGACGTGTCCTACACGGGATATTGCATCGGTATACCTTACAAATTGATGTCACTGCAGCATTTGTTACCGGCAGATACAGCTACTGATTTGCCAACTGAACTTTGTCGAAAATGGAACGAGGACATCCGTGGTTGTTTCAAATGTTCTAGATGGCCCGTTTTGGAAACCCTTTGGACAAACTTCACCTTTTTATCGATGTTTGATCCTTCTTTTAGGAATTTTCTGAAAGTTCTTAAGAACTTTTGACGCACATGGTATATGTATATGTGTTTACTTATGGTATATGTACAACTATATGTATATACCTAGTTTTCATTTACTTGTAGCCTATACTGTAAGGATTTTTAGTTTAATAAAACAAATTATATTTGTTTTTAATTCTTACTTCACATTAAAAAGCTGTTTTGAAAAAATTTTGTGTTGTCTTCTCTTTATGTCTTTTTCAATTTAATTTTAATGGACATAACCCTCAATTTCCTTGAGTAAAATTTAATAAGATAATTATTTAAATTAATTGAATTTAAAAACATAATATGTATATCAGAGGAAACAAAGCCCAACCACCATGGCAAATGAGGCTTCAAAAATGAATAGAAGAGCTCCGCAGCAGCACATAGGGTGAATAACCCAGTACATGCAGGGAAATAGGAGTAAAAAATTAGTGAGGAAAGTGAAGATGGCCCTTAAGAGAAATAGGATTCATACAAGACACGAAGAGCCCAATAAACACATCAGCGAATATCTGGATACCCTCAAACAAAAACTGGGTGTAAACGCCAGAAGACTCCAGAGACAGAAAGACTATACCAACAAAAAACAACAGAACAAGCAATTCCAAACAAACCAGAAGGCTTACAACAGGAAGCTACAAGAGACATCAGCGAGCCAAGACAAATATGAAACACCAAAGCCAGCAGAAATAGAGACCTTCCAGAAGACACTATGGTCCACTGAAATACAGCGCAAAAGCGCCCCCCGGATTCAGCAGGAAGTGGAGGCTGCGAGCGGAATAGAAGAGATGGGGTACACAGGTATCACGACAGAGGAATTTCAGCAGTTAATCCAACGTACGCACAACTGGAAAGTACCCGGTATTGACGGCATACACAACTTCTGGTACAAGAAATTTACCAGCGCCCATGGCCCATTAGCCAAGGAACTTACGGCGATAATTGAAGACCCCAGCAAAATGCCTGAATTCCTCTGCAAGGGAATAACTTACCTCCTACCGAAGGACCAGGATACCAGTAACCCAGCGAAATACCGACCCATTACGTGCCTGAACACCCTGTACAAGATATTTACAGGATGCACCTCTGAAAAAATAGGCGGGCACATTGAAAGAAACAACCTATTGACCGAAGAACAAAAAAGTGCCAAAAAAGTACTTTGGGGTGTAAAGAGCAGCTAACTATCGACTCTGTTACCCTGGAACAAGCAAGAAACCAGGAGCGAAAGCTCACCATCGCATACATAGACTACAAGAAGTCTTTCGACTCTGTTCCGCACTCGTGGCTCCTTGAAATACTCAGCATATACAAAGTGCAATGTACAATGCATTGTGCAAAGTGCATTGTACAATGTACAGTGGAGAACCCGGGTACAACTAAACACTCCAGACAGTAAAATAGAATCAGCCGAAATCCCCATTCGGCGGGGTGTCATCCAAGGATACGCATTTTTCCCCCAGTGGTTCTGCTTGGCGTTAAACCCCTTGTCAAGGATGCTGAACGCAAGTAAATACGGACGTATACTGAAGAAAGGCAAGGGAAATATACATAAGGGGTCCCACCTCATGTATGTAGATAACATCAAACTACAAGCTCCAACTATCACTCAACTCCAACATCTCATCAGTATTACAGAGACATTCTCCAAGGACATAGGAATGGAATTCGGCCTCGATAAGTGCAAAATACAGAAGAATAGCAAAGAAGATTTACCAGGCATCGAACTCGAAGACGGGAGACTACTGAAGATCTTGGACGAGGGCGAAACCTACAAATACCTAGGGATAATGCAAAAACGGCAGCAGGAGCACAAGAAAGTCAAGGTCCAGCTCACGCAAGCATTCCAAGAAAGACTTAGAAGTATTGTGAAGACGAAACTGAGCGGGAAGAACACCACGCAAGCAATTAACGCATATGCATTACCAGTGCTCACCTACTCCTTCGGGATCATCAAATGGACCAACACTGAACTAGAACAACTCCAGCGGAAAATGAGAACCATCCAGAGAACAGCCGGACAACTACACCCTGCAACGGCAATTGAACGGCAAACACTACCCCGGGAACAAGGAGGGCGAAGACAAGAGGACCTCAAAGACCTACATGACAAGCTGTTGCAGAGCGTGAGGCGATACTACCAGTTGGAAAGTCTCCAGTCAACACTCAGCCAAGCCCCAGTACTAACAGATGCAAATTACCCGCCACTAAACCTGTGTAGTACCGAAGAGCGTGTCCTGGAAACAGCCAACGAACAGAAACTGAGAACTTGGGCCGGAAAACCATTACATGGCAGGCACTACAATGACCTGCAACAACCACACGTTGACAAAAAGGCATCAAATTCTTGGCTGGCCAAAGGCACTCTCCAGCCAGAGACAGAAGGATTCATGCTAGCCATCCAAGACCAAGTGATCGCAACACGGAACAATCAGAAATTCATCCAGAGAAAAGACCTAGAAAGCGACAAATGCAGACACTGTCATGCGGCATGGAAAATATTCCAACACGTGATGGCAGGATGCAAGATCCTTGCGCAGTCAGACTACAAACATAGACACGATCAAGTAGCGAAAATAGTCCACCAGAAATTGGCAGCGAATGCTGGCTTTCTGACAGAAAAATGCCCGTACTACAAATATGAACCAGAAATCATGCTTGAGAACGAAACACAGAAGTTTTACTGAGATAGCGCAATCATAACAGACAAGACAGTCCCAACTAACCGTCCTGACCTAACCCTCGTCAATAAATCGATTAAGACCACGTACTTAATCGACATAGCAGTACCCAACACCAATAACATACAGACAACCTACACAACGAAAATCACCAAGTACCAAGATCTCAGACATGAAGTACGAGACATATTTACATCGAAATGAAAATAAATCAACAATGCATAATTAAACCAATTATAATGTAACAAATCAACAATTCACGAATTTTACCGGAGAGAAATATTTTCTATCAAGTCATTTATTATAAAACTTCGATTTTATTTGTTATAAGCAATTTGAAATCTTTGCAACTCAGTTTAATATTGTAAAATACACTTTGAGTAAAAATACTTTTTTTCGAATATTATTTGAATATAATTAAAGGTTCGATATTCAGGAAAATGAGCGATTCTGACCTGAGCATCAGCTCATACTATTCCGCTTTGGATGGTTACGAGAGGGAAGAAAAAGAAGGTAAATACTTCATTGATTGATTTATTGAATGAATGATATATAAAATGAATGAGCTACAGAAAATCCGCCGAACATATAGGTTAAGGAAAGGTCCCTGACAATGGTTCCAACATTAATGTTTTTTACTGTTATTGTTAATTTATAATGTTATATATTAACCTATGTTTATTTGAAACTGAATTTAATTCTATTATGTACCAGAACTTTATACGTATTTTGCACTAAGTTGATGTTAGATTAAGTTTTCTCTCTTTTCTCCATTCCTTCTTTTTTAATGTTATTATTATATATTATATTTATGACTGTAATGAGTGTGGGCGTGCGTGACTACAGGGAAACCCCGTTTTTTCGTTTTTCTGAGGACATTAAAAAAGATGTATGATGAGGAAAATGCACTGATTTATCAATATCATTCTATGGAATTAATAAATTATTCCATTGGTCTATTTGAAACTTTAGAGAAAAGATGTTCGAAGCGGTAAAAAAAGGATTACGCGATAATTTAAATTTTTATTTTATTGCACATGTGTGAAATTTATATATAGACAATATATACTTATTACGGATTGCATTTATATACTTATTATATATTATATTTATTATGTATGCATAATATTGTATGTTTCCAGATCTGTTGGTGGAAGACAGAGGGCAAATAATTAAAAATCCGGATCAAGGATTTAACACTGTGTATGTTGAAGCCACACAACGACGTTGTCCAAAAGGAAAAAAATCCCTTGAAATCTTTAAACTGTCAGCACTAACCAAAGCCAAGAACAGGTCTCCATTTCTGTATCGACATCGAAGAATATTTCGTCGAAAAATCCTTAATCAACATCTGAGGAACCGTTACATCAAAGAATGCAGAATTTCGACATCTGCAGATTGGATAAAATTTCTTGAAGCTGCTTTTCCTTCAGAAGCTGGAGTCAGCTACAAATCTCAATCTGAAGCTGTCGTCGTTTCAGATGATGAATGCATCAAATTTCTGGTTGATCCTTGGGCAGGAGAAGCTACATCAAGCCCACTGAAAAATAGCAAAAACTTATTTTCGTTCGAAGACTCCTTCATGGACGATTACAATGCAACTTCAGGTGAAGTTAAGGTTGAAACCCGCAAAAACGACAGTTCCAATAACGTTGTGACGTTTCAGCCGGGATCGACAATTTCATCTGTTAGGGAGTTTGAAGAAGAGACGAATCTTCTTGAAGAGGTTCTGGAGTCTCCCTCTCTTACTTCCTGGATCAGAACGAGATGGAGTGCAATGAAAACATCTTTGTGCTCAATTTGTGTTTGCACAACGCAAAAATACTAAAAGGGGTAAAATGCTTAACTATAACAAACAGTTATTTCGACACTGGCGTAAGGTTTAAAAACACGACGTTTCGGGAGCCAACTGCTCCCTTTGTCAAGTGAAGGCAGAATGAAGAGTTTGTAAAAGACAGGTTTGTAATAGGTCTTAATATTCACACAACCGAAAATTCGAGACAGCTTTTCTGAGTCACCCGCCACATATGGCAAAACACACTGATGTCTTCCTAGTCTCATCCTCTACATTCCTCTTTCCACCACTAACACCACATTGGTTACGAGAGATAAATTTAGTCGGGTAACCGTTCTTTTTCAACACGCTGTTGCGTCGTAATTCAACATTGCAAAGACCTTCACTTTACCACATGTGGCGGGTGTCTCAGAAAAGCTGTCTCGAATTCTCAGTTGTGTGAATGTTAAGACCTACTACAAACCTGTCTACACCCTGCGTGATCTATTACTTAAAGTTAAGGATCGCGTCCCTGAGGAGGAAAAATCTGGTGCTATTTACCAAATACCGTGTGGAGACTGTGACAAGGTGTATGTTGGACAGACGGGAAGATCGATACGTCTACGAGGGAAGGAGCATATGCGTGCGGTAGCTAGGGGAGACGATTCAAACCAGTTGGCTGAACATGTCTTCAGGGAGGGTCACGAACCAGATTGGCATTCGATGAAAGTATTACATCAGAATGTGACGAATTTGGGAAATAGACTTTTTCTAGAATCTTGGTAAACCTACGGTTTGAGGATTCTTGAAATATACATCGCAGAACCTCTACCAGACCCTTATAGGATTTTTGCAAAACCTCGAGTCGGGGGTGTTCATTTCGTCGGGTGCGGGGGGTTTCCCGGCGAGGATTTCCTCGGTTGGGCTTTCCCCAGCTGAAACTGCTCCGCACTAGATGACGTCAGATGTGGATTCCCAACATGCGGGTATATAAGCTTAGGACTTTCACGAACTCTTCATTCTGCCTTCACTTGACAAAGGGAGCAGTTGGCTCCCGAAACGTCGTGTTTTTGAACCTTACGCTAGTGTCAAAATAACTGTTTGTTATGGAATCTCCTGATGAGACAGTGTTGTTTCGTTAGAAATGCTTAACTCTTTCGGTTATCTGCTGCCAGATACAAATGCAATACAAATACTGATGCGTCTTAATGATTTATTGACGTCGCGAGGCCACGGTAACTGCCTCTTGCCGGATTTATGTTATTTTTACGGAAACTAAGGCGTCCCGTTTGGTCATATGTTTTACTGTTAAACACCGTTACAGATTTCACACGGCAAAACAACTGAAGACGAGAAATAGCCCCATGCCATGTGTTAGGATACTGACCTTGTTAAACGGTTTAAAGTACCGTGCCAGCTGGATGATGGGCCACTGGATGTAATACCTTATTGACGAAGGGATGCATTACTGCCATAGAAAAAGTTGTAGACAATATGGCGGCGGAATTTTCCACAGGTAGTTGCAATGCTAGCGAAGTTGGAAAGCTATTGGATGTACCTGCCTGTGAGTCATCAATTAGACATCCTACACGGGATATTGCATCGGTATACCTTACAAATTGCTGTTACTGCAGCAGTTGTTACCGGCAGATACAGCTACGAACGAACCATTTGCCAACGGAGCTTTGTCAAAAATGGAACGAGGACATCCGTGGTTGTTTCACATGTTCTAGACGTCCCGTTTTGGAAACCCTTTGGACGAACCTCACCTTTTTATCGATGTTTGGTCCTTTTTTGTAGGATTATTTTTTTTTTTAAATTTTACGAATTTTGACATACCAGCTATATGTATATGTGTATACTTATGGTATATATTTAATTATATGTATATATATCTAGTTTTTAGTAATTTGCAGCCTATACTGTAAGGATTTTTAGTTTAATAAAACAGATTATATTTGTTTTTAATTCTTACTTCATATTAAAAATTGTTTTGAAAAAATGTTCTTGTTGTTGTCCTCTCTTTATGTCTTTTCAATTTAATTATAATGGACGTATTTTAATGGACATAAACCTCAATTTCACTGGGTATAATTTAATAAGATAATTATTTAAATTAATTGAATTTAAAAACATAATATATATATCAGAGGAAGCAAAAGCCAACCACCATGGCAAGTTAGAGTGCAAAAAGAACAGGAGAGCTCCGAAGCAGCATAAGGCGAATAACTCAGTACGCGTAGGGAAACAGAAGTAAGAAATTAGTGAGGAAAGTGAAGATGGCCCTCAAGAGAAATAGGATTCATACAAGACACGAAGAGCCCAATAAACATATCAGCGAATATCTGGATACCCTCAAACAAAAACTGGGTGTATACGCCAGAAGACTCCGAAGATACAAAGACTGTACCAACAAAAAACAACAGAACATGCAATTCCAAGCAAACCAGAAGGCCTTCTACAGGAAGCTTCGAGAGACCCCAGCGAACAAAGACAAGTACGAAGCCCCAAAGCCAGCAGAAATAGAGACCTTCTGGAAGACACTATGGTCCAATGAAGTACAGCACAAAAGCGCCCCCTGGATTCAGCAAGAAATGGAGGCTACGAGAGGAATAGAGGAGATGGAGTACACGGGCATCACGATAGAGGAACTCCAGCAGGTAATCCAACGTACGCACAACTGGAAAGCACCCGGTATTGACGGCATACACAACTTCTGGTACAAGAAATTTACCAGCGCCCATGGCCCATTAGCCAAGGAACTTACGGCGATAATTGAAGACCCCAGCAAAATGCCTGAATTCCTCTGCAAGGGAATAACTTACCTCCTACCGAAGGACCAGGATACCAGTAACCCAGCGAAATACCGACCCATTACGTGCCTGAACACCCTGTACAAGATACTCACGGGGTGCATCTCTGAAAAAATAAGCCGGCACAGCGAAAGCAACAACTTAATGGCGGAAGAACAAAAGGGATGCCAGAAAGGGACTCTGGGATGTAAAGAGCAGCTTACCATCGACTCAGTTATCCTGGAACAAGCAAGAAAACAAAAGCGAAAACTCAACACCGCATACATAGACTACAAGAAGGCTTTCGACTCTGTTCCGCACTCGTGGCTCCTTGAAATACTCAGCATATACAAAGTGCATCCCTCAATCATCCGATTCCTACAGAGCAGCATGAAACAATGGAGAACCCGGTTACAGCTAAACACGCCAGACAGTAAAATAGAAACGGCCGAGATCCACATTCGGCGGGAAATCGTCCAAGGAGAAGCATTTTGCCCCCAGTGGTTCTGCTTGGCGTTAAACCCCTTGTCAAGGATGCTGAACACAAGTAAATACGGACACATGCTGAAGAAAGACAAGAGAAACCTACATAAAGTCTCCCACCTCATGTACGTAGATGACATCAAGCTATACGCGCCAACCATCACCCAACTCCGACAACTCATCAGTATAACAGAGACATTCTCCAAGGACATAGGAATGGAATTCGGCCTCGATAAGTGCAAAATACAGAAGAATAGCAAAGAAGATTTACCAGGCATCGAACTCGAAGACGGGAGACTACTGAAGACCTTGGACGAGGGCGAAACCTACAAATACCTAGGGGTAATGCAAAAACGGCAGCAGGAGCACAAGAAAGTCAAAGTCCAGCTCACGCAAGCATTCCAAGAACGACTCAGAAGCATTGTGAAGACGAAACTGAGCGGGAAGAACATCACGCAAGCAATTAACGCATATGCGGTACCAGTGCTCACCTACTCCTTCGGGATCATCAAATGGACCAACACTGAACTAGAACAACTCCAGCGGAAAATGAGAACCATCCAAAGAAGAGCCGGACAACTACACCCTGCAACGGCAATTGAACGGCAAACACTACCCCGGGAAGAAGGAGGACGCGGACAAGCGGACCTCAAAGAACTACATGACAAGCAGATACAGAGCATGAGGCAATACTTCCAGTTGAAGAGTCCCCGATCGCCACTCATCCAAGCCATAATACAAGCAGATGCAAATTACACGCCACTAAACCTGTGTAGTACCGAAGAGCGTGTCCTGGAAACAGCCAATGAACAGAAACTAAGAACTTGGGCCGGAAAACCATTACATGGCAGGCACTACAATGACCTGCAACAACCACACGTTGACAAAAAGGCATCAAATTCTTGGCTGGCCAAAGGCACTCTCCAGCCAGAGACAGAAGGATTCATGCTAGCAAAATTTTCTCAGAAAAGAGAGAATCATAGAGATAGGTTTAGAACAATTGGAAAAGAATAATTAAAAACCCAAGAAAATAAAAAAAAAAATCTGGCTGCGCCGCTTTGCTTGCTAAAGGGTAATCATTACAAATTATCGCATGTAAAAAATTTAAAACGCTGTTTATAATTTTGGTGGCAGTATAAAGTATTTTAAAGTATTCTCATTTTATTATTAATATTTCTTATGCTGTAAGCAAATGGTATATAATAAATAAGAAGTGGATTTGATAAAATGCATTTATTAAAAATCGCTAGAAGACTGGAAGGGGCCCCTGGGTGAAAAAAGGTTGAGAGCTACTGATTTGAATAATTAAATATTTAACTGCGATTATTCATATTTTATATCTTATCTTCCACTCGCGGTGCGCATCGAAGTATGGCAGTTCTGTCGAGGCGATTGTGACTTTATGACCAATGCCAGTTTTATTGTTTTCTCTATCTATATGGATGATTCAGCCCCCCACTAAAAAAAGGCTTACATAATACATGAACGGCCCCTAATTCATATCACCCTGATTAATCCATTTATTCGAAATCGATATGATAGGGTTGAAATCGACATGCTACATCATATTTTTGTTATGCAACGTCCATGTAAACAATCTCATGCAATGTATTATTAGGTACAT
>QLNU02015270.1:68044314-68059785 GCA_006491805.2 Dysdera silvatica
TTTTTCAGTGGGCTTGATGTAGCTTCTCCTGCCCAAGGATCAGCCTGAAATTTTATGCATTTGTCATCAGAAACGACGACAACTTCAGCTTGAGATTTGTAGCTGACCGCAGCTTCTGAAGAAAAAGCAGCTTCAAGAAATTTTATCCAATCTGCAGAAGCCGAAATTTTGCAATCCTTGATGTAACAGTTCATCAAATGTTGCTGAAGGATTTTTCGACGAAATATTCTTCGCTGTCGAATCACTGTGGATCTGTTCTTCCCTTTGGTTAATGTTGACAGTTTAGAGATTTCAAGGGATTTTTCTCCCTTTGGACAACGTCGTTGTGCGGCTTCAACATACACAGTGTTAAATCCTAGATCCGGATTTTTAATTATTTTCCAAATATCTTCCACCAACAGATCTGAAAACATACAATATTTTGCATACACAATAAATATATAAATACAATACATAATAAGTATATACATGCTATCCATAATAAGTATATATAGTCTATATATAAATTTCACACACGTGCAATAAAATAAAAATTTAAATTATCGCGTAATCCTTTTTTTACCGCTTCGAACATCTTTTCTCTAAAGTTTCAAATAGGCCTATGGAATAATTTATTAATTCCATAGAATGATATTGATAAATCAGTGCATTTTCCTCATCATACATCGCTTTTAGGGTCCTCAGAAAAACGAAAAAACGGGGTTTCCCTGTAGTCACGCACTCCCACACTGATTACATTCATAAATAAAATATATAACAATAACATTAAAAAAGGAGTGGAGAAAAGAGAACAAATAACTTAACCTAACATCAACATAGTGCAAAATACGTATAAAGTTCTGGTACATAATAGAATTAAATTCAGTTTTAAATAAACATATGTTAATTTATAACATTATAAATTAACAATAACAGTAAAAAACATTAATGTTGGAACTATCATCAGGGACCTTTTCTTAACCTGTGTGTATGGCGTGTTTTCTATAGCTCATTCATTTTATATATCATTCATTCAATAAATCAATCAATGAAGTATTTACCTTCTTTTTCTTTCCTCTCGTAACCATCCAAAGCGGAATAGTAGGAGCTGATGCTTACGTCAGAATCGCTCATTTTCCTGAATATCGAACTTTAAATTGTATTCAAATAATATTCGAAAAAAGTATTTTCTACTCAAAGTGTATTTTACAATATCAAACTGTGTTTCAAAGATTTCAAATTGTTTATAACAATTAAAATCGAAGTTTGATAATAAATGATTTGATAGAAAATATTCTTCTCCCGTAACATTCGTGCATTGTTGACTTGTTACGTCACAATTGGTTTAATGATGCATTGTTGATTTATTTCCATTTCGATGTAAATATGTCTTGTACTTCATGTCTGAGATCTTGGTACTTGGTGATTTTCGTTGTGTAGGTTGTCTGTATGTTATTGGTGTTGGGTACTGCTATGTCGATTAAGTACGTGGTCTTATTCGATTTATCGACGAGGGTTATGTCAGGACGGTTATGTGGGACTGTCTTGTCTGTTATGATTGCTCTATCCCAGTAAAGCTTGTGTGTTTCGTTCTCATGCACGGTCTCTGGCTCATATTTGTAGTACGGGCATTTTTCAGTCAGAAAGCCAGCATTCGCTGCCAATTTCTGGTGGACTATTTTCGCTACTTGATCGTGCCTATGTTTGTAGTCTGACTGCGCAAGGATCTTGCATCCTGCCATCACGTGTTGGATTGTCTCCGATGCCGCATGACAGTGTCTGCATTTGTCGCTTTCTATGTCTTTTCTCTGGATGAATTTCTGATTGTTCCTTGTTGCGATCACTTGGTCTTGGATGGCTAGCATGAATCCTTCTGTCTCTGGCTGGAGAGTGCCTTTGGCCAGCCAAGCATTTGATGCCTTTTTGTCAACGTGTGATTATTTTAGGTCATTGTAGTGCCTGCCATGTAATGGTTTTCCGGCCCAAGTTCTTAGTTTCTGTTCATTGGCTGTTTCGAGGACACGCTCTTCGGTACTACACAGGTTTAGTGGCGTGTAATTTGCATCTGCTTGTATTATGGCTTGGATGAGTGGCGATCGGGGACTCTTCAACTGGAAGTATTGCCTCATGCTCTGGATCTGCTTGTCATGTAAGTCTTTGAGGTCCGCTTGTCCGCGTCCTCCTTCTTCCCGGGGTAGTGTTTGCCGTTCAATTGCCGTTGCAGGGTGTAGTTGTCCGGCTCTTCTCTGGATGGTTCTCATTTTCCGCTGGAGTTGTTCTAGTTCAGTGTTGGACCATTTGATGATCCCGAAGGAGTAGGTGAGCACTGGTACCGCATATGCGTTAATGGCTTGCGTGGTGTTTTTCCCGCTCAGTTTCGTCTTCACAATGCTTCTAAGTCTTTCTTGGAATGCTTGCGTGAGCTGGACTTTGACTTTCTTGTGCTCCTGCTGCCGTTTTTGCATTATCCCTAGGTATTTGTAGGTTTCGCCCTCGTCCAAGGTCTTCAGTAGTCTCCCGTCTTCGAGTTCGATGCCTGGTAAATCTTCTTTGCTATTCTTCTGTATTTTGCACTTATCGAGGCCGAATTCCATTCCTATGTCCTTGGAGAATGTCTCTGTTATACTGATGAGTTGTCGGAGTTGGGTGATTGTTGGCGCGTATAGCTTGATGTCATCTACGTACATGAGGTGGGAGACTTTATGTAGGTTTCTCTTGTCTTTCTTCAGCATGTATCCGTATTTACTTGTGTTCAGCATCCTTGACAAGGGGTTTAACGCCAAGCAGAACCACTGGGGGCTTAATGTGTCTCCTTGGAAGATTTTTCACCGGATGAGGATCTCGGGCGATTCTATTTTACTGTCTGGCGTGTTTAGTTGTACCTGGGTTCTCCATTGTTTCATGCTGCTCTGTAGGAATCGGATGATGGAGGGGTGCACTTTGTATATGCTGAGTATTTCAAGGAGCCACGAGTGTGGAACAGAGTCGAAAGCCTTCTTGTAGTCTATGTATGCGGTGTTGAGCTTTGGCTTCTGTTTTTTTGCTTGTTCCAGGATAACTGAGTCGATGGTAAGCTGCTCTTTACATCCCAGAGTCCTTTTCTGGCATCCCTTTTGTTCTTCCGTCATTAAGTTGTTGCTTTCGCTGTGCCGGCTTATTTTTTCAGAGATGCACCCCGTGAGTATCTTGTACAGGGTGTTAAGGCACGTGGTGAGTCGGTATTTGGCTGAGTTACTAATATCCTGGTCTTTCGGCAGGAGGTAGGTTATTCCCTTGTAGAGGAATTCAGGCAATTTACTAGGGTCTTCAATTATCATCGTAAGTTCTCTGGCTGATGGGCCATGGGCGCTTGTAAATTTCTTGTACCAGAAGTTTTGTATACCGTCAATACCGGGTGCTTCCCAGTCGTGCGTTCATTGGATTAACTGCTGAAGTTCCTCTGTCGTGATACCCGTGTACCCCATCTCTTCTATTCCGCTCGCAGCCTCCATTTCCTGCTGAATCCGGGGGGCGCTTTTGCGCTGTATTTCATTGGACCATAGTGTCTTCTGGAAGGTCTCTATTTCTGCTTGCTTTGGGGTTTCATATTTGTCTTGGCTCGCTGATGTCTCTTGTAGCTTCCTGTTGTAAGCCTCTGGTTTGTTTGGAAATGCTTGTTCTGTTGTTTTCTGTTGGTATAGTCTTTGTATCTCCGGAGTCTTCTGGTGTATACACTCAGTTTTTGTTTGAGGGTATCTAGATATTCGGCGATGTGTTTATTGGGTTCTTCGTGCCTTGTGTGCATCCTGTTTCTCTTAAGGGCTATCTTTACTTTCTTCACTAATGTCTTTTCTCTGTTTCCCTACTCGTACTGAGTTATTCGCCCTATGCTGCCTCGGAGCTCTCCTGTTCTTTTTGCAGACTAACTTGCCATGGTGGTTGGCTTTTGCTTCCTCTGATATATATATTATGTTTTTAAATTCAATCAATTTAAATAATTATCTTATTAAATTATACCCAGTGAAATTGAGGTTTATGTCCATTAAAATACGTCCATTATAATTAAATTGAAAACACATAAAGAGAGGACAACAAGAACGACAACATTTTTTCAAAACAATTTTTAATATGAAGTAAGAATTAAAAACAAATATAATCTGTTTTATTAAACTAAAAATCCTTACAGTATAGGCTGCAAATTACTAAAAACTAGATATATACATATAATTAAACATATACCATAAGTATACACATATACATATACCGGGTATGTCAAAATTCGTAAAATTTAAAAAAAAAATAATCCTACAAAAAAGGATCAAACATAGATAAAAAGGTGAGGTTCGTACAAAGGGTTTCCAAAACGGGACGTCTAGAACATGTGAAACAACCACGGATGTCCTCGTTCCATTTTTGACAAAGCTCCGTTGGCAAATGGTTCGTTCGTAGCTGTATCTGCCGGTAACAACTGCTGCAATAACAGCAATTCGTAAGGTACACCTATGCAATATCCCGTGTAGGATACGTACGTCTAACTCATGACTCACAGGCAGATACATCTAATATCTTTCCAACTTCGCTAGCATTGCAACTATCTGTGGAAAATTCCGCCGCCATATTGCCTACAACTGTTTCTATGGCAGTAATGCAGCCCTTCGTCGATGAGGGTATTACATTCCGTGGCCCATCGTCCAACTGGCACGTTTCTTTAAACCGTTTAACAAGGTTCAGAATCCTAACACATGGCATGGGGCCATTTCTCGTCTTCAATTGTTTTGCCGTGTGAAATTTGTAACGGTGTTTAACAGTAAAACATCTAGCCAAATGGGTCGCCTTGGTTTCCGTAAAAATAACGTAAATCCTCCAAGAGGCGATTACCGTGGCGCCGCGGCGTCAATGAATCATCAAGGCTCATCAGTATTTGTATTGCATTTGTATCTGGCAGCAGATAACTGAAAGGAAATTTGGGGTATACGATGATATCTTTTGGAAATAGCTAGCAGGTAGCTCTCTAATGGTATTGATGGCCGAATGCTAATGTGGATTTTTAAACTATTACTCTCTAACGCGAGACATTGTTAAAAGAAATGCTGGCATATCAAGGATTTGGTCTTCGTAATGACATCTCAGGACACGGGAATCCCCCCCTAACTGAATTTTTATTATTCTTACGTAAACCAAGGTGTTCCAGTTGGCTAGCTGTTTTACTGTTAAATAACGGAAAATGTCGTTATAAATTTCTTACGGCGAAACAATTGAAGACGATAAATGGCCTCATGTCATGTGCTAGGATACGGAAACTTGTAAAATGGTTTGAAGAACTGTACCATTACATGAATCATTACATGAATACAACATTCATTCTAGGGTAAATAGTTAAGCATTTCTAACGAAACAATTCAGTTTTAACGGCAGGTTCCATAACAAACAGTTATTTCAACATTGGCGTAAGGTTTAAAAACACGACGTTTAGGGAGCCAACTGCTCTCTTTGTCAAGTGAAGGCAGAATGAAGAGTTCGTGAAAGTCCTAAGCTTATATACCCGTATGTTGGGAATCCCCATCTGACGTCATCTGGTGCGGAGCAGTTCCAGCTGGGGAAACCCCAAACGGCAAAACCCTCGTCGGGAAACCCAACCGCACCCGACGACGTCAGATGAACATCCCCAACTCGAGGTTTTGAAAAAATCCTGTAAGGTTCTGGTAGAGGTTTTGCGATGTTTATTGCACGACTCCTCAAACCGTAGGTTTCCCATGATTCCAGAAAAAGTCTACTCCCCCCAGATTCGTCACTTTCTGATGTAATACTTTCATCAAGTGCCAATCTGGTTCGTGACCCTCCCTGAAGAAATGTTCAGCCAACTGGCTTGAATCGTCTCCCCCTAGCTACCTCACGCATATGCTCCTTCCCTCGTAGACGTGTCGATCTTCCCGTTTGTCCAACAGACACCTTTTCACAGTCTCCACACGGTATTTGGTAAATAGTACAGAATTTTTCCTCCTCAGGGACACGATCCTTAGCCTTAAGTAATAGATTTTGTAGGGTGTAGACAGGTTTGTTTTAGGTCTTAACATTCTCAAAACCGAGAATTCGAGAAAGCTTTTCTGAGACACACGAAACATATGGCAAAATCACTGAGGTCTCCCTAGTCTCATCCTCTACATTCCTGTTTCCACCACTAACACCACATTGGTTACGAGCGATAAATTTATTCGGGTAACCGTTCTTTTTCAACATGCTTTTGTTGCGTCATAATTCAACGTTGTGAAGGTCTTCGCAATGTTGTCTGCACCCTGCGTGATCTATTACTTAAGGTTAAAGATCGTTTCCATGAGGAGGAAAAATCTGGTGCTATTTACCAAATACCGTGTGGATACTGTGAAAAGGTGTATGTTGGACAAACGGGAAGATCGATACGTCTACAAGGGAAGGAGCACATGCGTGCGGTAGCTAAGGTAGACGGTTCAAACCAGTTGGCTGAACATGTCTTCAGAGAAGGTCACGAACCAGATTGGCATTCGATGAAAATATTACATCAAAATGTGACGAATCTGGGGAGTAGACTTTTTCTGGAACCATGGGAAACCTACGGTTTGAGGAGTCGTGCAATAAACATCCTGCTTACCTCTACCCAGAACCTTAGGAATTTTACCAAAACCTCGAGTTGGAGATGTTCATCTGACGTCTCGTCGGGTGCGGGGGTTTCCGACGAGGGTTTCCCGTTGGGGTTTCCCCACGAAGCTAGAACTGCTCCTCGCAACTGACGTCAGATGAGAGTTTAACATGCTGGTATATAAGCTTAGGGCTTCTGGCTCCTTCCTGCCTTCAGCAACCACAAAAGGAGCGGTTGGCCCCGAAACGTCGTGTTTTTCAAACCTTACGCCAATGTTCAAATTACTATTTTGTTCGCGGACACAAATTTAAAACTGAATTGTTTCGTTAGAAATACTTAACTTTTAACCTAAGAATGGATATTTGTATTCATGGCAGTGATTCATGTAATGGTGTTCTTCAACCCATTTTGCAAGTTTCCGTATTCTAGCACATGACATGGGGCCATTTCTCGTCTACAATTGTTTCGCCGTAAGAAATTTATAACGACATTTTCCGTTATTTAACAGTAAAACATCTAGCCAACTGGAATACCTTAGTTTACGTAAGAATAATACAAATTCAGTTAAGGGGGATTCCCGTGTCCTTAGATGTCATTACGAAGATCAAATCTTTGATATGATAGCATTTCTTTTAACAATGTCTCGCGTTAGAGAGTAGTAGTTTAAAAATCCACATTAACATTCGGCCATCAATACCATTAGAGAGCCACCTGCTAGCTATTTCCAAAAGATATCATCGTATACCCCAAATTTCCTTTCAGTTATCTGCTGCCAGATACAAATGCAATACAAATACTGATGAGTCTTGATGATTCATTGACGTCGCGGCACCACGGTAACCGCCTCTTGGAGGATTTACGTTATTTTTACGGAAACCAAGGCGACCCATTTGGCTAGATGTTTTACTGTTAAACACCGTTACAAATTTCACATGGCAAAACAATTGAAGACGAGAATTGACCTCATGCCATGTCTTAGGATATTGGACCTTGTTAAATGGTTTAAAGAAACGTGTCAGTTGGACGATGCGCCACGGTATGTTATACTCTCATCGACGAAGGGCTGCATTACTGCCATAGAAACAGTTATAGACAATATGGCGATGGAATCGTCCATAGGTAGTAGCAATGCTAGCGAAGTTGGAAAGATATTGGATGTACCTGAATGTTAGTCATCAATTAGACGTGTCCTACACGGGATATTGCATCGGTATACCTTACAAATTGATGTCACGGCAGCATTTGTTACCGGCAGATACAGCTACTAATTTGCCAACTGAACTTTGTCGAAAATGGAACGAGGACATCCGTGGTTGTTTCAAATGTTCTAGATGGCCCGTTTTGGAAACCCTTTGGGCAAACTTCACCTTTTTATCGATGTTTGATCCTTCTTTTAGGAATTTTCTGAAAGTTCTTAAGAACTTTTGACGCACATGGTATATGTATATGTGTTTACTTATGGTATATGTACAATTATATGTATATATCTAGTTTTCATTTACTTGTAGCCTATACTGTAAGGATTTTTAGTTTAATAAAACAAATTATATTTGTTTTTAATTCTTACTTCACATTAAAAAGTTGTTTTGAAAAAATTTTGTGTTGTTGTTGTCCTCTCTTTATGTCTTTTCAATTTAATTTTAATGGACGTATTTTAATGGACATAAACCTCAATTTCCTTGGGTAAAATTTAATAAGATAATTATTTAAATTAATTGAATTTAAAAACATAATATGTATATCAGAGGAAGCAAACCCAACCACCATGGCAAGTGAGACTGCAAAAAAGAATAGAAGAGCTCCGCAGCAGCATAGGGCGAATAACCCAGTACATGCAGGGAAATAGGGGTAAGAAATTAGTGAGGAAAGTGAAGATGGCCCTTAAGAGAAATAGGATCCATACAAGACACGAAGAGCCCAATAAACACATCAGCGAATATCTGGATACCCTCAAACAAAAACTGGGTGTATACGCCAGAAGACTCCGAAGATACAAAGACTATACCAACAGAAAACAAAACAAGAAATTCCAAACAAACCAGAAGGCCTTCTGCAGGAAGCTCCAAGAGACATCAGCGAGCCAAGACAAATATGAAACACCAAAGCCAGCAGAAATAGAGACCTTCCAGAAGACACTATGGTCCACTGAAATACAGCGCAAAAGCGCCCCCCGGATTCAGCAGGAAGTGGAGGCTGCGAGCGGAATAGAAGAGATGGGGTACACAGGTATCACGACAGAGGAATTTCAGCAGTTAATCCAATGAACGCACAACTGGAAAACACCCGGTATTGACGGCATACAAAACTTCTGGTACAAGAAATTTACCAGCGCCCACGGCCCATTAGCCAAGGAACTTACGGTGATAATTGAAGACCCCAGCAAAATGCCTGAATTCCTCTGCAAGGGAATAACTTACCTCCTACCGAAGGACCAGGATACCAGTAACCCAACGAAATACCGACCCATTACGTGCCTCAACCACCTGTACAAGATATTTACAGGATGCACCTCTGAAAAAATAGGCGGGCACATTGAAAGAAACAACCTATTGACCGAAGAACAAAAAGGTGCCAAAAAAGTACTTTGGGGTGTAAAGAGCAGCTAACTATCGACTCTGTTACCCTGGAACAAGCAAGAAACCAGGAGCGAAAGCTCACCATCGCATACATAGACTAGAAGAAAGCTTTCAACATTGTTCCACCCTCGTGGCTCCATGAAATACTCAGCATGTACAAAGTGCAATGTACAATGCATTGTGCAAAGTGCATTGTGCAATGTACAATGGAGAACCCGGTTACAGCTAAACACGCCAGACAGTAAAATAGAAACGGCCGAGATCCCCATCCGGCGCGGAATCTTTCAAGGAGACGCACTAAGCCCCCAGTGGTTCTGCTTGGCGTTAAACCCCTTGTCAAGGATGCTGAACGCAAGTAAATACGGATACATGCTGAAGAAAGACAAGAGAAACCTACATAAAGTCTCCCACCTCATGTACGTAGATGACATCAAGCTATACGCGCCAACCATCACCCAACTCCGACAACTCATCAGTATAACAGAGACATTCTCCAAGGACATAGGAATGGAATTCGGCCTCGATAAGTGCAAAATACAGAAGAATAGCAAAGAAGATTTACCAGGCATCGAACTCGAAGACGGGAGACTACTGAAGACCTTGGACGAGGGCGAAACCTACAAATACCTAGGGATAATGCAAAAACGGCAACAGGAGCACAAGAAAGTCAAAGTCCAGCTCACGCAAGCATTCCAAGAAAGACTTAGAAGCATTGTGAAGACGAAATTGAACAGGATGAACATCACATATGTAATTAACGCATATGCGGTACCAGTGCTCACCTACTCCTTCGGGATCATCAAATGGTCCAACACTGAATTAGAACAACTCCAGCGGAAAATGAGAACCATCCAGAGAAGAGCCGGACAACTACACCCTGCAACGGCAATTGAACGGCAAACACTACCCCGGGAAGGAGGAGGACGCGGACAAGCGGACCTCAAAGTCTTACATGACAAGCAGATCCAGAGCATGAGGCAATACTTCCAGTTGAAAAATCGAATCAGCGAATGCTGGCTTTCTAATAGAGAAATGTCCGTACTACAAATAGGAGCCAGAGACCGTGCATGAGAACGAAACACACAAGCTTTACTGGGATAGAGCAATCATAACAGACAAGACAGTCCCACATAACCGTCCTGACATAACCCTCGTCGATAAATCGAGTAAGACCACGTACCTAATCGACATAGCAGTACCCAACTCAAATCACATAAAGACAACCTACACAACGAAAATCACCAAGTACCAAGATCTCAGACATGAAGTACAAGACATATTTACATCGAAATGGAAATAAATCAACAATGCATCATTAAACCAATTGTGACGTAACAAGTCAACAATGCACGAATGTTACGGGAGAAGAATATTTTCTATCAAATCATTTATTATCAAACTTCGATTTTAATTGTTATAAACAATTTGAAATCTTTGAAACACAGTTTGATATTGTAAAATACACTTTGAGTAGAAAATACTTTTTTCGAATATTATTTGAATACAATTTAAAGTTCGATATTCAGGAAAATGAGCGATTCTGACGTAAGCATCAGCTCCTACTATTCCGCTTTGGATGGTTACGAGAGGAAAGAAAAAGAAGGTAAATACTTCATTGATTGATTTATTGAATGAATGATATATAAAATGAATGAGCTATAGAAAACACGCCAAACACACAGGTTAAGAAAAGGTCCCTGACGGTAGTTCCAACATTAATGTTTTTTACTGTTATTGTTAATTTATAATGTTATAAATTAACATATGTTTATTTAAAACTGAATTTAATTCTATTATGTACCAGAACTTTATACGTATTTTGCACTATGTTGATGTTAGGTTAAGTTATTTGTTCTCTTTTCTCCACTCCTTCTTTTTTAATGTTATTATTATATATTTTATTTATGAATGTAATCAGTGTGGGCGTGCGTGACTACAGGGAAACCCCGTTTTTTCGTTTTTCTGAGGACCCTAAAAAAGATGTATGATGAGGAAAATGCACTGATTTATCAATATCATTCTATGGAATTAATAAATTATTCCATTGGTCTATTTGAAACTTTAGAGAAAAGATGTTCGAAGCGGTAAAAAAAGGATTACGCGATAATTTAAATTTTTATTTTATTGCACATGTGTGAAATTTATATATAGACAATATATACTTATTACGGATTGCATTTATATACTTATTATATATTATATTTATTATGTATGCATAATATTGTATGTTTCCAGATCTGTTGGTGGAAGACAGAGGGCAAATAATTAAAAATCCGGATCAAGGATTTAACACTGTGTATGTTGAAGCCGCACAACGACGTTGTCCAAAGGGAGAAAAATCCCTTGAAATCTCTAAACTGTCAGCATTAACCAAAGCGAAGAACAGGTCTCCATTTCTGATTCGACAGCGAAGAATATTTCGTCGAAAAATCCTTCAGCAACATTTGATGAACTGTTACATCAAGGATTGCAAAATTTCGGCTTCTGCAGATTGGATAAAATTTCTTGAAGCTGCTTTTTCTTCAGAAGCTGCGGTCAGCTACAAATCTCAAGCTGAAGTTGTCGTCGTTTCTGATGACAAATGCATAAAATTTCAGGCTGATCCTTGGGCAGGAGAAGCTACATCAAGCCCACTGAAAAATGACAAAAACTTATTTTCATTCGAAGACTCCTTCATGGAAGATTACAATGCAACTTCAGGTGAAGTTAAGGTTGAAACCCGCAAAAACAACAGTTCCAATAACGTTGTGACGGTTCAGCCGGGATCGACGATTTCATCAGTTGGGGAGTTTGAAGAAGAGACGAATCTTCTTGAAGATGTTCTGGAGCCTCCTTCTCTTACTTCTTGGATCAGAACGAGATGGAGTGCAATGAAAACATCTTTGTGCTCAATTTGTGTTTGCAGAACACAACAATATTAAAAGATGTAAAATGCTTAATTATAACAAACAGTTATTTCGACACTGGCGTAAGGTTTAAAAACACGACATTTCGGGAGCCAACTACTCCTTTTATCAAGCAAAGGCAGAACGAAGAGTTTGTGGAAGTCCTAAGCTTATGTACCCGCATTTTGGGGATCCCTATTTGACGTCATTTGGTGAGGAGCAGTTGCAGCTGGGGAAACCCCAACCGGGGAAACCCTTGCCGGTAACCCCCCGCACCCGACGACGCCAGATGAACATTCCCAACTCGAGGTTTTGCAAAAACCCTGTAAGGTTCTGGTAGAGGTTTTGCGATGTTTATTGCACGACTCCTCAAACCGTAGGTTTCTCATGATTCCAGGAAAAGTCTACTCCCCAGATTCGTCACATTCTGCTGTAATACTTTCATCGAATGCCAATCTGGTTCGTGACCCTCCCTGAAGACATGTTCAGCCAACTGGCTTGAACCGTCTACCTTAGCTACCGCACGCATGTGCTCCTTCCCTTGTAGACGTAGACGTATTGATCTTCCCGTTTGTCCAACAGACACCTTTTCACAGTCTCCACACGGTATTTGGTAAATAGTACAGAATTTTTCCTCCTCAGGGACACGATCCTTAGCCTTAAGTAATTGATAACGCAGGGTGTAGACAGGTTTGTAGTAGGTCTTAACATCCACACGACTGAGAATTCGAGACAGCTTTTCTGAGACACCCGCCACATATGGCAAAACCACTGATGTCTTCCTAGTCTCATCCTCTACATTCCTGTTTCCACCACTAACACCACATTGGTTACGAGCGATAAATTTGCGCGGGTAACCGTTGTTTTTCAACACTCTTTTATTGCGTCGTAATTCAACATTGCGAAGGTCTTCGCAATGTTGTCTGCACCCTGCGTGGTCTATTACTTAAGGTTAAGGATCGCGTCCCTGAGGAGGAAAAATCTGGTGCTATTTACCAAATACCGTGTGGAGACTGTGATAAGGTGTATGTTGGACAGACGGGAAGATCGATACGTCTACGAGGGAAGGAGCATATGCGTGCGGTAGCTAGGGGAGACGATTCAAGCCAGTTGGCTGAACATGTCTTCAGAGAGAGTCACGAACCAGATTGGCATTCCATGAAAGCATTACACCAGAACGTGACGAATCTGGGGGAGTAGACTTTTTCTGGAATCATGGGAAACCTACGGTTTGAAGAGTCGTGCAATAAACATCGCAAAACCTCTACCAGAACCTTACAGGATTTTTGAAAAACCTCGAGTTGGGGGTGTTCATCTGACATCGTCGGGTGCGGGGGCTTTCCCGTCGAGGGTTTCCCCAGCTGGAAATGCTCCGCACCAAATGGCGTCAGATGGGGATTCCCAACATGCGGGTATATAAGCTTAGGACTTTCATGAACTCTTCATTCTGCCTTCGCTTGACAAAGGGAGCAGTTGGCTCTCGAAACGTTGTGTTTTTAAACCTTAAGCCAATGTTCAAATTACTGTTTGTTATGGAACCTGCCGTTAAAACTGAATTGTTTCGTTAGAAATGCTTAACTATTTACACTAGAAATGGTACAGTTCTGCAAACCATTTTACAAGTTTCCGTATCCTAGCACATGACATGGGGCCATTTTTCGTCTTCAATTGTTTCGCCGTAAGAAATTTATAACGACATTTTCCGTTATTTAACAGTAAAACATCTAGCCAACTGGAACACCTTGGTTTACGTAAGAATAATACAAATTCAGTTAAGGGGGATTCCCGTGTCCTTAGATGTCATTACGAAGATCAAATCTTTGATATTCCAGCATTTCTTTTAACGATGTCTCGCGTTAGAGAGTAGTAGTTTAAAAATCCACATTAACATTCGGCCATCAATACCATTAGAGAGCTACCTGCTAGCTATTTCCAAAAGATATCATCGTATACCCCAAATTTCCTTTCAGTTATCGGCTGCCAGATACAAATGCAATACAAATACTGATGAGTCTTGATGATTCATTGACGTCGCGGGGCCACGGTAACCGCCTATTGGAGGATTTACGTTACTTTTACGGAAACCAAAGCGACCCCTTTGGCTAGATGTTTTACTGTTAAACACCGTTACAAATTTCACACGGCAAAACAATTGAAGACGAGAAATAGCCCCATGCCATGTGTTAGGATTCTGAACCTTGTTAAACGGTTTAAAGAAACGTGCCAGTTGGACGATGGGCCACGGAATGTAATACCCTCATCGACGAAAGGCTGCATTACTGCCATAGAAACAGTTGTAGGCAATATGGCGGCGGAATTTTCCACAGATAGTTGCAATGCTAGCGAGGTTGGGAAGATATTAGATGTATCTGCCTGCGAGTCATCAGTTAGACGTATCCAACACGGGATATTGCATAGGTATACCTTACGAATTGCTGTTACTGCAGCAGTTGTTACCGGCAGATACAGCTACGAGAGAACCATTTGCCAACGGAGCTTTGTCAAAAATGGAACGGGGGCATCCGCGGTTGTTTCACATGTTTTAGATGGCCCGTTTTGGAAACCCTTTGGACGAACCTCACCTTTTTATCGATGTTTGGTCCTTTTTTGTAGGATTACTTTTTTTTTAAATTTTACGAATTTTGACATACCCGGTATATGTATATGTGTACACTTATGGTATATGTTTAATTATATGTATATATCTAGTTTATAGTAATTTGCAGCCTATACTGTAAGGATTTTTAGTTTAATAAAACAGATTATATTTGTTTTTAATTCTTACTTCACATTAAAAAGTTGTTTTGAAAAAATGTTGTTGTTGTTGTTGTCCTCTCTTTATGTCTTTTCAATTTAATTATAATGGACGTATTTTAATGGACATAAACCTCAATTTCACTGGGTATAATTTAATAAGATAATTATTTAAATTAATTGAATTTAAAAACGTAATGTATATATCAGAGGAAGCAAAAGCCAACCACCATGGCAAGTGAGACTGCAAAAAGAACAGGAGAGCTCCGAGGCAGCATGTGGCGAATAACTCAGTACGCGTAGGGAAGCAGAAAAAAGAAATTAGTGAAGAAAGTAAAGATGGCCCTTATGGGAAATAGGATACACACAAGGTACGAAGAACTGAATAAACACATCGACGAATATTTAGATGCCCCAAACATAAACTGAGTGTATACGCCAGAAGTCTCCGAATATACAAAGACTATACCAACAGAAAACAACAAAACATGCAATTCCAAACAAACCAGAATGCCTACTACAGGAAGCTTAAAGATGCATCAGCGCGCCAAACCAAATACGAAACCCCAAAAGCCAGCAGAAATAGAAACCTTCTAGAAGACACTATGGTCCAATGAAATACAGCACAAAAGCACCCCCTGGATTCAGCAAGAAATGGAGGCTGCGATCGGAATAGAAGAGATGG
>QLNU02015270.1:68059885-68076243 GCA_006491805.2 Dysdera silvatica
CTCTGTTCCACACTCGTAGCTCCTTGAAATACTCAGCATGTACAAAGTGCACCCCTCCATCATCCGATTTCTACGAAGCAGCATGACACAACGGAGAACCTGGATACAACTAAACCCTCCAGACAGTAAAATAGAACCAGCCGAAATCCACATTCGGCGGGAAATCGTCCAAGGAGAAGCATTTTGCCCCCAGTGGCTCTGTTTGGTGCTAAACCCGTTGTCAAGGATGCTGAACACAAGTAAAGACGGATGTATACCGAATAAAGACAAGAGAAATATACATAAGGTGTCCCACCTCATATATGTAGATGACATCAAACTACAAGCGCCAACGATCACTGAACTCCGACATCTCATCAGTATAAAAAAGACTTTCTCTAAGGATATACGAATGGAATTCGGCCTCGATAAGTGCAAAGTTCAGAAGAATAGAAAGGAATATTTACCAAGCATCGAACTCGGGGACGGGAGACTAGTGAAGACTTCGGACGAGGGCGAAACCTACAAGTACATAGGGGTAATGCAAACACGGCAGCAGGAGCACCAAGAAGTCAAAACCCAGCTCACTCAAGCATTCCAAGAACGACTTAGAAGCATTGTGAAGACGAAACTGAGCAGGATGAACATCACGTATGTAATTAACGCATATGCGGTACCAGTGCTCACTGACTCCTTCCGGATCATCAAATGCACCAACACTGAAATAGAACAGCTCCAGCGAAAAATGAGAACCATCGAAAGAAGAGCCAAGAAACTACACCCTGCAACGGCAATTGAACGGCAAACACTACCCAGGGAAGAAGGTGGACGCGGACAAGCGGACCTCAAAGACTTACATGACAAGCAGATCCAGAGCATGAGGCAATACTTCCAGTTGAAGAGTCCCCGATCGCCACTCATCCAAGCCACAGTACTAGCAGATGCAAATTACACGCCACTAAACCTGTGTAATACCGAAGAGCATGTCCTGGAGGCAGCCAATGAACAGAAACTAAGCTCTTGGGACGGAAAACCATTACATGTCAGGCACTACAATGATCTACAACAATCACATGTTGACAAAAAGGCATCAAATGCTTATCTGGGCAAAGCCACTCTCCAGCCAGCAGAGAAGCAGAAGGATTCACGCTAGCTATCCAAGACCAAGTGATAGCAACAATGAACAATCAGAAATTCATCCAAAGAAAAGACATAGAAAGGGACAAATGCAGACACTGTCATGCGGCATCAGAGACAATCCAACACGTGACGGCAGGATGCAAGATCCTTGCGCAGTCAGACTACAAACATAGACAACACCCAGTGGCAAAAATAGTCCACCAGAAATTGGCAGCGAATGCTGGCTTTCTGACAGAGAAATGCCCATACTACAAATATGAGCCAGAGACCGTGCTTGAGAACGAAACACACAAGCTTTACTGGGATAGAGCAATCATAACAGACAAGACAGTCCCACATAACCGTCCTGACATAACCCTCGTCGATAAATCGAATAAGACCACGTACTTAATCGACATAGCAGTACCCAACACCAATAACATACAGACAACCTACACAACGAAAATCACCAAGTACCAAGATCTCAGACATGAAGTACAAGACATATTTACATCGAAATGGAAATAAATCAACAATGCATCATTAAACCAATTGTGACGTAACAAGTCAACAATGCACGAATGTTACGGGAGAAGAATATTTTCTATCAAATCATTTATTATCAAACTTCGATTTTAATTGTTATAAACAATTTGAAATCTTTGAAACACAGTTTGATATTGTAAAATACACTTTGAGTAGAAAATACTTTTTTCGAATATTATTTGTATACAATTTAAAGTTCGATATTCAGGAAAATGAGCGATTCTGACGTAAGCATCAGCTCCTACTATTCCGCTTTGGATGGTTACGAGAGGGAAGAAAAAGAAGGTAAATACTTCATTGATTGATTTATTGAATGAATGATATATAAAATGAATGAGCTATAGAAAACACGCCATACACACAGGTTAAGAAAAGGTCCCTGATGATAGTTCCAACATTAATGTTTTTTACTGTTATTGTTAATTTATAATGTTATAAATTAACATATGTTTATTTAAAACTGAATTTAATTCTATTATGTACCAGAACTTTATACGTATTTTGCACTATGTTGATGTTAGGTTAAGTTATTTGTTCTCTTTTCTCCACTCCTTTTTTAATGTTATTGTTATATATTTTATTTATGAATGTAATCAGTGTGGGAGTGCGTGACTACAGGGAAACCCCGTTTTTTCGTTTTTCTGAGGACCCTAAAAGCGATGTATGATGAGGAAAATGCACTGATTTATCAATATCATTCTATGGAATTAATAAATTATTCCATAGGCCTATTTGAAACTTTAGAGAAAAGATGTTCGAAGCGGTAAAAAAAGGATTACGCGATAATTTAAATTTTTATTTTATTGCACGTGTGTGAAATTTATATATAGACTATATATACTTATTATGGATAGCATGTATATACTTATTATGTATTGTATTTATATATTTATTATGTATGCATAATATTGTATGTTTTCAGATCTGTTGGTGGAAGATATTGGGCAAATAATTAAAAATCCGGATCAAGAATTTAACACTGTGTATATTGACGCAGAACAACGACGTTGTCCAAAGGGAGAAAAATCCCTTGAAATCTCTAAACTGTCAGCATTAACCAAAGCGAAGAACAGGTCCACAGTGATTCGACAGCGAAGAATATTTCGTCGAAAAATCCTTCAGCAACATTTGATGAACTGTTACATCAAGGATTGCAAAATTTCGGCTTCTGCAGATTGGATAAAATTTCTTAAAGCTGCTTTTTCTTCAGAAGCTGCGGTCAGCTACAAATCTCAAGCTGAAGCTGTCGTCGTTTCTGATGACAAATGCATCAAATTTCAGGCCGATCCTTGGGCAGGAGAAGCTACATCAAGCCCACTGAAAAATGACAAAAACTTATTTTCATTCGAAGACTCCTTCATGGAAGATTACACTGCAACTTCAGGTGAAGTTAAGGTTGAAACCCGCAAAAACAACAGTTCCAATAACGTTGTGACGGTTCAGCCGGGATCGACGATTTCATCAGTTGGGGAGTTTGAAGAAGAGACGAATCTTCTTGAAGATGTTCTGGAGCCTCCTTCTCTTACTTCTTGGATCAGAACGAGATGGAGTGCAATGAAAACATCTTTGTGCTCAATTTGTGTTTGCAGAACACAACAATATTAAAAGATGTAAAATGCTTAATTATAACAAACAGTTATTTCGACACTGGCGTAAGGTTTAAAAACACGACATTTCGGGAGCCAACTACTCCTTTTATCAAGCAAAGGCAGAACGAAGAGTTTGTGGAAGTCCTAAGCTTATGTACCCGCATTTTGGGGATCCCTATTTGACGTCATTTGGTGAGGAGCAGTTGCAGCTGGGAAAACCCCAATCGGGGAAACCCTCGCCGGGAAAGTCCCCGCACCCGACGACGCCAGATGAACACCCCCAACTCGAGGTTTTGCAAAAATCGTATAAGGTTCTGTTAGAGATTTCGCGATATTTATTGCACGACTCCTCAAACCATAGGTTTCCAATGATTCCAGAAATGTCTGCTCCCCCAGATTCGTCACGTTCTGATGTAATGCTTTCATCGAATGCCAATCTGGTTCGTGACCCTCCCTGAAGACATGTTCAGTCAACTGGTTTGAATTGTCTCCCCTAGCTACCGCACGCATATGCTCTTTCCCTCGTAGACGTATCGATCTTCCCGTCTGTCCAACAGACACCTTTTCACAGTCTCCACACGGTATTTGGTAAATAGTACAGAATTTTTCCTCCTCAGGGACACGATCCTTAGCCTTAAGTAATAGATCACGTAGGGTGTAGACAGGTTTGTAGTAGGTCTTAACATTCACACAACCGAGAATTCGAGACAGCTTTTCTGAGACACCCGCCACATTTGGCAAAACCACTGATGTCTTCCTGGTCTCATCTTCTACATTCCTGTTTCCACCACTAACACCACATTAGTTACGAGCGATAAATTTAGTCGGGTAACCGTTCTTTTTCAACACGCTTTTTTTGCGTCATAATTGAACATTGCGAAGGTCTTCGCAATGTTGTCTGCACCCTGCGTGGTCTATTACTTAAGGTTAAAGATCGCGTCCATGAGGAGGAAAAATCTGGTGCTATGCACCAAATACCGTGTGGAGACTGTGATACGGTGTATGTTGGACAGACGGGAAGATCAATACGTCTACGAGGGAAGGAGCATGTGCGTGCGGTAGCTAAGGTAGACGGTTCAAGCCAGTTGGCTGAACATGTCTTCAGGGAGGGTCACGAACCAGATTGGCATTCGATGAAAATATTACATCAGAATGTGACGAATCTGGGGAGTAGACTTTTTCTGGAATCATGGGAAACCTACGGTTTGAGGAGTCGTGCAATAAACATCGCAAAACCTCTACCAGAACCTTACAGGATTTTTGCAAAACCTCGAGTTGGGGGTGTTCATCTGACATCGTCGGGTGCGGGGGCTTTCCCGGCGAGGGTTTCCCCGATTGGGGTTTCCCCAGCTGGAAATGCTCCGCACCAAATGGCGTCAGATGGGGATTCCCAGCATGCGGGTATATAAGCTTATTACTTCCACAAACTCTTCATTCTGCCTTCACTTGACAAAGGCAGCAGTTGACTCCCGAAACGTCGTGTTTTTAAACCTTAAGCCAATGTTCAAATTACTGTTTGTTATGGAACCTGCCGTTAAAACTGAATTGTTTCGTTAGAAATGCTTAACTATTTACACTAGAAATGGTACAGTTCTGCAAACCATTTTACAAGTTTCCGTATCCTAGCACATGACATGGGGCCATTTTTCGTCTTCAATTGTTTCGCCGTAAGAAATTTATAACGACATTTTCCGTTATTTAACAGTAAAACATCTAGCCAACTGGAACACCTTGGTTTACGTAAGAATAATACAAATTCAGTTAAGGGGGATTCCCGTGTCCTTAGATGTCATTACGAAGATCAAATCTTTGATATTCCAGCATTTCTTTTAACGATGTCTCGCGTTAGAGAGTAGTAGTTTAAAAATCCACATTAACATTCGGCCATCAATACCATTAGAGAGCTACCTGCTAGCTATTTCCAAAAGATATCATCGTATACCCCAAATTTCCTTTCAGTTATCGGCTGCCAGATACAAATGCAATACAAATACTGATGAGTCTTGATGATTCATTGACGTCGCGGGGCCACGGTAACCGCCTATTGGAGGATTTACGTTACTTTTACGGAAACCAAAGCGACCCCTTTGGCTAGATGTTTTACTGTTAAACACCGTTACAAATTTCACACGGCAAAACAATTGAAGACGAGAAATAGCCCCATGCCATGTGTTAGGATTCTGAACCTTGTTAAACGGTTTAAAGAAACGTGCCAGTTGGACGATGGGCCACGGAATGTAATACCCTCATCGACGAAAGGCTGCATTACTGCCATAGAAACAGTTGTAGGCAATATGGCGGCGGAATTTTCCACAGATAGTTGCAATGCTAGCGAGGTTGGGAAGATATTAGATGTATCTGCCTGCGAGTCATCAGTTAGACGTATCCAACACGGGATATTGCATAGGTATACCTTACGAATTGCTGTTACTGCAGCAGTTGTTACCGGCAGATACAGCTACGAGAGAACCATTTGCCAACGGAGCTTTGTCAAAAATGGAACGGGGGCATCCGCGGTTGTTTCACATGTTTTAGATGGCCCGTTTTGGAAACCCTTTGGACGAACCTCACCTTTTTATCGATGTTTGGTCCTTTTTTGTAGGATTACTTTTTTTTTAAATTTTACGAATTTTGACATACCCGGTATATGTATATGTGTACACTTATGGTATATGTTTAATTATATGTATATATCTAGTTTATAGTAATTTGCAGCCTATACTGTAAGGATTTTTAGTTTAATAAAACAGATTATATTTGTTTTTAATTCTTACTTCACATTAAAAAGTTGTTTTGAAAAAATGTTGTTGTTGTTGTTGTCCTCTCTTTATGTCTTTTCAATTTAATTATAATGGACGTATTTTAATCAAACTTTTTTCAATGGCTTTCAGCCATCTTCTGTAAGCGTTGGATCTGGTATAGTAGACTCGTACGAGTTAAGGTTATGATTGTTACTTGTGAATTAGTGCCCTTTACTGTTCCCACCATTATGCCACTGTATACAGCCGTGCTTGATCTATTTATGTGTTTGCTAAAGGGTAAATTCCCTAATTGAAGAAGGATACTTGTAGATAACTGTCTCCGTCAAATCTTCTAAGTCAAAGAGAATTCGAGTTTCAGCAATCTACGAAAAGGAAAAACTAGTTCGACTTCCATGACCCCGAAATCCACATAGTATATTATGACCCCATTTTTCTACAGTATTTTGAATTTGGATGAAATTGATCGTTTCTATGTTCGAATTCTTCATGAACACTACTTTCAGAAACAGGTGCTATATCGATTTCTTAATTTTATATGTGAAGTCGAAATCCTTTATAACGAACTCGGTTTCTGAAAGCTCGCTTACTACATCACAATTTTGAAGTCTCTTTACGAGCCCCATGAGAATAACGCTATTTTACATTGGTTACAGTACCAAAAAAATGGCATCGAAGTACTAAAAGCAAACTTGGTTAGAGTATTACCAACTTGGTTAAAGTATCAAAGTACTAAAAACAAAAATATTTATTTCCTCTCCTAAAATTTACTGCGTATAATTATTTTTTAGTATTTACTGGTTCAGTTTTCCATCATCCTACTTAACCTTTGGTTTCTAGCTGCATTTCTCAGTAATTTTTCCAGAAATAGACAAGTTCTTAAAATGAAGGAGTACATCTACACTAATAATGCCACTTACGACATTGAACGCTACATAGCAGGGGCACCAACACTAAGTAAGCCCAGGTACTCTTTGCGCCTCCCCAAAAAAATAATCGTGGAAGCTTGCTCCCCCCCCCCCCAAAAACAAAAATATATGAACGATTCATAGGTGTACGCAGAAAGTTCATAAGGGGGATAGACTCAATGGGGGATTAAGGAAATATAACTCACATATTCCTATGTTAAATATACAAAATTTGCGATGGGGTCTTATAGCCCCATCAACACCCCCTGCATACGCCAGTAAAACAACAAATAAAGAAATGCAGAACACTGTTGCTGAAGATAAAATACACGACACACAAAATGTACAGTCGAACCTTATTAACGTGAACACGCCTTTTTCTCATTAACCCGAATTTCTTTTAACAAGAACTGTTTTCTGAAACCCCGACAAAATGAACAGTATGGTAACACGATCACGTCCTCGCCGGATAAAGCGAACAAATTTTGTTATCCTCATGAGAGTTCGCGTTAACGATCTTCGACTGTATTATTTTTATTATTATTATTATGTCCGTTATACATTCTTGTATTACACAGTGTCCAGGAGATGGGCCCTACCTTCTTGATCTGGAATTCTTGGTTCAGTTCAGGTCTCACCCAAAAACATGAAAACTTTCCAAGTATCTTCTAAATATGTAGGCGGTGCCCAGTAAAGCGGTTTTTTCTAGGTCTGCTGTCGTTATGTCCAGTATTTCTAAGAAATTCTTTAATTTATTATACTGCGTTTGCACAGTCTATCTTGAATTTGACTACTGGGTAGATTCTTTAATAGCGAGCCCTTCCCAAGGACCTAGGATGTCAAAGGTATTGTCCTAGGATGTGGGAAGTTCCAAGCAAAGCAGCCTTTTGAAGTTGGTGCACGACCATTTCGTCAATTGCTATTATATTAAGATGATTTATTATTATTATTATTTACGTGTTTTTCTCTAATTTTGAAAATCTAATTAAATTTTATTTACAAGAGAACAGGCCTATATCTTATCACACCCACCTAGGCCTGCGACGTTGTAATAATAATCATTAAGCAACTGAAATAAATGGAAATAATTTCATTTGTTGACTGTTTAAATCCTTGGATGTTTTCTTTCACTAAAATTACAGAAGCGAGGAAGAAAAAACTCGTCCGCTTGAAACGGAAAATTAAGCCTAGAAAACTGAATGCGATATCAAGGTTTCTCTTGGGCCCCCAATATGTCTTACGATTTGACGCCTTTGATATGTAAAAATTGTTTGACCGTGTTAAAACTATTGAGCGGTTATAGCGGCCAAGATTTCAGCGGTCTCTTAACTGTCGGTATAACCAGGTCAGGGGCGGACTGGCCCGGTACGCCCTGCTGGGCAATAGAACTCGCGCCCTAAAAAAATCCAAGGTATGCGCCCTTTAAGTGACCCAGTCCACCCCTATATATGTATAGTGGAAGCGATACCCACTATGAATAGTGGAAGCGAGTTCCACTATACATATGCCAGGCCTATAACCAAGCCGAGCCAGCAGGAATGTGGCTCTAGTTACCCCATAGAGCTATTTATATATATAAAACCAGGGCCTGATCACCGTAAAGGCGTCCAAAGCCCGAGCTTTGGGACCCGAAATTTTAGGGGGCCCAGAAAAAGCCAAAATATTTGCACATGTTTAAATTTTGTCGTGTTTAAATTGAGATCAAATTATAACCTAATTTTTAATTCTTCAAAATTAAACCTTTATTATTTATATGCCTTACCTTTTGCCTGTATGAAATTTTTAAATTCAATAAGATGTAATTTTTTGTAATTTACTGTTAATGAAAAAAAATATTATCGGTGTATTCCTTTGTCGTTAATTAAAAATACTATTTTGGTTACACCATCATGATATCCGAAAATAGTCATAATGCCGATAATCAGACAATATACGGCATTATAAATCTGAATAAATTACTAATAGCACAACTTCATCTGTAGTTACTAATAATACAGGCCTAATACCAACCGAATATTTGTCCCATCCCTAATGTCTACTAAAGATGACTTACTTTTCAAAGGTCACTATTAAAAAAAAAAGCATTAGAACCCTTTGAGTCGGGAAAATTTTGTCTTAATATATCTAGATTTAGCTATACTGTCCTTTGTTCTGGCAACAGTATTGTATGTGTACGATTTGCTGATTGTGCATTTGTTACTATTTACACCTATCCAACTTATGATGGGACCAATTCTGCAATGTCCCTCCAAAACGGGCTCAGCTCGCTATTGAGGGCATTTTAAATTTTCGTGAGGACAGAGAGACTCCAAACCTGTGCCTGGCCTAGGGCCTTGCAAAGGCATGATCGGGCCAAGTATAGAACACTCTCCGGGTGGTACACCCTCTGCCCATATGCCTTTTACCTTGCCCCAGTTGCCCCTTCACCCTGGCTACAAACCTAACATACGTTATTGCTGCATTTTTTTTACGTGCCCATTCCCATTATAGAAGAAAGAAACCAACCGCATGATGACGTCAGGGAAAAGCAAGCCAGCGTGATCATGTGATCAAGAAGTGTTTGGTAAAGCCAAATCCTCCCTTCTCTTCAAATATTACAGAATGCCTCCGAGCTCTTCATCCATGGGTAAACGACAGGTAACACCAATAAAGAAGAAGGTTCCATCTCTAAATATCTTGTGTAGCCTGATGAATGAATGAAAATGGAATCTTTTGCTCACTCTCTGTAAGCCAGGTTCCTCCCTCCCTTTCCACAACTGTGCAGCGATCGGGAAGAAAGCTTCGGTCGGAAAACATTTCGTTTCATTGAGTTCTAGTAAAGCGTAAAAGTAAGCGGGCTTAGCGAGACCCCCCGCAGAGCTGAATTGATCTGCACGTGCACCTTCCTTTTTTTAATTGTGGTGGTGATATTCCAATCACTTTTGGAATACCTGTTAGAAAAGGTGCACAATAACGTTCCGTTTGAAAAGACGTGCACACTACACCATCTATAATTAATTCATGAGCGTATTTATTAAAAATTATGAAAGTATGAACACGAACGCCTGGCCTAATCTATTACTTTGCCTTTAGTGCGTAGTTGTTTGGGATTTTTGGAAATGTAACATAAACAGAGGCGCCAATTCAAAGGGCTCCACGACTCTCTGAACCCCAAATATATTTTGGGGCCGGGTCTTCTCATAATTGACGAATAATTAATAAATGTAGAAAATAATTGACGATGAAAGAGACACGTATGAAATTAGTTAATTTATTATTTTTATGCTAATAATTATTGCTTACATTTTTCCTATCTCTGGTTATCTCACTTAATTGTATATGCGGATTTTTCTATTCAGAGCTCCCCACCTCAATATTTTGTTTCAAATTATCCCCCTTGAATGCAAATAATATGAAGTACGTAAATATAAGCGATGAATGTACGTGAATAATATAATGAGTGGAATTTAAATGTATATAAATGGTGTAATGAATATATATAAATGGTGTAATGAATGTATATAAATGGCGTAATGAAGGTATATAAATGGTGTAATGAATATACATAAACGGTGTAATGAATGTATGTAAATAATATTTCACATTTGCATTTTTTACATTTCAAGGTAATAGGTTCCCTTCATCTGGAATGATACATAAATAATGTAAAATAAATGCGTGTTTAAATGAAATAATAAAGATATGTGATAATATAATAAACGTATTGCAAATATATTATGAAAATATGTAAATAGAACGTACGTTAATCATTTGATGAACTTATGTAATGGGGTGAATATATGTAACAACAGAAACAGACGACTTAACTTTTAGTTTTATATATGCCTCTATCATATCATACGAATTCATAAGATAAATATTATATATAAGGCTATATGTGTCTGGATAATATGTGAGCATGGAAAAATAAAGCTATTTGTATATATAATGAAATGCATATAATACGACTATAAGAGACACGATATGAGTGTAATGGATATAATTGCAATGGAAAGTAATGGATGTAGTTATTACGGAAATGTAATGGATGTAACATGAGTATAACAAACATGAGCAGTTGTTCCCAATCTTCATAAGATCTCTATCCAAGTGACTTCTTGCTATGTTTTACTGCTTTGTTTTCTTCCATTAACCGCCAAAGAAAAAATATTTTACCATATAATGCTTTTTTGCTTATTTTAAACAAGTAATTTAAACGATTTAAGAAGGTTGAGAACATGCATATTGGGCAAATGAATACATTTGTTTTAATAATGCACTGTGCCAGTGATATGTTTCAGTTGCAGTTTTTGATTGATTTAGATGAATTTTAACATTTACCATCTGATTTAGATGAATTTTTAACGCTTACCATCTGATTTAGATGAATTTTAACGTTTACCATCTGATTTAGATGAATTTTAACGTTTACCATCTGATTTAGATGAATTTTAACTTTCGTCTTCAAAACGCCCGTGCATTTTGAAGACGTTCTACAAATACATTTTAGAATTTCTTTACAACGCCGTACATCGTTAGTGGCTATCCCATAACAAGCTTAGGCTTTATGCTCTCTTCCGGTTCTAATCTAAATCATAAAATACACAAAACCCAAAATATTTCTTTTATTAATTATTATTATTATTATCTACTTTGAATCATCGTGTCATCTATCACCTAATCACCGTAAGTAATTGAACGATAAACATAAATAGTTTTGGTTTTATAAAATGTCATAACTGTCTATTTCTTTTGTAATCACCCTATGTATTTTTATATAAACATATAAAATTTTAGAAATTGTTTTAGTGGATCTCAGTTCTCAAGTAAAACAAAAAGTGACCGAATGCAAAGTAAAATAAAATTAAATATTTTGCGGAATTTCTGATCATATGCTTGCTTAATGTCAATACTTCGTCTTTATTAGTTATTTTATTGTCATTTTACAAATAGCTGGAAAAGGACTCGAAAGTACTGGAAGCAGACTTAAAAGTATTGGAAATTTACTTGAAAATACTGGAAATAGACTTGAAAATACTGGAAATAGGCTTTAAAATACTTGAAATAGGCTTTAAAATACTTGAAATAGACTTTAAAATACCGGAAATAGATTTTAAAATGCTGTAAATAGACTTGAAAATACTGAAAATAGTTTCAAACTACCGAAAAAAAGATTTCAAAATACTGAAAAAGACTTTAAACTACTGGAAAAGACTGGACAGTCAAGAAGAAAGGTTTTAAAAGCAACCTGTCAAAGGAAACTCATTAGAACCTTGTCAGAAATTACCACGAAGAAAATTATCCTGGCGGCAGGATAAAGAGAGTAAATATCTATCTATCCATGTATATAGCTTTTTAATCGTTGTTCTCCGAAATGCAAATGCTTTGATCCATTGTCCCGGATTTAAATTTCGGCAGCCAAACCTAATGCCTTTAAATTTGAATTCGGATAGTTTTCGAATCCAGCCAACAGCGAGAGGAAAGGTGGTAATCGGGAAATCTCTGCCCGAAATCGTCAAAATTCCTCGCTGCAAACATATGAGATAGGGAGACGAATCGTTGAATAATTTCTCCATCCTCGTAGAATCCAATTCCGGCAAGGCGCCTGCCGCCGGCGCGGTGGAGGGAATCGCTAATGACCTTAAAGCCGCTGCCACCGTGTTTTAGCATTATATGTATGATCAATGCATGTTTACCATCCCTGTATATGCATACATATTACTGCTGATAGAACTTCGGTATCAACCCATCACTATAGCTGTGAGCGCCCTCTGTCGGGAAGCTTGTCGCCTATGCTGGGTGTCCCCATTTCGGCAAAGGGCCTGTTCCGGGACTTCCTGCTTTTGGGGCCATCTCGAATACATCTCGCCAACTATTCTTGGTAAAGAACATGCCAGATTACTAATTAATTTAATCACACAACAACAATTCTAAAATGTATTGTTAATCTGGGAATTAGAATCTTTTTTATTGTAACGCATTTTTATTGCATATAATATAACCAGTGCATTCGAATTCAGTTATAGCAACACTATTAAACTATTTCAATAAACATGCTGAAACCCCTATGCTAGCCTATTGATCCAGCATGGTTGTAAGTTATAGTATCACTAAGTTATAGCGCCAAATGGCATTTGGCGTCCATTAAATGTCACTACAGCTAAAATCGGCTATATATCGACAACTGTATGAAGCTATAATAACTACATCATCTAATAATTATATAAATTGCCAGTTGCCAAAGAAGGACGCGAAAAAAATACACAGTGAGTTAAAAAAAAAGTAAAGAAGTGGTCTAATTGTTTATTTCTTATTTAACAAATGTTTTTTTATAGGAGATGTAGAAATCTATTCTGAATAACTGGACATCGTTCGATATTTTCTCAATTAATGATTAATTATGCTATAATCGATTTTACTGGGGTTTATATATCACCATCTTAACACTATTGAATTTATATCAGTGTGTAGTACCAGGGGCGCCCATATGGGGGTAGAGGGGGGATCGATCCCCCCTAGCCGTTTAAAAATTTGATTTGCCCGAACCTGCTATGCATTTACTTTCAAAAGTTTTACAGTCACATTTTAAAATAAGGTACTTTTTAGCTCATTACTAATTGTCAAGCAGTATCAATTATTTTTGTAGTATTTTGGTATATTGTACATTCACTAAAATTTTTGACAGCTTTGAGAAGGAGGTAATAATTTTTCTCAGCCCCCCCCCCTTGAAGTACTCGTTAATTTTTCTCAGCCCTCCTCATCAGAAGTATTCGTATGAGCGCTCATGTGTAATACATTACTACGAGTACTAATGGAGAAGGTAAAAGAAGAAGAATTTCTTTTGTTCCACAAAGTGCTAAATGCCCATAGTCGTAAACAAACGACTATAAAATAAACATTATGGAAAAAGTTGAACCTCTGGTCGCCATTTTAACTTATAGAACTTTTTGTACAAATTCTTATTCGCATGACACTTTTTGATGGTTAGAAATACATTGCACGATTTATTTTTAAATATTGAACGTTTTTACAGTTAATTAATATTTTTTGATTATGTATTTACCCAAAATTAATAGTCTCAGCTTTTAAATTTTCGTAGAAAAATACTTACTAACAAGTTCATTTATGTAGATCAAAACTAAAGTACCATTCCGTCATTGATATTCAACTTGTGTGTATATTTAAATTCTAAAATTTCGCCGACTTTTCTATAGACTAAGTTACTCTATATAAAAAAAGTGTGTCGCCAGTCTTTGAAATATAAAAAAAGTGTGTCGCCAATCTTTGAAATATCTCATCGAATATGATGTTTGAGATCGAAAATCCTGTTTTCTGTGGCGACTACCAGGTCAATGTATTTATTATAGATTTTATCCAACCTCTTTGTTTTATTGGTCAGCTATTCCTGTCGCATTGAAAATTACATACGCATAGAAAAGCTTGTATATAAACTTTCCTTTTCATGCTTTAAATCTCATTCTGCCTTTCAATGCAAAATATATCAAAGCACTATCCAGTACACTCCAGAGTGTTATATTCCCTGAACGTTTTAATATTATTATCATGTGATCATTATCACAACTTGAACCTGACAAGTAAATAACAGAAGAAGAAACGCTGACAGCCATTATCTTTCTTAAATAAATTAATAATGAATTAATTAACTATCATTATGAAACAAAATAAATTAATAATGAATTAATTAACTATCATTATGAAACAAAATAAATTAATAATGAATTTGTAAACAAAACGAATAGCAATGCAGCTAGCGTTAAGTCCCATTCATTTGAAGAATAGAATAGGGGTCCATGACATATTCCGTGATTAAAAATGATGACTATTTCTCGAGTCCGCAATTCACAGGAATTGCTAAGATTTCTATATTTTGTTTTAAATGCACATTTCTGAGTCGACATACACAGATATCATTTCTATCGAAACTCTTTTTTTTTTTAATTTTTCTCATATTCTCATTCTTATTATAGATATCAGAACAAGGTATGAAATTATATTTTATATGCACTTCAAGCTCCATCAACTTCGTTCATTACTGATGGATAAAAGCAATTTTTTTCTAACTTCCATCATGTCATTCCATTCTAAATTACTTTGGTCAATTTTGTTATGGGTCATTCTCTTGACCTTCGTTGCTACCTTCTTGCCCCCTTTAGAATTTCTCATCGATATCGTTGACAGTTATCCTAGCATCTGACTCATTAAAACTCAAATTACTTTACCTTATGATGTTTTTGACATCGTATATACCTCCCTCACTTTCCCCCGATCACTTTCAGTTTCCCCTAACTTATACATTTCTATAATCTTCCGAAGTTTTCGCAATCTTTGCAGCACATTATCACTCGGGCTCCCTGTTTCCTCCGCCAATTCCAATCTGCTGCAAGTATCTATTAAAATCTATTATATCGAAACCTTCTCATTTCATATTATAGTAATGTATTTGAATTGAAACACATTAAACATATTAACCTACAATGGGAGCCCACATGGTGAGCAGAGGGAACTCGAGCCCTTACCATTAGCCGTTTAAAAATTTGATTTGCCCGAATATGCTATACATTTACTTTAAAAAAATTTACAGTCACATTTTAAAATAAGGTACTTTTTAGCTCATTACTAATTGTCAAGCAGTATCAATTATTTTTGTAGCGTTTTGGTATCTTGTACATTCACTAAAATTCTCGACAGCTTTGAGAAGGAGGTAATAATTTTTCTCAGCCCCCACCCCCGAAGTGCTCGTATGGGTGCCCATGTAACTTACCTCTGTCAGGAAAATGTCCAGGATTCCAAAGGGGGTAGATATTTTATATGAAAAGAGGGGGTTATTTTGATGAAAACAAAATTTTCTATCATAAGAAATTTCAGTTTACAAATATTATTTATGCATTATATATTATTTAACAGTTTAAACGGGGGAGGGGGCGGTTAACTCTCAAAAACTCCTTGGCTTTTTCAAAAACGGCTTGATCTCGTATGAAGTATTTCGCACCTTATACGTAGTAGTATTTCCTAGAAATTAATTTTTAATTATTTGAGGAATAAAGCTCGGGCTCCACGAGCGTATACAACTCTACGCTTATACTATTTCCTCGAAGTTTATTGTTTACTGAGCATCTGAAACATTTGAATATAGTTGTAGGCTGCATGATTAAGGCTGGAATCAGGGGCGGAGAAAGGGGGAGAATATGCCCCTCTAAGATATCTGGAATCCTAATGGGTCCAAGCGAAATTCTAATGAAAAAACATGATAACATTATTGAATATAATTGTTTGGGGGGTCCTATCTGCTAAACTGCTTAGGAACACAAAACTCTGGTCCTCGGCTGGAACGCCAAACCTAAAGGGTCCAGGTTACTTCGGCACCCCAAAAAAATATTTGGGGGCCGGGCCCCTCCCCACAAAATCAAGGAGCAATAAATAAAGAAATACAAAATGTAGATTAGGGTGAAAAATGTAAC
>QLNU02015270.1:68083304-68127757 GCA_006491805.2 Dysdera silvatica
TTTAATTTTAATTAATCATTATTATTCTTTTAGCAAGCACTTGTTCAACGGTTTTACTTAAAGCGCTCAGACAGTACAATTTCGTTAATCCGAACCATTCTAATCCGAAAATCCGAATTTATTTTCAGTCGGCTGGATATTTTTTTTAACGGCAGCCGACTGACCAGTAAACAAACAGCACAGCATGTGTTGCCAACCAACTGAAATTTTTCGTAAAGTGAAGCGGTTTTCCGTCGTCTGTTGTCTGCGACACGTACACCCCAAAATACACACACGCATCAAACAATTATAGCTTACAGTAAATTCTCTACTAAAGATTTCGATTAATCCGAACAGGTCTCGGTCCCAATTAGTTCGGATTAAAGAGACTACTGTATTTATTTCGCAATGTATTCCGGCTTTAATGGCGAAATTAATACGAGTGACGGTTATTGAACATACAGAAATTTAAGACTGGTTTGTTCATCTGTCTGTGTTTTACGAAGAAAGGGTATTAAGGGGACCTACGATTCACCGAAAAATCCGAACCTCCTCTGCCAAAGGAATCAAACCTTGGACTACGATGGGCTGAAAAACGGTACATATTCCAATACAATATGGAATCGAACCCGGGTTAATGACACAATATACAGACGTATTACCACTACGCAACCTTAGGGCAGTGGGCCTACATTTTCTAATTAAATCGATATGATTCATTTTTCAACACAAAAATTTACAGGCCTTTTTTGGTTCATAGGCAAGGAAATTTCTGTCTCCAAAATTACGAAAATAAGACACTAGTTTGCATGATACTCATTAGTGCGCAAAAAAAGTTTCATAAGGGACGGGAGGATTGTATAATAATGGGGATATGACCCCATCAATCCCCCCTTGCGTGCGCCATTGATAATAATAGCGCATCTGATCGATTAAATTGAAAATCTTGCTCCTAAAAGTAACTTTCAATTTGTGAATTTATACATTTTCTGGTGACCATCCTTTTCTTACTCCCTCCCTATTCTTTTTAAGCAACCATAGCCATGTTTTTCACTTTGAATCCCAACCAGTTTTGCAACCATTCGATATTTTCTTATTCGTGGCATAATATTTTTGGAGATACACGTCCTACAATTTTTTTTTTTTCCCAATTTCACTTTGCAATTTGTCCTGAAGACATCCTCCCTTATGGACTTTCCTCCGGAATGGATTCATCCCTGTCCATGCAAAATGCGGCGGCACTTCTGCGGTGCTGGTGATGTCATATAAAGTATACATTCCATACCTAGCAGAAATGCATTTTTCTCACAGGGTTACTGTGGAGAGGGCGTCCCGAGGGCGGTGCAAGATAGCGCAAGGTGGTGCAAGAGCACCACCTTGGCTTATGAAAAAAAGAGAGAAAAAAAAGGGGGGGGGACTGAATCCACAAGAAACTACAGTCCAACAACATTATTCAATTGGAATTTTTCCCGGATCCACCCCTGCATATAATTTTGGGGGGCGTCCATATGCTGTGGCATATATTTTATTTTCAATCATTCCACGTGGGATGGAGATTGGCTCTCTCTCTTTTATGCAGATTACTAATTGGTGATTGGTTCGATAATGATGAAGAGCTGTTGTATTCTCTTGTTTTCGACGTCGTTGAAAAATGATTGCTCTTTGAAACACCAGCTTTAAATCAGCTCAGAGTAAAGATGACCATGGACCATACGGATTCAAATAAAAATCGTAACTAGGGATAATTTCGCAACAAATACGATGTTTGACTTACGACAAAGCGATGAGTTACGACAAAGGCACGTGCTTCCCCTTCTGTCAAATACCATGCATGACGGCAAGGGTAATGCCAGTGCAAGGTAAAGCATTAGTGGTAAAGAGAACATCGTTTCCAAAAGGCTAAACTTGGACATGCATAAAGTGCAACACACCATTATATAATTTAATAAACGCGCTTCGTCGTGTCCCAAAGCTTTGAAATTCTCTGTCGTTTATCAATCGGACCATGTGTTGTGGATGCCTATTGTGAAATTCGTCTGGCGTGTGAATGAATGCGGTAAGGGACAGAGTTGAGGTGTGATTGTATAGGTTCCGGCAGAAGAGAAAGCAGCCACGGAAAACGTGTGTGGGATGCAACGGGAGAAACCCATGGTATCGTTTACAAACGGGATCACATCCCACTCATGTCTCCTCTCTCTTCCTCTCTTTCTCTCTCTCTCTCTCTTTCAAAGGGTGCGGGACGGTAGGGAGACGATGGAGAGGAAACCCCTTAAACTTACCTCATTACCAACAGGTCTCCCCTCCACCTCGTATGGGCATCCAACATGTCATTAAATGGTGGCAAAATGGGATGTTGACCATTCAAACGATCGTCCACTGTGCCACGCCATTCCGGTAATTACCTAGGGAATAAATATGTTAGGCGATATTTTTAAACTTATTTATAAGCCTGATAATTTTTTCTTTTATTTGTGTCCACGGGCACCTCCAGAATTATATGCCGGGCGGTGCATCCAGGAAAAATTCGAGTTAAATAATGTTATTGGACTATAGTTGCTTGTGGATTCAGTACTTTTGTTCCCACTTTTTTTTCATAAGCCAAGGCCAAGGGGATGCTAGTGCACCCTCTTGCACTCCCTCGGAGCGCCCATGTTTTTCTCTACACTCTCGTTGGTAATTTTACAATTTTTCTTTCATTCTGACTGCCCCACTGATACAAATTGTTATTCAGATATCAAGTTTATTAAGCATTAACATGGCAGCAGAAACAGGGATATTTTTGTGAAATTTTAATAGATGTTGCTATCTTCTTTAATCGTTAATAAAATTGGATTGATGTTTTTTTTTGTTTTTGTCTTTCCGTAGTATCATACTTTTGTGAGAGGGATTAAACTTCTCGAAGCAGATTTTTTGGTTGAAGAAGATTAATTTCCTATGAGTCAAATTTTTGTTGTGAGTAATCATTTCGAAATACTATTATTTATACATAAAATGATCTACACACGTTAAAATTTAACCATCAAATAGACAATTTCAATACAGAAAAGATTGGAATTCCCGCTTGGGTAAGGTAATTAGAATATACTCAACATTGAAATTGACGCACTTAAGGGGCATTTCAATATATGAGGGCAGTTTTGATATCAAGTAGATTAAAATTTTTCTCTTAAGCGGGATAATTAGATCCTGCTCCTCATTGACATTTCGACACCTTGATGACAGTTTCGACGTAATGCGGAGCAATTTCAATGTCGGGAAGATTGAAATTGTCACACTCGAGGGATATTTCAATGTATGGTAAGATAATTTCATTGTCGAGTAGCTTAAAAATTTCCTTCTACATGGGGTAATTTTTCAATGTTCTCGACATTGAAATTGCCACCTACATCAGACACTGAACTTCTCCGAGTAAAGAAATTTCAATGTCGAGCGTTATACATGTTTTTATATACATATACTAATAATATAATGATGATTACCATAATTATTATTATCATCATCATTATTATTATATATACGTTACATATAGGGTAGTCATTCATTTCTTACTTCAAAAAAAAGTTATATATAAAAAAATACCTATCTGCTATATTACATTAACGTTTCGATGTCACGAGAATAATTTCCCTTTTCCCCTCGGAGAAGTATTTAGTCAATGGCACTATATAGTGCCATTGACTAAATAATGGCACTATATAGCAGTGGTTCTCAAATGGTGTGTCCCGGGGCACCAGTGTGCCCGGTAACATTCCTAGGTGCGCCCTAGGAAATCCCAGATAAATATTCGTTGGGTTATTATTAAGATGTTTTTTAATTATAAAGTTAAATACAGTGATACACTACTAAAAATTCTACGTTAGTTGTTACTAAAACATGGTGAAAATGCAGGCATTTTACCAAAATTTGGTTCACTTGAAAATTAAAAAGTACCACTTATTGGTGAAAGTATGGTAATTTGTAAAAGATGGTTAAACACCGAACCAGGTTTCTGTTCAACCTCCAAGCCGATCACTTGCTGTGACAGAAGTCAGATGCGACAAACAGCTCTATTCGTTACGCTTCTTCACTGATACACGCAAGTTTTTTTACGTGCCAATATCTCTCCACTCACCCAACAAGCTAAGATCATTCCAATTTATTGGTTTATGGCACGTAGATCCTTTATTTTTGATAAATTACAATGATTTATGTGATAATTTCTATGTCTATGACTTACAAAGTTTTTCGTCACTAACAGCTAAACCGCTTATGTTGGGCCTAATACAAAACCATTGCGATTTCGCTTGGTTGCTACCTTTCTGTAATTAATAAAAATTATGTGTACTCTCTGTATATGAAATGGGGTAGATGTGGCTTCAATAGCAGCCGAGATATAATAATGGAGTTCCGGCACCCTCGATACGCCCCTGATAGGTAGCATATTAAAGGCAGGTTTTTATATTGTTATACAGTGTCCGGGAAATTTTGGCCACATTTGGTTTAACCTACAACAGTATATTTGGTTCAAGCTGGAACCATGAATTTGGTTCAGTGTTGCCTTATTCGTTATTGAAAGTATATCCATATATTGCTTTAACATCCAGCCAAATATTGATAACGTAACTTAACTGACGTTAAAATGTGGTGAAACGTAGTTCTTAATAACGGATGAAGCTGGCAAATCACCATATTTTGGTTCAACCCTGAACTATTATTTTTATGAGTGCATATATATATGGAAATTGACGCACTTACGGGAAATATACGCACCTATAAAAATTAATATCGATAAAAATAAAATTAACATAAATGAAAATAACTTTTGCGTCTTACTTATTAACATTTTGTGTATAGTGCGCCTACGACCTTTTGTAGGACTTCGAGTGTGCCACGACTTCTAAAAGTTTGATACCCACTGCTTTATAGATTCGTATTAACCTCTGCTTTATAGGTTCGTATTAACCTCTGCTTTATAGATTCGTATTAACCTCTGCTTCATAGATTCGTATTAACCTCTGCTTTATAGATTCGTATTAACCGCTGGTTTATAGATTCGTATTAACCTCTGCTTTATAGATTCGTATTAACCTCTGCTTTATAGATTCGTATTAACCTCTGCTTTATAGATTCGTATTATTAGTATCTAAGGCCCTACATGTTTGGGTCACTAAGTGAGGCGTCAAAAAATGCACGAGTACATGGATAATATCCTAATTTTACGCTTTTGTTACATAGATGTCACCATTTTAGTTATCTCCTATTCTTTCGCAAATTTCTGGTTCTTAATCTTTATATTCTTACATGTTGAATGCATCTCCATCTCTCTGTTTACCAGTTGGAAATGTGTTCAGTGACCGCCCACCCACCAGCAAATGACGTCGCGATATTTAACGACTATTTCTATTTAACCTTGGTATTTTCCAGACCCTGAAAATGCTTCGTGAATTTTCACACACTCCAACCAACGCCCTTTTCAATTCAGCAACGCTTCTCTCCGCCTCTGGAACGTCATAAATACTAACGATTACTGTATTATAAGTTGAATACAGTGGCGTAACGGATAATGTCATGCCCTCATCCCGCAATAATATTTTGAGGCCCCCTTTTCGTGAAAATTAATTTGTATATGCATATATGATTAAAAAAAATATAGGGATATAATGTATATGTAATAGTGTTGTGTCTTCTATAAGAAATTAACCGGCGACGCATTCAAATATTTTAAACAGAACACATGTCTATTAGTCACCGTTTCGTGAGGTAAGATTCGGGCACAAAGCTTGTACTATAGTTTCAAAACGCGTCTAGATTTTATAATTTTCGGTTGTTGAGTTCAATTTTAAAGGCAATGAAAACAGCTAAAGCAAATATGCGTAATGAGTTTGCCACAGTTGGAAACCGTTCATTTTATTTTATATTTTACCTAAAGATTAAAAATCCTTATTAACTAAAAAATATAATAATATTATTATTCTTTTGCTTATAAATTTTATGGAAAATGAACGACGACAAAAGGGGGCCTCTTTTTCCTGGGGGTACCCTCCTTACGGGGAGTTATCAGTACGCCACTGGTTTGATGAAAGCAGTGATGTAGCGTGATTTCAAAAGGGGACCACCTCCAAATAATTATACACTGTGCCTTCCTCGAATAAAAAAAGTTACATTTTACATGTATATCATCATGGCGATGATAATGAAGGTGGTTTATGTATGAATTGTAAATTTTTTATCCGAGGGGGCATGGGGAATGATTGAAGATATCCCAGTTTTGAAGTCATTCTATGTCCCTGGATAATAATGTAAAATTATTACAATTTTTCTAATTATTTTTATAATGAGCTCACACATAAATGTTCAATTGATGTTCGTGCTTTACTGAATAATTAAGAAATTAAGTCTTTTTTGAGTTTGAAACTGCTGAAGACATGTCACACTTTTCATTCTTGACAATTTACCTTCATTGCTAGCCGTTATCCAGAGATCAAATCACAAATTTAAACAATATTATCCAGTTCATTTATTGTTATTTCCGTATTATATATACTTGTGAAAATAGCAGAATATTCTTCCTGTAGTTCGAAGTCAAATTCACATTTCAAAACGTATTTAAGCGCCCCTCCTCTACCGAGTAATCACCATTGTGTTTCATCCAATACTTCTAATCTTTTCGCGTGAATTATCCCTTGCGTGCACATCCCTAATGGAGCGTGCGAGGGGTGCTAGAGGCAGTACCGGGATGTTGCGGGACCTGTCACGGAAGGGGCCCCTATTTGGCCCCGGGCAGCACAAGTGACGATGACAGCTACTCCAATAGAAAAGTCAACGGTCCATTTCACCCTAGGACCAACGGATCATAGGTCAGACGGGCCATACTACCCTCCGGGGCACCACATCTCAAACACACCACTCCATTTCGATCGTCGAATAACCTATTTCAATGGAAAGTACAGAAACGATGGCGTCGGTTTTTGTAAGGAGAGAGTTCGGAAGAATATTTCCATTCTTGCGGAGGAAATGGAAAAAAGATGATCGCAAATTGGTTGCCCCAGGCTTCAGCCCAAAATTGGAAAAGGTTTTCCTCTTTCAATCCCTTTTCCTGAGGAAGGATGAAAGGGAGGCTCCGGATGAAATAAGATCTAAAGTTTTGTGTAAATTTCTATTTACCTTCCGCTTGCATCGATGAAATTTCGCCACAGGTTGTCCATTTCGTATTTGGACAAGCATTTTAGTGTATTTTCCTCTAAATGCACTCTTTTCCAACTTCTAGAGAATGAAATCAGCTATGGGAGAAACCATCAAAGCCTTTGTATGACCATTGCTTACGGGTACACTAGCGGGATATGATTTATAAATTGGGTGATATTAATTTATTGTTTCTTTTTTGATTGGAAAATCATCGACATAAAAATCGAAAGTCGTGACGATATTAAGCCCTGATAATACAATTTCCTTTTACTGCGCAAGTCTCATTTTCTATGTTTGTAATTAGGTAGAAAGCCTTTGTGTAGAGAATAACTAGTCTTTTAAGTGATCACACGCTTTCTTTCTTTTTTTACAATATCGATGGCATTTCTTATAAATGAAATGATCAGTCAGATCAATTTCAACCATCCTTCATGCATTACTACATTGTATGAAGAAGTACAATCAAACTCCGTTAATTCAAACAAGCTTAACGCGAACTACTTTTAACGTGGATTACTCCTTGAATCCCACGAAAAATCATATAGGAATTCCTATGCTTTTAGTTTTTTTAGCACGAGCAGGGTTACTATACGAAATACCGTTTAACACGAATTGATAATCTATGGCCCTTGGAAAATTTCTTCCGCTTAACGTGAATAAAAGCTCGTTCAAGTCTCTTGGTGCAATTTTACCCGCGCGCTATCTTTCGTCAAAATAAAGAGTTCTGAGAAAAGGCAAAATAATATTTTTCAAGGGAATATTTTTTTGTTCTGATAGCCCTAAAGAGTTGAAATAACCAAGTCACTTTAACCCAGGATAGGACTATTTCAATGTTTTATTTCGAAATGTTGATATGTATTTCATATTTTATTATATCAGACGAATTTTGAATTTTATTCATTATTAGACTAGCATAAAACTCACTCACAGTTAAAGCAAACATCGGAAAATACAGAATAGCGTATTTATTTGTGCAAGTATAAAATATATCTATATATTTTTTGCACATCAACTTTTTTTTTTTAAATGCTTCTGATGAATGTAGGCGTGCGCTACTGAAGGAATGTAAACAAATTTTGAAATATTTTAAGAGACATAAATTTCGGGCTCTCTGTCGCTGTAATTTAGCATATAGACCATTATTGGGTAAAATAATTTCATTATAATTAATATTTAATCAAAGTATACAGGGTGCTCTGTCAAGACCGCATAAACTCTGGACAGCGAGAATTCTTGAAAAATTTTAAGCAAAAACGTTAATGCGAAAATGCTGAGGAATCAATATTTTAAGAGTTATTAAGATTCGAAGTCCAGCCAATCAGAACAAAGTTTGACCACCCTTTTCATAGAGAAAACCACTCCAAAACAAATCACTAAGCCCTGTCTTATATTATTTGTGAATGTCACTTCCTTATTACTTTCTAATATTTTTTAATGTTTTCTAATATTTTTTAATGTTTTCTAATATTTTTTAATGTTTTCTAATATCTTTTAATGTTTTCTAATATTTTTTATTACTAATATTTATAATTATAATTATAATTATACTTTCTAATATTAAGGCGTGATAAAATAGTGACTGGAACGCCTTAATATTTCTAGTCACTTTCTTATCCTTTTCCAATCTCCTCTACACGTTGATTGGTACAAAATGAGCTTTTCTAAGAATGTGCCATAAAAAAATTCAACTGATCAATTAGTCTAATAGTCTAATCTTTTCAATCACTTTCCAATCATTTAATAATCTTTCTAATTATTTTTACTCCTACTATTCACTTACTTATCACTTTCGAATATTTTTATTCACTTTTAATCATTTTCTAATCTTTTTATTCACTGTTAATCACTTTCTAATCTTTTTATCCACTTTTAATCACTTTCTGATCTTTTTACTCACTTTTAGTCACTTTCTAATGGTTCTTTTAATAATTCTTATTCAGTTCTTTATCACTTGCTTATCCCTTTCCAATATTTGTGTAAATTCGACGTAGTGCTTCGTAAAATATATGAAATATTACTAACATTATTAAATTTTCGATTGAATTTAAATAATTAAAATTAAATAATTAATAATTATATAATTTTCTCCCAAACAAAAAATTCTCTTAATAACGTTATTATTAATACTTAATACACTTTCCACTTTTCTAATCGTTTTATTATCTTTCTATTTCATACGGAAATTAAGAATTTTCTGAATTTCTCTTCCTTGTCATTCTTACATTTCTATTTCTTTTCGCCCAAATTTTAAGTTTTCATAACTTGTGCTTCATTTCATTTTCTGTATTTATGAATATAGACAATCACTGCCGCATACGGCAAGAAATTTTAAAGTTCGATAGCAGTGTGATTCCAAAATTTTTCAATATTGAAATACTGAATTTTAAATTAAATTAATTTAAATCTTCAATGTAATCAATTCACATCATTTATCAATCTATTGCACAGTTTTCTGTAGTTAAACCTTGTCAAGATCTGTTTTCTTTATCCTAAACTAAACCCATGTTAAAAACGATTTTTTTTTTTTTCAGTAATTATCTCACATGATTTCGAACCAAACGGGGGGAAAATGAAAGAAAAAGGGAAATTTTCCTTTATAACACCTCCGCCTTTTCAAAATTTACACTTCCAAAAAATAGCGCCGACTCGTCTCGAAAAACGCGACCGTTTAAAAATATCTTGGCGGTTTAAAAAATCTCCGATTCGCTGCGACGGCCACTTAAAAACGAATTTGAAAAGGCAGATCTCCCCCACCTTTATTTCAACGCCATCAAAAGCTCGATATTGTATGGCGTGACACAATCTCGTTAGGTGCCGCCTAATGACGTGGCGAGAGCTTGTTCTTTGGCTCATTAGTAGCCAGATAATTAGCGAGTACCCGCAGCTAGCATTAATTAACTGAGAAACCCTAAGCATTGTTTAAACAGGTCCCGCTCCTGCCCCTCCCCTAACTTAACGTGTGGCGCCATCTGTGGCATAGAAACGACAATTTAATTAGCAAGCGGCAGAAACAAGAGAGGGATGGGACATCAGCTCCGAAGAGGAAGATAGAAAGTGGAGGCTTTTGTCAAGCGAGCTAGATAGATTATGATGTGTGTGGTGAAAGGGGCAAGGGGAGGGCCTCTTTTAAATCGAGAGGTGGCTTTGAACAAATGGAATTAGAGTTACCGGGTAAACCGATTTGACGCTCGGAAAAATGGCTCCCGTTGACGTCATTATCCATGTCAAGTGACTCGGTCGGGATCATCCACTTATTGGTTGTCTTCGGAACTTCGCTTATACTTGGTGTTAATTTGCAGCCTTTTTAATTGTACTAGAGCTTTCTTATGGCGGCCACCTCTTATCCTTCTGAAAGCCGGCCATTGTTTAGATGGCCGCGGGATTAGGAGCAAAATGTGGCTGATTCTATGTATATTCACGGGTGCCGAGAGCTACCGTGGGCCCCCTGACCCCTTCCCTGGGCCGGGCCCCCTGTAGCGTAGGTCCTTGCCAGTACGGGTCCCTAGACCTCCCCGGCCATCCCCTGCTGCCCCCCTCGTCGGCTCTGTGTATATTTAAACAAATAAACAGCAATGCTGAAGAATGACAATCCAAGGATGTATTGCTAACCCTCACCAAATACGGAAAAAAAAGTGCTTTGATTTTAATGATAAATAATGATTTTCCAGTTTGTCGTTCTGGGCATTCATCAGCACAGCCGTTTAGCTAAAATAGCTGCAAGATTGCTACCGCCATTACCAGGGCTGTCCACAGGAGCTCAAAAAAGAAGGACTTTTGTTGACATTGGGGGGGCTTGATAGAATTTTTTCTCTCTCATAAGGTATTTGTAATAATATTGTCCAAATGGGGGGTTTAACTCCAACCCCCCCCCAATGTACATACCCTGTTCAACACTACCACCTACACGCATTTATGCCGCTTGCCTATCCTTGGCTTTTTATGTCATTTACTTTAAGTAGTATACCATATCAATACTCTGGGCCCAGACAACGTGGGGGAGGTCGCCGCTAGATTAGGCAGAAATGATCATTATATATCGACGCGTTTCAAACAGACATCGATGACCTTCCCCAAGAATTTACCGATTGAATTCTGTATGAACTGTAAATGTTCTTGCTGGTGATGACGCCTCATAAAATAAAAGGAAAGAGTAAGAAACATAGGCGTGCGCAGAAAGTTCATAAGGGAGAGTTCAAGTATTACGTAAGCACCTTTGGGGAGAGAGGGCATTGCTGTTGTGCTTATTTTCCTATGTTAGCCAATGTTAATTTTTGCTTAGGAGGGAGAGGGGTATAAAATGGCCAAAATATTGCTTATGTAATACTTGAACTCTCCCCAAGGTGTGGGTTTATAGGCCCAATGAGGGTTATAGAGCTACAATTCCAGATATATCATATTAATGGGGGTTACAACCCCCATCGACAACCCCTGCGTAAGCCAGTGTTAGTAAAATTATGCAAGTAGAAATGAAAACAATGACTAAACTAAAAAGAAGAAAGAGTAAGCCTTAGATTAAGTCGTTGGAAAAGGGGAAGAAAGTCATCTTCTGCAAAGAGTAGGTGGAATGAAACAGTTGGAAAAAAAAGACCATGACAAGTTCGCAGCAATTCATAAATTATTTGTGAAGATTAAGTAACTTCGAAAAAGATGATGTTATTCAGCGTTAAAACGAAAATATTCTTTGATATCCAACAGGAGGGGTCTGACCCCTTGAACCTTCTTCCTACGCTACAATACTATGGTTGTTAATAAAATGGAGAAATATCTTTAAACATGTGGTAAGCTTTATCATGTCCCCCCCCCCCTTTCCACTAATGCCTAAAGCCAGTGGTTTACGCAGGAGGGGCTGATGAAGGTCATAACCCCCATTGAGATGAAATTTTGTATATATATATATATATAAGGAGCTATAGCTTTGTAACCCCCATTATAAGCCTGTAACTCATCCTTATGAACTTTCTGCGTTCACTGATGCCACTGTCGTAGGCAGAGGGTGTTGATAGGAGTTTTAAACCCCCATTGCAATGAAATTTTGTATATTTAACATAGGAATATGTGAGTTGTAGCTCTGTAACCCTTCCCATTAAGCCTATAACACCACCTTATGAACTTTTTGCGTACACCTATGACTGATGCCTAAAACGTGAACAAATGGAATGTAATCAAAACATCGATGCGATACAGTCAACACCGCAGCGCAATGATCCTGCCCCTCCCCCCACGGCAGAACAGTCCAGATTGCGCCCCTATCTACGGACCTAATCTCCCCTGTGAATTATTTCAACCGATTTTACTTATTTGAGGGTGGTGTGGAAGACCCCTTGCGTAGGCCTTCCACACCACCCCTAGCTACGGCCCTGAGTACCGTTCACTCCCGAATAGCACAATAGCGAAGGGAAAAATAATAGCCTTAAGATAAACCTGTTTTATGATATGTTGTCCGCTTATAAGAGGTGCCCTCAAAATAAATGCGATCATTATATCAGTGCTAACCTTGCTTTCTGGTATTTTCCATGAACAATATATTAACATCAGCCATGAAAATAAATAACAATAATAATTTCCTTTATATTCTTACATGTTAAATGCAGCTTCTACATACCAGTTCTAAATACATGTGTATTGCCCGTAATTAGAATAAACTTCTCCGCAAATGAAGGCTAATGACTTAAACAGCCAATTTAACGTTTATTTATTTATTCTATTTTCACATTAATTAGCACTTTAAAAAAAAAAAACTCCCTCCACCACTTTTTTCAAAAAATTATTTCTTGAAAAATCGCTTTCCCGGATTTTATGTTGACGCTAGAGGGCGTAGGTACTTTTTTCACGGCTGTGTCAAAAACTGTACCAAAGAACGCTCCATACTACTATTCTGTAAAAAAAAAAGAAGAAAAAAAAGAAGGAAAAGAAGAGAAATACTAGTCTTCGATCTTAACAAAAAAAAGTATGAAAAAAGATGGCATCAGGTATCGGTTTTCCTCCTCTCGTTGCCGAACACTTGTAGCAAAATGCTCCAATAGGTGAGACAAGTGTCAAAACCGTTTAAGAAAAAACAGAGAAAGGAGAGACCTTTAGCGCCTCGAGTCCGATAGAGTTCCTAGCTCCACCTCTTTTTTCTCCGCCGCATTCTTCCCCTTAAAACCTTATCAGCTCCATGACGTAGCCCAGCCAAATTGACTTTCGTTGAAACGACAAGTTTATTTGAAAATATGGACGCTGTCTGAAACCTTCTGAAACGTAGTCCAAACTTGAAGTATGGTGTCAAATTCTTTACCCTCATGATCATTAAAATTACCATCATCAATGAGATGAAGATCATTTAGATGTAGTAATTTATCCAAATTACCAAAAATATGCTTATCTATGCCAATTACTGTCTGCGAGTTTTCCATACGAAACCTTCAAAGACGTAACTTTTTTTTTTTCGTAGCAATTTTGTAAACAAGTCTTGGATTTTCTTTCAATGCCAATGAAGTATAAATAATTATCAAAGAAAAGAGACAAATCATTGCGTAACATCTATAAGTGCAACTATGGAATATTTGGATGTGAATGTGCATCTCATAATTACTCTTGACACTTCAGTCTGAATAGTGCAGAACATCTTCAAAAGAAGGGGTGACCATGAATCTTCTTATTTCAGGAACAAGGGACTAAGTTACATAAACTCTAGAGAAAATCATGAAAAACGCTTTAAGAGACAAGTAGGCAAATTGAAAGAAAAAGTGTCTTTGTACATCCATGGAAGATAAGAAGATAAGATAGGAAATAATTTTATTCAACCTGTATACAGTTATTGTTGATAAATCTGTTTCAAAACTATTTTAACGTTTTAAAAGAAATTCTAGTGATTCAGATATTATTGATATGATTAGGTTTGAAATGGAGAAGAGCAGAAAGCAAAAGCTTGTTTAAACATTCCCTAACCAAAATACCAAAGCTTAAATTAATATGCCTGAATCTGAACAATAAATGTTAGGTCCAACGGGCTAACTGATAAAGAAAGACATTTCATCTTTTAATTTTTCAGGTTAAATAACCCTTTTTTCCATAAACTTTTAGTGGTAGCAGTGTTTCAGATTTTGGACGATTTGCATATTTGATTATGATATTGCGTCAGTGGTGTGCGCAGGGGAGTGTTGATAGGGCACTTGACTCCCATCGCGAGGCAATTTTATACACACACATACACACACAAATGAATATATATAAAGTTCTAGCTCTTTAAATATAAAACCATATAAACTTGTAACCCTCCCCCTTACGAACTTTCTGCGTATGCTAATAATAGAATTAATACGTATTTAATGCCTCCCATTAATTTTAATGATAGAATTAATGGGACATCATGGATATGAAACCCAAATTTAAACACAAAAATTATGTGTTCCATACAAGCCTTATACATATAATCTGAGGGTAATTTTATACAATATGTTTTATAATTTTGTGCATATAACAAACTTTATGAGCTTTGAACTATCAAAAAACAAATGTCACTTATTTCCAAGGGAGTTTTAAGTGTAAGAAATGCAACATATCAGTAATACGTTAAAAAAAATAATATATTTAGGGCTTTGGGGGGCCTTTTTACCTTCTGGGACGTTGAATAAACTGTATATTTAGTCCGCGTAGATTTAACCGCAACCGGTCAGGTGAGGGATCAGGTGTGAAATTTCCACTCGTGACGTCATACCGGCGCTCAACAATTTTCGGATTATGGTTGCTCAACTTTTCCTGTTAACTTTTATATTTCTTTGCAAAGTAATTTGTAGCTTAAATTAGAATTTATTATATTTATTACTATTTTTTAATCATGTACAATAGGGCCCACTTGTAACAAACCCGCGTTTTACGAGTGTCCGGATTGAGAGGGGAAACTGTGAATTTTTTTTAGTATAGTAATTAAGCGCGCTATGTACAATTCAATCATTTTTGGTAAATAAACCGTCTACAAATCATTGGTCCCAATCTCTTCATTATATCCGAGTCCTATTCTTTATTTAATTTATTATAGCCTACATTTTTTTACTGGCAAATGGATAAAAAATTTCTTTCTTTCTTTCTTTCTTTCTTTCTTTCTCCATCACAGGCAATAATAAATATGCATATAGACTAATAAATATAAATAAAAACATATAAATATATATGCATAATAGACTAATAAATATGCATCAATTCTAATATATTTATGCTATTTCTGAAATGGTCACTATTCAATGTGGAGAACAACGCCATGAGCGTATTTTAAGCTCGATGTTATTTTTGGCGTCGCCATCATTATTAATTACGTCGAATTTTAAAATCAGAATTTTGCAAGACCAGTCCTTTTATTTTTATTAATGTCTTTTTATTCGTCTATTTTATTTTTATTATAATCTTACAATAAACCTGTGTAAATTGCAAATGAGTAAAAAAAGATTCTTCCTGTTTGACCAATTTAATTAAAAAAAGGCAGCCTTCTTCCATAACATAACGTTGTTTTCCAACGAAAAAAAAAGGCTTCCCATCTCTGACCTAAACTGTCTTAATTGAGAAATTGTCATAAAGATACGATGCCACAACTCATCAGAACTGACGATTTTCAAAACGTCAGACAAATCAACCACAAGGTAGCCTTTTCCACTCCTCTGATGAAGCTCCCCTCTGCCAGACAAAACGATTTCACACTGCAATGAACCTGGCAAAAGAAGGGGAAAGAAAGGAAAAAAGTAATGTTATTAAATTGGGGGTTGAGTATGGGTATATTGAAGAGGGGGGGGGGTCGATGACGCGCGGCGAAAATCGGTGTTACAACAGCAGAGAAATCGGACCATAATGTTTTGCAGCGTAATAGAGTTGTTCATCACACTGCCGCCGCAACCGGCGAAAATCTTCCGTACCCTTCTTCATCCCTTCCCCCCCCCGACCCTTAAACTAGACCCTCCCCCACTATCATCCCTCTAACCTCCACTCTTCCTTTAGCCCTCGCGGGGCGAGGCGGCGGAATATATCCTCCTCGTATTCTCGACAGTTAAGCCGTCTCTTTCCGTCAATACCACGTGTCACCGGCCCTGATGGGGGGTCGGAGTGATTTCAGGCGTGCGCGGCCCGCTGTTGTTTCCTAATAATTAGTGCGTACCCCCTCCTCTCGCCCCTTATCCCAGGGCAGGATACAGGAAAGATGGGTGGTGTCCCCTTTCGAGGGTGTATAGAATCTTCAGCCATACCCTCCTTCCCTCCACATCACTTCCTTCCATCCTCCTCTCCTACCAACGTCACCTACAAGCCAATAAAAGATCATCAATTGCTAGAGAGGTTCGGCGAGCGTTCTGGCGTCCAGCGTCTCACCAGCTGGTGTTGACAGGTAGTCCTGATGAATGGAACGTCAGGCCACGCTTTTCGCTCTGTAACCCCCCCCTCCTTTCAACGGACCAATCCCCCCTCAACTCTTCTCAATTCTCTCTCTTTCCATATATATATAGTAGAGAGAGAGAGAGAAGGATCCTTCCTTCTCTCCCTCTCTCTCTCTCTCTCTCTCTCTCTCTTGGGCGTTGTGTCCATTTTTCCTTCATCTATCAATGACCAAGCAGCGCCTGAACCAAACAACATGAACATCGTCCAAATGGACGATATACCCTCGACTGAGGACCTCGGCCAAACGTTTGTTTAATCGCTTATCGTCCAAATACTTATTGTTTCGCTTCATGGAGCATGACCGCTAGATTTCTGCGCTGATGTACCAGATCTAGTCCTTTCTTAAGATCAGAAAAGAAAGGATTAAATGCTGAAAGTTTTTGTGGAAAGAACTTGCGGATGAAGAGACAGTCAAATGGACCTTTACTTATACAGTTATTGAAAACAAACTTCATTAAAATGCAAAATGGGATATTTAAGATCTTTATAATGTTTAAGATCTTTCGATTCTCTCTCTTTGTGATCTTTAAAATCTTCGTTAAAATACAAAATATTATCTTCGACATCTCTGGAAATTAGCAATGGTAAAAAAATAATAGAGTAAAACTTTTTAATGGACACTTCCGAGTAGCGGACACCAGTGGCGCACCCACGTAGGGGCCGAGGGGGCCCGGGCCCCCTTGGACTAACAAAGCGAAAAATAATTACTCAAATAGACACTGGTCATTTCTTCTTTTAAAGTAAGATTGAAAATAGTGATAATCCCAATAACATTTCCCTGCACTCTGGTAACGTTGATGAGACTGCTCTTGAGAAAAGCAACAGCAGTGGCCCGCGACTGTCTTCAAACAACTTTGTAAGAGGTAAAGGTAGAGCAAAACATAATATCAAACACAGTTGAAGTGGAAATTCTGACTGCAGATATTTTTACTTATGTGAAGAAATCTAACCTCACTGATGAAGGTAGGATAACAATGCTGAAAATCTTTGGGAACCATATGCAAATTGAAATTTTCCCACGACTATCATTGGTGCTGCATTAAGTCAAGGAACACCTCACCTCAAACGAAATTTCTGCTTACCTTGGATGAGTAAGCATAAGTATATAGCTTACTCAAAGGAAGAAGACAGTGCTTATTGAAAATTTTGTGTTTTCTTTTCACCCCATAAAGTCGATTTAAGATCGACACAAGCCAAGGATCAATTTGTTTCAAATGGATTTAATAATTGAAAGACCTCGGAGAAGTTAAACCAACGTGAATCTTTTATTTATCACACGGATTCGGTTTTCATAGGCGATGATTTTTTAAGGGTCGTGGAAGAGAAAAAGGCTTCTGTGGATGAAGTAATGGACAGAGGGCAAGCAAAAGCAAGTTTTGCAGAATAGGGTTATTCTTAAACCTATTATCAAAACGGTAATTTTTTATGGAGGACAAGGGCTGGCCATTGTAAAATTTTACGAACATAATCTGGTACTACTTCTAATGATTTAAGTATCTTGCACTGTAGAATTATTAGTAATTTAATAATGATAAATGCACACAAAAGGACAAGGGCGGATCCCGAAATTTTTCAAAGGGCTGCGATTTGTTCCTGATTCCCACTTTTAACCAAGTGTCCAGTACTTTCCATCTCCTTTCCCATGATATGATCCCAGCTCGGGGGCGATTGCCCCATGCCCCCTCCTTGAATCCGCGCTTACAAGACAACCGTAATTGACATGCCCTCTGACCATTTTTTCCATCTGCCCTCCCCCCTTGGTAATATTCTGGGTTCGCTACTAACAGACACCTCTATTTAACGGACACTTTATCAATTCTCAGTCTCAATGCTTATCGCACATTGAGAAGATGAATTATGAACACACCTCATAACAGCATAAAAAAAAGTTGTCAAATCGCGAGGTGTCCGCTGTTCAGAGATTTTTCTGTATATTTTTCAGTCTATTGAATCATGGGTGAAATTTAAAAAATGCGGGCCCAACAAATTTTCTTCAATTTTTAAATATTTGTTCGCCATTAGGGAATGTCCACGAAATTTGGAAGGGTTAACAAACATTACGACTTGGAATTAAAAGAAAAGGTGTCCGTTAAAATGGTGTCCGCTATTCGGAGGCGTCTGATAAGAAAGCTCTACTGTACACAATATGAAATGTATACAATCAAAACTGCTTAAGTTCACATCGACGCAGCAACAGAATTTTGAGCAGTTAAGCAGTTGGTGCACGTAAGTAAACTTCTTTTCAATTCATTCTACGTGTAACGCCTCATGTATAGGTGCGCCACGACACTTCCATGAAAACATAAGTGTGTGGATATTCCTTTGTGCACTTACCAGGTTTAAATTTCATTCACTTGTTTAACTTAAAAGAATTACGTGCATACGCAAGTTGTGCAGTTATACGGGTTTAGATGACATTAAAAAAGTAGGAAAGTTTTTTAGACTTATTACTTAATGCACTTTTGTGATTCGTGTAACAATGCAATGTGTACTTATGCGGGTTCGATTGTGTTCCATTTATGTCTGTTCTTGTTTACTCAAAAGTCATTTATAAGATCAGTAGGTTCACATATGCAGGGTCCCAAGTTAATACCTAGGCATAACGTGCTCAATACCCACAAAAAAAAAAGAGAAAAAGAAAAAAGAAATTGATCATAAATCTTTAACTCGTTCATCCTTGTCTCTTCATTCTTCTTCCTTGGCATCCTTGGTGGTTATACATTCATAGTTGTTATACATTCACGGTAGTTATACATAATTGTGGTTATATACATTTATGATGGTTATATATTTTGAGTGTCATGGCTTCTTTGCCCTTGTTTATAAAGGAATATAGGTTAATATTAATATGAGCAGAATATAAATTAATACTAACGCGGGAAAAATATAAATTAATACTAACGTAAGAAGAATATAAATTAACGTTAAAGTAAGAGACAGAGAGTTTAATACTACCTTTGTGGGCAAGGATTTTTTTTTTTTAATTTATGAATTTTAAGATAATGAATTATTAATTTTCTTTACTATACCATATAAAATATCTTTCTACGCTTTATACTGTATTTTCACATTTTTTAGTCTCAGTTAAGCTTACAGAATCAACAGAGAACAAAATAAAATATATTTTATTTATGAAACCAATTATAGAAGCAAAATTAATTAGAAATGAGTGTTTCTGAATAGGAATATCATAAATGGGATCAATTACTTGACGTTTATTCTTTAATCGTTAATCATTTAACTCGTGCCTCGCACTTAAAATTCCATTAAACAAGAAATGATGGCAATATTTTTAAAAAATACATGGGTTCTGAATTTTACCTTTAAAGGAACAATTACATAAAAAACGATGTCGAAAATGGCGATGTTTCGATTTAATCTGGCAGCAAATTTCACAACATTTACGTAGATTATAGAGTGATCTGCTCACTGTACAATTCAAAGGATATACATTGCATAATTTATGTATTTACGAAAATAAATTACAAACTATGTATTATTTTCATCAAAAGCATGGACAGAAAGTTCATAAGGGGGTTTACAGTTTATAACGGGAGGTTACAGAGCTACAACTCCATGCATACGTTCATGTGAATATACTATTCAAAACTGCATATCAATGGGAGTTACAGTCCCCATAACTCCCCCGCGTACGCTAGTGATTCTCGTTGTCACTACCGTTCGAAGAAATTGACATAATTTGTAATGATTCTGTCAGTTATTAAATGATTATTATCAAGCATTATTAAATGATTATTTTCAAGTATTATTAAATGATTATTATGAGCATTATTAAATGATTATTATCGAGCATTATTAAATTAGTATTATCGAGTATTATTAAATGATTATTATCGAGCATTATTAAATTATTATTATCGAGTATTATTAAATGATTATTGTCGAGTATTATTGAATGATCGTTGTCAGTTATTAAATGATTATTGTCGAGTATTATTAAATGATTATTGTCAGTTATTAATTGATTATTGTCGAGTTAGAGCATATTAAAATAAGGTCATAAATGCCATAATATAATCTGCCAGGCTGCTAGAATTACGGTAAATATTTCCATCATCAGTGACAGATTGAGGGTTCCAAGAGAAATTTCGAGTGCCAATATTTTTGGAGCCCCAAATCATGATATCATAAAAATCATAAATTCTTTGGATTTCTTACGAATCAGTGTAAAAACAAGGGTGTACCGTGGGCGCAAGCGAATAACTGATATTTACAATTATAATTTAATTTGTTTCGAAATTTTCCCCAAAAAATTCATTCGTTCATTTCACGTTGAATTATGTGAGATAATGCACGGTTTAAATTATTCCTGTCTTACTGTTTGTTTTTCCTAAACTTGGTATGAATGGAAATTTAAATTTCAACTTTAAACAAAATAACCAATGCTTAAGAAAATTTCCGTGGGTGTCACATGAGCGTCTGAATGAATATTTTCACCCTGAAAAATTTTAATGGAAAAGGAATTAAAATTTTTCTTCCCTACCAAAACATTTTCTTTTCCTTTTCTGGCGCATTTTTCTCATGCTTGCAAAAAAAAAAATCTCCAACGCCCACGAAAATTTTTCTTTTATTTTTTCGCTTAAAATTATCATCCGACGGCCAGTTTAGGAAAAAAAGTAAATAGTTTTTAAATTCTGGAAAATCTATCAATTCCTATTTTCGATGGTTTCTTAAGCCTCGACCCGTTTTGAAAATTTAAAATGCGATTGGATGAAATTGGAAAGGGAGAGAAAGAAAATGATGGCATCCAATAGAAAGCATCCTCCCGCCAAAATGGACCGCATAAGTTTACTAACAAACAGAAAGAAAGAAAGAGCAGACAGAAAAAGAAAGGGAAAGATTGAATTCATATCGCAAAATCGCGATTCTGTTTAAGAAATCGTGCTGTAAAACGCCTGGATACCCCTAGGCGAACAGTCCCTCATTGGTATTCCCCTGATCGACTCCATAAAAATAAAACGGGGAAAATTTCAGGGAAAAAGGAAATATATATATATATAGCGGAATTGAGGAGGCAAGAAAATCCGCTTTGCCGAGATTGGGCGCGAGCGTTATTGAAAATGTCCAATCCGCTCTCTTCTTGGCAGCTCATTTTTATGAGCTTCTAAACTATCCTTTTATGCGGTGGTGGTGGTAGCTGACGCCTTCGACCATTTTTCCCTTTTTCCCCTCAGATTGCCACAAAAGGGAAAAAGAATTTTTTTCCCTCCTGCTTCTCGGGAAATATTATATCTTCCAAGTCGTAAAAAACACCATGCATGAAACAGTGACGTATTTGGACATTCTTACTTTTTGACGGCCCAGGAGAAGGAAAACCGGAAAAGATGGGGATTGAAAAGGGAGAAAAAAGTTCGGTTTATTGTTCGGGCTTGAAAAACTGAACGATGCAAGGTTTTTGAAGTCGCCATTATGCGTTTTATATGCAAAAGAAGAAGTTAATGCATATCGAGGGTAGGAGCCCTTCATTTTGTTATAAAAGTTTATGGAGAGGTTTAAAGAAATGAAATTTTATTACTTTTTACGGGTTTCTTCATTTACTTCGGAAGCCATAATTCTCTTGCGGATTTTTCATGGTCCGAACGAGAGCATCTTCAATGGATTCCAGGCGAGCTGCTTTTGTATTGCTTGATTATTTTTCTTTATTGAGATCGTTAAATAATGAAAAGCGAGGGATATAAGTTGCTTATTCCTTTTAGGAACATGGATATGACAATAAATTAAAACGTCTTACGATAGAAATTTAATGTATCCTCCCAGAACAGATATGCGGAGATGACATTTGAAAGACTTTCATCCAGTAGTAGCCAGACGACTTTTGACCATAATGATGATGACGATGATAATATCATCAACCATTGCCGTCAGATAAGCATTTATCTGATGCTTCCTTACTCTATTTTGCCGCATTGCAATGTTGGAGTCCCCCACTTTCACTACTTAAAGTAGACCAAAACCATGATTATCCAAATTTCGCTAAACTAAAATGTCATTGACTTGCTGCGCCTGCTTACTTGCTTGCTTTTTTTTTAAGGAGTAGTAACAGTATACATTCGTTCAACGTTTTCATCAAAAACATAAATACTTGCTTGCAACTGTACTCTAATTTTACGGGAAAGAAAAGACAATGCGAGGCCTTGGAAACAACGATGGTACAAGTTACAACAAGTACAAGTTACAACGATGGTTTCGTTTTGGCCAATAGTAACGTTGTGTTATCCTGCAGCAATTCATTACACTATGGCCATATACCGGTGTTGCAACAAGTGGTGCATCCTGTAGCAATTAATTACCCTATGGTCATATACCGGTGTTGCAGGCAGCAAGGCGATCCCAAAAGATGCTTCTATGAACTAAACTCAAAATTTTTGTAACTTTTACCATTGTTGTTTTCAACACCTCAGGGATATCGGATGTATTCTAAGACACATATATACTTTGAATGTATTAGGTACATTGCCAAATTTATGTACAGTACAAGTAGGCCTGGACCTGGGCCCCTCGATTTTGGGGCCACACAGTGGCCTTGATGGGTCCTAGTGTTTCTTAAGTTTAAGCATCATTTTTATATTTTGTATATACAAGTGTTTGAGAATTTACATTGTTGATAAACCTGAATTTCAAAGAAAAACGCATGGTTTATTAACCAAGCATCGTAAATATCACATTCTTTAGAACCCATTATATCTTTCCAGCGTAGGGCCCATAAAATTCTTTATCCAGCATTGATTGGATATATACAAATATAACGGACTATTTCTAAAGCAGATAATGTTTTAAAATCAGCACATACCCTGCGACATTTTTCATTATCAATAGTAATTCGGCAATATTTAATTAAACGTGTTTCTGGATAAATAATGTAGTTTCTTGACATATTTACACGGAAAAATGAATTTTCGGGTTATCGGAAATCGAGCCCGCCCCTTTATTTCTGATAAAAGGGGTATATATTGGTGATATTGGTCAGATAGGGTGGTGAGTTTCTTTGTTGTCCTTTTTCACTCCCCTACCCATGATTGAAACAAAAATGACGTCACAAAAGTCCTTCAGATTCCACCTACATGAGGACAAGGTAGGAAAATGATTACAGGTCCAGTCGGTTCTACAGATCTTTGATAACGACGCGTCAATTTCCTTTCAATTCCGTATTGGTCCCTTCATAAACAAAGGTAAAAAATACGGACGCTGTTATAAGTGGCACATTTTATAATATGAAACTTATTCCATAAACGTACACTCAAACACATCATCGTGATTTTTACAGATTAAAATTCGATTCAAAATATCTTTCTTTTTTTTTTCAAGCAGTGATAACAAACTTCCATAAATGATGTTTTCAAAATTTGAAGAGTACGTATTTACTTAAATCCTCCCACGGATATTTAAATAATAATGACACACTTGAGAAAATGGACATTACAGATATCATAACCAGAGCCGACGAGAGATGGGCAACAGGAGCTACAACTCAGGGGCCCAGATGAAGTCTAGGAGCCAGCGCAAGGACGTATGCTGTGAAGGGGCCCCCGGCCCAAGGAAGGGAACATGGGGCCGCTCGAAGTGAGCCTGAGGCCCGCGTTGGCTCTCTACGCCCCTGATCATAACAATGTGTCTCCAGAAAATCTCCTTGCTGAGCATATCATACATCTGAAGAGGACATATTGACACACTTCTCAGAAAGTGAGAGAGAGAGGGAGGCCTCTGTTTAAAACTTGAACTTGACCAATAATGCCAGACAAAGATTAAAATAGTTATGACCTTCTCCCACGTAAGCCATCTTAATGAATGAAAAGAAATAATAATAATAATTTCTTCATGACAGATAAAGAACTTTTCCGTCACAGACTTAGAATACTATCATACCAGAATACTATCTTTTAACTTTTTGTCATAAAACCAGAATCCGAAGCCCGAACACTTAAATAAAGTTACAGAAACCGAATTCATGAAAGGATAGAAAGGAAGTAGGGATGAAGCTACTAACAGCTTTCTTTTCCAGCAAAAAAAATAAAAGTGATTTTCATGTCATGAATGAATGTGACTTTATACTAAATTTTAAATATATATACTAAAGCTTTAATTATACTAAATATACTAACTAAAGTAAACAGTTATTTCGATACTGGCTTAAGGTTTAAAAACACGACGTTACGGGAACCAACTGCTTCCTTCGTCAGGTGAAGGCAGAATCTTTGACAAAGGTAGCGGTTAGCTACCAAACCATCGTGTTTTTAAACTTTACTCCAGTATCGAAATAAATGTTTGCTATAGAATTTCCTGGTGAAATTCTGTATTGTTTCGTTATACTAACTAATATTATACAAAATATACTAAATTAAATTATGCTAAATGCACTAAATTAAATTATGCTAAATGCACTAAATTAAATTATAGTAAATATGCTAAAATAAATTATAGTAAATATGCTAAAATAAATTATACTAACTATACTAAATTAAATTAAAATAAATATACTAAAATACTTTAAACATGCTAAAGCTTTAATGTAACATGTTAGCGCCTTTGAGGATTACTTTAATTATGATCAAAATACAGTGTTACTAATCTCAGGAAAAATTAAATGCAGAAAATAGCTGTAAGGATAGCTGTAAAAGTAAAAATGCGCTCATTCACGTGTGGTTAAAATCTCTAAGAATCAAAAGAATTCGTAGTTGCGAAGGAATGCAGTTGCTTTGGGCTAAAATAGTTTCCACCTCTTTACACTCTTATCTAGTAACCATTACCAAGCACCTGAAATTTTCTTTTGAAAACGCTGCTGGAAGAATCGTCAGCAGTGGCAAATTACCTACTCGAGGATAATATTTTAAAAGGATTTAAAATTATGGGTGAAGTGTGGAAGCTTCTCATTTTCGACATATTATTAAAATTGTAACGTATTTTCTTATAATTTTTTTCAATCCTCCGCGTAGGGTTTTTCAACCAAGGGAGGAGCTCCCTCCAAGGGGGAGGAGATTCCATGGTTTCGGGAGGAGCTTTTACACACCCAAATTAGTAGATTCAAACTATAGCAATACTGTTCTTACGAAACCCTGCGATTTCTCCGGGTTCGTGTCCCAACCGTGGAAAAAAAAAAGCTTACCAACTAACTGCTCAGTATAGTCCGGGGAAAGGTTCCCTAGGCCTTAAGAGGTTCAAGTTCTTAGGAAACCTGTACGTCCCTGCGCATCATTTTCTTAGCTGTCCTTGCGTTGTATAACAAAACGAATAATACTGCTGACCAAAAAAATATTAGAAAGGAGGGAATGATTTTTTTAAAATTTAGTGAAAAGGATGCAAGCCCGAAAAAACACACTGCCCAGTTGAATTTATATTATTGTTATAGGTGAGATATATGCGCGAGCGACAAGGTAAGAAATAATTTCTATGACGGTTATTGTGATTATGGGAAAAAGAAATAATGGTGATAATATCTGTGTAGTTATTATCATAAATTCTATCATACATTAATTGGCCTATTTTGAAATAATATATACCAGAAACTGGTAAAATATTATAAGGTAAGGATGTTGAAACTGTTAATATATTATTTTGTGGAAAAGATTTAAACCTAAAAGACCGTTTTTGGAGAACTGTTAACCTGTTTAGATTATATGTAGATGTATGGCCCCAAATCAAACGGAAATAATTAATGTGTGAGTAAATGTTAGAGTAGTATAAAAGTAAAAGAACTTTATGAGGAAATAAATGTTAAATACGGTTGAGCACTCCAATAAAGTTACCAATTTTAATAGAAATTATTTCAACATGCTCGTCCCATTTCATGGAAGATTGGAAAATGACACCCAGAAGTTTAAAATCACTTACGAATGGAATAGCTATATTATTGATCATGATTGGAGGTAGTGAAAGGAAATTATTATGACCTGATCTGAAGAGCATGGCATTGGTTTTATTAAGATTAAGTGTTAAGCCAGCGTCATTGAACCAGTTGCAGAAATACTTGATATCGTAATTGGTAATTTCTATAAGATCGTGTACATTTTGGTGACCAAAAAAGATACTCGTATCATCAGCATACGCAATAATTTGAGCTTGAGTATTAAGTAAAAAAATATCATTAATATAAAGAATGAACAACGAAGGCCCTAAAATTGAACCCTGTGGTACTCTAAATGCAAGTTCAAGGAAAGTTGAAGCAGAATTATTTATAAGAACATATTGTTTTCGACCCGTAATGATATTTATAAAAAGTGTATATGATATTCCTCAACAATTTATCTAGTAAAAGTTTGTGATCTAGTGTGTCAAAGGCCTTTGAGAGTTCACAGAAGATACCAAGAATCGATGTATGTTTATCAAAATTACTATATATGAAATTGGTTATAGCCAATAGTGCTATCTCAGTTGATTTACCTTTCTGAAAGCCAAATTGATTTTTATTAATTAGATTATTTTTTGAAATAAATGTGATAAGCCGTGCATAAAAGACTTTCTCAAAAATTTTAGCAAAAATACTAAGAATTGTTATAAAACGGTAATTTGCAGGGTCTGCGGTGTTACCCTGTTTGTAGATCAAAATTATTTTACCGACTTTAAATGCGGAGGGGACACTCCCGGTTCCAAAAATTTTGTTGAAAACATAAACTAATGGCGCTACAAGAGAAGTAGTAACCGAACGAACGGCACAAGGATGAACATCATCAAATCCAGGTCCCTTCGTTTTACTAATAGCGGATAGCGTCGTTAGTAGTTCATGATGAGTCACTGGAGTAATAAAAAATATGTTAGCACGATCACCGGAAAGATTAGGTTGTGACTGCCGGGGTTTTAATTGAGCACGTAAAACGTTAGGAGCCTCGATCAAGTATTTATTCAAGGTGGATGCAATATTATAAAAATCCGTAAATGTGGTACGGTTGAAAATAATTTTAGTGGGGGAACATGATCTATTTTTCCCAAGAAACCGATTTATTGTCCTCCAAGTTTGCTAAGGATTACTAAATTGGAACACATTAAAATAATAATCTTTTCTAGCCGCACGAAGATTAATATTTAATTGATTACGGAAACACCGAAATGTCAACCAATCCTTTTGCCCTTTCGTTTTAATAAATTTTGAATAAAGTCGGTTTTTCTTATTTATTGCTCTGTATAAAGAGCAGGTTATCCACGGCTTTCTTGATTTCTTATGGGATGCTTTGCAACTTTTGGGAAGTAATCCGAATAGATCTTAAAAAATGTATCAAAAAATAAAGTATAGGATTTAATGGGATCGTCCAAAGTTAATAATTCTGTCCAATCCGTATCGGCTAGTGTATTGGTAAACAAGTTTAGATTAGAATCTGAAAAAGATCTGGCAACAGTAATCCTATTTGCTTTAAAATATTGCACAGAAAAATCCCGATTAGCTGAGGATAGAATAAAAATTGGTAGGTGGTCACTTAAATAAAAATCAATAGTACCAGAATGAAAGCATGAACCATTTGTTAAACAAATATCAAGTAGCATGTTACTAATAGGAGTTATTCTTGTAGGTTCAGCTATTGTGTTAGTACACCCATATGAGGTAATAAAATCAGAGAATAGTACACTATTACGTGAATTTGTTAAAAGGTCAATGTTACAATCTCCAATAATAAAAAAAGTCAAGTGATTAACCATTGCATACTCAATTAATAATGAAATAATATTAAAAAAATGAATCAATATTTGAAGCGTGGGGTGGGCGAGTGGTACACTATGCTAATTAAAGAAGTACTGAATGACAAGAAATGTAATTCCATGCCATTAAAATTACCTGTAAATTCATTGAACCGATCACACTTTATATCATCACGTAACACCGCCGCCATGCTTAGACTATCGATTAAAAGAGATTAAATTATAAAAAGGTATATTAAAACTGTCACCATTACGTAGCCATGTCTTCTTTAAGCAAATAAAATGAAAGCTTGTGCCCAAATCCTCAAGAAAAATTAACTTGCGAAGGATGCTCCTTGAGTTAAGATGACAAATATTCAATGTGTCATCTCTATAATTGAGAAGACTATTAACTTGATAGGTAAAATAAGTTTTAAAATGCATTAACAAGCAAATTAAATATAAGTAAAATGAATAAGCAAACCGTACGTTAACGTACGAGCTGTGCCCAAGCCGTCAGCACACAGCAGAACTATAATACCATAATAACAGATGATAAATCCTTCAAAAATTAACAACATGAACATAAACTTTATTAGATTGGTAGAATACACAGGGGGAGCAGGAAATGAACGGCATAAAACACAAATTAAACTGAATAATATTAAAAATCGTCCGGGTTCCTACTTATAGTTGTGCACGTCACCAAGGTTAGATAGATCAGAAATCGACCTGATGTAAATTGCCCTCTCTCTGGCTGTTTTACGAAGAAAGACTTTAGCCTCTCTACACCAAACATATTTAAAGTCGTTATTATGTGCAAATAGTCTCGCGTCCTTAAACAATTTGTTATTCAGAGGTCAGATTCTTGTTAATATAAACGGGAGACATATCATCGTTATTAAAAACATCATCATTTGTAAGTTTCTTTCTATTCTTAATAAAAAGAAGTCTCTGATTTTTCGGGAGACAAATTTGCACAATGATTGGAACAGATAGCTCAAGCTACCTCGCAGACAGAGGGTGGACGACGTCAATATCGTCCCATGTGATTATATTAAGATTTAAAGAATGTCCAACACGAACAACCAATTGCTTCAGATTTGACAATTTCTCTGGAGATCAAAGTTCGTTTATTACCACATTTTTGTTGCGACTGAACTGTTCAATATTATTTAGCCTCACCTCCAAGGCTTCTATCTTAGTATTTTTCGCACATATTGATCATTTGTGAGATCGTGAAATATATTCTCCAAGGACACATACCTATTTTCAACTGCCGAAATTTTCGCTGGAGCATCATCAAGCTTGGATGTAAAAGAAACCAATGATTCCTTAATGGACAGAATCTCAGTTTTGACCTCAACCAAAGTCTCCAGTTTACCATTAATGAGATCCAAATATTCCTTGCTATCCGAAGGAAGTGAAGTATCCGCGCTGGGCAAAACAGACGATGAAGTACCCTGACGTGGCAGCGCACGCTGTCCAGTACATGTCCAGCCAGCTACTCTGTCCTTGGACATTTTACGAAAGTTTTTTTTCGATGATTGAAACACATCCGACGTGAAACAAGTGTCGGCATTGAACAAGAGAACATCTCAGGTAGTCTGCCGAAACAACAACCTCGCCACAACGAAAACAAGACTCCATTTCTATAATAGGTATTGCGTATAACAAAATAGCAATATAATATGGGCGTCTTTAAGTTACCACACTGCTGTTCACCGGCAAAAACAGGTATTAGACATTCATAGTAAAATCAATTACAAATAAATTGAAAGTATCTAATTCAAACTAGAAGTTCGAAAAGAAGTATTCAGAATCGGCAGCTCAAAACAACAAACCTACTATACCTTATAATTTCTAATTCTAATACACAATTTTAATATCCCCATTAATTATATTTTATTAATTGATTAAATTTTTATTTAATTAATTTTATTATTTATTTATTTACTACTTTTTTATTTTTATTCCTTTTTATTTGTTTATTTTATTTTATTTTTTATTTGTTTATTTACCTATTAATTTTTTTAATTTTAATAATTTTTATAATTTCTCACTCTAATTTTCTTTCTTCCTCCTTGAGTTTGTTTCTCAAAATTCTCCTTTTTTCCGGGTGTACTATTTCTTTTCTTTCCTTGCGGATTTCAGTCTAGCGCTTTTTTACTAACATGATCAGTTTCTTCTTAAGTGCATGTCCTGGTCAACAATATTTACTTAATTGTTTCTGCCGCATGGTTTTTTTAGTCGTAAATACTCCATAACCTATATTAGTTATGTTCTTGCCCAGTTTATATCGAGGTTTACATGGAGGCTATGGATTTATGTAAGCTAGAAGTTGGTCCATTATTAATTTAGCAACTTCCCATGGTTACCATGCATAAGGCATTTATGTTTGATAACTCTAGTAAAGGCTCTCGTAACAAGAAGGCTACAGTTTTCTGCTCTCTCTTTCTCTCTCTCTCTCTCTCTCTCCCCCTCTTACATTACTAACTTAATTATTATACCACGGTCATCAATATCGTATATGTTGAATATTATCTCACATATACTGAAAAGGGGAATTTTTTCTTCATCATAACCCATCATGTGGTAATTTGTATTTTATATATGAGATGTTATTGTTGGAAGAACCCTTGGCCGGCTACTAAGAGGTCGTGGGTTCGGTTCCAACCAGGCACCATGAAATCATCCTTTTTTTACGGGCAATTTACAAAAAATATCCCCGGTGGCTCATGTGCCGACAATTCGGCAATTGTGCTAACCCTGTGAATAGTAATTAGGTAACATATATTGCTCACTGTATATACCTTTCACACAATATCTTTCCGGTTATAAATACATTATTATTATTATTATTATTATTGTGTCCGTTATATATTTTTATATTATGCAGTGTCAAGGAGATAATCGCTATCCTCTTGATCTAGAATTCTTAGTTCAGTTCAAGTCTCACCCAGAAACCTGAGAACTGTCCATATATCTTCTTAATATATAGGCGGTGCCCAGTAAGGCAGTTTTTTGTAGGTCTGTTGTCGTTATGTCAGTAATGTCCAGTTTTTCTAGGAAGTTCTTTAAATTAGGTGTGATGGCCCCCAGTGCACCTATCACAATCGGGATGACTGTTACTTGTTTTTTCCAGAGTCTATTAATTTCTATTGCAAGGTCACGATATTTGGAGATTTTTTTTTCGAATTCCTTTTCTTTAATTCTGCTGTCATCTGGTATTGCAATGTCGTTATTATTATTAGCACTAATTTTGTTTAACTTTTAAAATATTTTAGTTTCGTTTTCCCTCTTCATTGTTACGTACTCTCTAAATATTTTCGCTTTGCAAAGACAGAGATTTTCCGATTCTCCGTTTTACATCTCCGTCTATTCCTCATTCACTGAACACAATATTAACAAGGTATTGAATATTGGAATTTTTCCACGTTTTCGATTTTTACCTCTGACCTTGGTCTTCTTTTCTTTTTTTCTTTTTTTTTTCCTTAAAATTTTATTCCAATTATTTTTAATCCGGTTTTTCCCCCACATTTACGAATTTTTCCAGTTTTCTCTCATATCTCTTTAATTCTGTGTTATCAGGCGCAAGTCGCCTGCAAAATTCAAGTTTTTCAATCTTTGGGTTCCATTACTTGCCTCTTTGGTTATGTTTAATTACTCTCATTTTCTGTCTAGTACATCCTATCTGGTACCAGCTAGTATATCCTCTCCTATCTAGTGTATTCTATTCTATTTGGTATAGCGTGGCTAGTAACAGCTAGTATAACCTACACCAGCTTATAAATTCTGTCTAGTACGAGTCAGTATATCCTGTCCTATCTAGTATATCCCGTCCCATCCAGTATATCCTGTCTGTAATCGTTACCATCAGGAAGATAACTGGTAATTATAAACTTGTATAAACTTGTATAAACTTGTATAAACTTGTATAAACTCTGCATTCATAAATCTGGCGGAGGCTCTTAATTAGAATTATCACTTAATTAGGTACCTAAGTTTCACTAAAAATCGGAGACGATTCAAAATAAACTGTAAATCTTTTTATACACCAGTGTTTTATAAATATTAAACTGGCTCGCTTAGAGCGCTTCAAAACAAAACGCAAACCAATTTTATGGCTAAACATTTTTTTTTATCACCTTGAACCCGAAGCAAGACTACACCGCATCCACTAAGGTTAGCACGAAGCTTCAACAAAAAATAATGTATCCCAAAAAAGGATGATATAAAATAAAAATAAATCACTGGGATATATCTCACGCACATGCTTCTTCAGGCACTATCCTATACCTTTTAAGGCGTAAGTCCTCTGACAGGAAACACCACCTCAATGCCATATCCGTCATTGGTCGGTTAGAGCGATGACAAAGACCCTTTTCAGGTGTTAATACAGTGGCTTCCATTCACCGGCTACGGTGAAAACCGGCGATCATAACAGATAAGTCGAGATATCCATTTTCGATTCTTTTCTTATGGTGATGTCAACAATTATAAGCCACGATTGATAGCAAAATATCGTTTCCTTCACAACATGGAAGAAGAAGAAGAAGAAAAGGTTGAGCATCCATCTTTTTTGCACCTATATCGATGGTCCAAGTTAACCCTGCTACTTACCAAAAGATGAAAAAAAGTTATTTAAATTTATTAAAAATACAGTATGACGTATATGATGAGGAGCTAGGCACCAACGAAAATGCTCGTTATTTCCGATCATTCGCAAAATCCGTTTTGGAAATTAAATTTCTACATTTTGAAAATAAAAACTTTATAGGTAGCATATGTGCCGCAATATGAATATAATAATATTCAGCCACTGGCGTATACAGGATGTGTTTATGGGGATTGTAATCCCCATTGCGGTGAAATTTTGTATATACAGTGAAACACCGATTTAACATCACTCAAGGGACCGAAAAAAAATAATGCGGGAAAACGTTAAATTTGTGCAGGACAAAAACAAAATTATGACCATGAAATTAAAAGCAATTAAGTCATATACTTTTTACTTCTTCCTTTACAATGACTTAGACATCGGTTTTCTAAATGATTTTTTAAAAAAATCTGTTACTGCACATTGCGTTTTGTTTCTATCCGCTACCTTATAAACCCTATTTTCAATACATATGAGTTTTTGCAAACTTTTCTCTTGGCCTTCACTATTTGAAAACATCTTGTACATTTGGGCTTTAAATTTACAATATGAACTGTGCATTGGTCAAATAACAAAAGAATCTTACGTTTCTATTCGCGTCTGCCCAATTTGTGAAGACAGTTCTTTAAATTTAGTTTAAGATTTTCTTCCTTTTTTCTTACTTGGCACAATATAGCCCAAATGCCCTTGCACCATAAAAAAGCCAAACAATCAATCAAACAATCAATCAATCCTTTTTCTTAATAATTGATCTATTTTAGGGAAAATCGCATCTTCCCGGAGAAAACAATAAATGCAGGAAATATTTCAAAGTATTGATGACATTGTATGGTATATATCAACGTTATATATATATATATTATACAGTTGAAACCGCATATATGAAATTGACGCGGCAATGAAATCTTACGATATAATAATATATATAATCTTTACATATATATATATATAATATAATCTTTACATAAAAGCGGTATTCTCTGAACTATAGCGTGGAAATAATTTGCTCATTAAATTTTTAATGAATTTTATTATTAAATTAGATATTCTTATTTCTAATTTTATAAATCATACACATTATTTATTTCAATATTTATAATGTACAGTACTATTAATAAATCTATTAATAAAAATAACAGGAAGTAATGTAGTAGTGCTTACATAAACACCTGTACTGAAACAGGGGGATAAAGCAGTCCAGTCAACTTTTTTGCACGCGTGAATGTTCTAAAGACTGAATAAAGATTTGATCTGTTAATGTATTAACGTTTTTGATATCAAAATTGTTCGACGATGTTGCAAAAACAAATTTTGATAGTGATTCCGAACACGGGCATGTTGTGTATGTCAGTACATGCGATTTATTGCACATGTGACTTGTCTAATGTAATATATAAACATGTCTATACAGATTGTGTGCATTGTATGTCTCCTGTGATAAATAAAATGTATTTATTTATTATAATTAGAAAGAGGTGGAAGACATAAACGAAGCTGGGAAATGAAACTTCGACAAGGGTTGACAGCCATTTCCGATGGGGAGAGACAATCCTTAAAAATAAGGGCTGCCAGCTACATATTTACTTTGGATGAATATTTGTTTTGCATATATCCGGTTTAAAGTCTGTAATAAAACATTTGTTTCTCTCCAAAAATACTTGCATGTATAAAATCGCAATTAAGCTGGTTTAGATAACATTAAAAAGATAAGAGAAAATTTGAAGCTCGATATTTTTGGTATATATGCGAGTTGCATATACGCGGTTTCGACTGTATATAGGTAAGCGTATCGACGGTTTTGGGAACTAACTTCACCGTACTTTGTCATTTTCTAATTTAGAATTTTTGCGTCCATAATTTTAATAACTTTTTTGAATATATTTATTAAAATATATTACTAGAAATTTATATTTATTAAGAATATATATAATATAATTATTCAAATGTTATAAGTAAAAGGTACGGTACACTAATCCAGAAATAAATTATACTATTCCTTGATTGGTAATCATCATATATGGTATATAAACCAATTATATACTGCAATGTAAACTCATTCCCAAAATTAAGGCATACTTAATGTTACTTCAATGGGAGTGGCACGTATTTAGCTCTGGCACTCTAGATATGCTTTATTTATAAAAAATCATTTTATAGAAAATTAAAGAGCTATAAATACTTAATATAATTATAAAATAAATCAAAATTTTCTAGGCACCCTATGAAAGAGAATCTACGATTGAATTGGATGCAAACGTTGTAAGTTGAAAACGAAAATTCGTAAAAAACTGATTCAGAGTAACAAATATTTTCACATAAACATGTGGAATTATTAAAAGATGATTGTCGATGTTTAAGTAAGCAATTTTTTTTTATCCGAAATCTGTTTTTTATGATTTTTTGTTTTCTATCTTCAATTTTTTATCATTTTTAATGGTGGACTCTCCTTCGCAGGATTCCTGAAAAATTTTGATTTGCTGTAATTCTGTTAAGTATTTATAACTCTCTAATTTTCAGCAAAAGAATTTTTTCATAAATAAAGCACATCGAGAGTTACAGAGCAAAATATGTACCTCTCCCATTGAAATAACATTGAGTAGACCTTTAATTTTGGAAACGAGTTTAGTATAAAATTGCTTCGTGGCTGTGAGATTTCGTCAAAACAGAATTTCCTATTTTTAGGTTAACAGACACCGGATTTGTAGAAAATATTCGGCGTATGCCGATTATTTTCTACGTAGAGGGTTAATGGGGGTCATAACCCCCATTGCGACCTAATTTTGTCTATATGCATATAAATAGATGGAGCCGTAGCTCGGTAAACCCCCCCCATTATAAACCTGGTACCCTCCCCCTCATGAAATTGCTGCACACGCCAATGTCTCTACAAATCTGCGTAGGCTACCTCCTTACAAACTGCGAACGTTTAATTTATTATAATTATAAATATAAATGAAAATTAATAAATTAATAGTTGATCTGAGGAATAAAAATTAATAATCTGTGAGTTAAGAAAGGACACAAATAGATAATTAATTTAGATAATAAAAAAAAATGTTTGGTTAGCGAGAATGGTTTATAATGAGTTTTATTTTAAAAATAAGTAGAAAAATTTCTTTGGAATTTCATCCAAAGTGCCCTGTGTGCCAACTATGGCACGCGTGTCATACCTGGCAGATGTGGCACTCGTATCATACCTTGCAGATATGGCACTCGTGTCATACTCTGCAGATATGGCACGCATGTCACAGGTTGCCGACTCCTAGCTTATACCATACTTTAATACGGTTGTGCTTTTGACACTTTTTTTTTTTTGAATGTGGTTCTGATGTGAGCAACTTCGATTTTTTTTTGGCTTGTTTTGTTTTTTTAAATAGAGAAAAAACAGTAAACTGGGATCGAACCAGCGGTCTATAAGTTACTGTTCCATTGTCTCGATTGCTGAGTCACAGAGTGCAATCGTGAGTTGCCTTATTCTCGTATGTTAACCAGAATTTCAAAGGAAATGTAAAAGAATTATTGAGATATGCTGAGAGTTCTTCGTTTTACAGACTTCGTGGACTGTTTCCACTGAGATAGCCTGCTAATGCAATTTTTACAATTACAGCTGTATCAATTGGTAGCAACATAATTTTTCTTTCGACATTTTACTTCTACTGTGCGATATTTAACTTTTTATGTTTGGCAACAATATACGTAATCGTATTCCGAAAATGCTCAGTCTCCGATATAACACCTACATTTACACACGTACCATCGAAGGCTCCGCCAAAAAGGTGTGTTAAATCTTTTAACATTGTATTCTAATTATTTTATCTTTTAGCACACACACACACAAACAATTTTATTTAATGATTCTAAACATTTGATGTTCAATAACTATGGTTTTAACCTGGGTGGACTTGGCTTTCATTTATTTTCAACTTCAACCTCACTTGATGTTAGCCACAATTGGTGACCCGGATGTGATCCGAACACGCAAACTTCCGATTAAGTTTTTGTGCCAATTCATGTTTTTATATGGTCCGTGCCAGTGTTTTTAAGCCGAGAACAGAGAATGATATGTTAGCCAGTCATTTACACTCCTGTATCACGACTTGTTTCCGATGTCGCTATTTTCCGTCATAACAATGCATCTCCCCATCAGTCTCGAATAGTGTAAAACTAACTTCAAAAGCGTTTTAGTGAAATCACAACACTCAATTGACCTCCCAGATCACCTGATCTCAATCCGTTTGAGAACTGGGTTATCTAGAATGCTCAACAGTGGAGTCAACTGGTAGCCTATCATCACACGAACTCTCCGGATGTTTTGCGACAGACATTCGTGGAATTCTAGACGGCAATATCCAGTGGCGTAGCTATATATTTTGTCGCCCGGGGCGAGTGGCTGTCATTGTTTTTTAAAAGCTAATTGCCGCCCTCCGAATTGTGGCGCCCGGGGTGGCCGCCCCCTGCTCCCCCACTAGCTACGCTACTGGCAATACCACAAACTAAATTCCAATGCCAGATTGAATCATTTTCATGATGTGTAACTTCTTCTATGCAACCTAAATATAGACCAACACACTACTAGATAGGTAGAATAATTTGTCCTCTAGGTGTACATTCACTTAAAAGCAGCGAATAGCTCACATCCAAGAATAAATAAATTGAATTATTTAAACTTTATGTGAAATAAATAGATACAATAATTATTATTATTTTTGTGCTTGGAGACGCTCGAATAAGACATCGGGGAACGACGGCGCGTATAAAAAAAAAATTGAGTCTTGAGGCATTGGGAAGACCTTGTCCCGAAGTTTTAATTTTTAATATACATTTTTTAATATTAAAAAACGTGTTTGCCCCTTAATTGACACATTAAAAAAATTAAGCAGTAGCCAATTAACAAAAATGTCGTTTTAATTATTTTTACAGCGTTTTTCCTGCAAAAAGTAACAGCTGCTGGATCGCTTAACAATGTCCACAAAGAAATTCTTTTCCGCATATACCTTCCCTGTCTTCATTTTTTTTTTCCCTCGTCCCCTCCCACCACGACTTAAGGCAGAAATGGGGAAAATAAAAAGTGGAAGGTTTTTCTCTTAGGCTTTTCATAATGTTTCCACGCAACGTGGGAGCTGAACGTCTCATTGTGCGCGTGTCCCCTGTGAGACAGCATCACTGTCAACGATGCCACCTTCTAATTTTTCCCTCTTTTTTTTCCCTTTATATAATTTTTGTGCTGCTTGACGACGGTTTCAGAGCCCTCTGGAGCGTACGGTTGGACTTCATAACAGCTTATTGTCATAGGCGGGTGAGATGTCTCAAAAAGGGAAAGTTCCCCTTTTTTTATGCTAATGTTTTACTCTGTGCCAGCTACTTTTTTCCCTACAGAGCTCGGAGCTACAGTCCTCGCTCTATCCTACAAACAAAAGATGGAAGAAATCTATTCAGGATATTTGCATAAGGCGTATCTGTTCCGTTGTGTGTGTGAGACTCACCTGCCATTGAGAATAGAGTGATAAAGTCATGCGATTCTCAAATTAATCGGACGATTTATTTGATGACATCAGTATGAAACGATTAATGAAACGATTTATATGATGACGTCATTATTTAAGACAATGATTGGAATTTTCAGAAGCAAACACGTCGTTCGCTTCTTAAGATTCTAATACGGGCATTTTCACCTTGCCCACAATTCATTGCGTTTTTAAGGCGATGGTGATTGTGCAAGCATTCACATTGAACGATCATCGTCATCGAATATTGAACGATGATCATCATCGAACACTGAACGATCATCATCATCATCAAACATTGAACGATCATCATCATCGAACACTGAACGATCATCGTTATCATCTTACTGATGAAAATGTCCCGAAAGATATATATATATATATATATATATATATATATATATATATCAATCATCCTCAATCATCCGATTCCTACAGAGCAGCATGAAACAATGGAGAACCCGGTTACAGCTAAACACGCCAGACAGTAAAATAGAAACGGCCGAGATCCCCATCCGCCGCGGAATCTTTCAAGGAGACGCACTAAGCCCCCAGTGGTTCTGCTTGGCGTTAAACCCCTTGTCAAGGATGCTGAACACAAGTAAATACGGATACATGCTGAAGAAAGACAAGAGAAACCTACATAAAGTCTCCCACCTCATGTACGTAGATGACATCAAGCTATACGCGCCAACAATCACCCAACTCCGACAACTCATCAGTATAACAGAGACATTCTCCAAGGACATAGGAATGGAATTCGGCCTCGATAAGTGCAAAATACAGAAGAATAGCAAAGAAGATTTACCAGGCATCGAACTCGAAGACGGGAGACTACTGAAGACCTTGGACGAGGGCGAAACCTACAAATACCTAGGGATAATGCAAAAACGGCAGCAGGAGCACAAGAAAGTCAAAGTCCAGCTCACGCAAGCATTCCAAGAAAGACTTAGAAGCATTGTGAAGACGAAACTGAGCGGGAAGAACACCACGCAAGCAATTAACGCATATGCGGTACCAGTGCTCACCTACTCCTTCGGGATCATCAAATGGTCCAACACTGAACTAGAACAACTCCAGCGGAAAATGAGAACCATCCAGAGAAGAGCCGGACAACTACACCCTGCAACGGCAATTGAACGGCAAACACTACCCCGGGAAGAAGGAGGACGCGGACAAGCGGACCTCAAAGACTTACATGACAAGCAGATCCAGAGCATGAGGCAATACTTCCAGTTGAAGAGTCCCCGATCGCCACTCATCCAAGCCATAATACAAGCAGATGCAAATTACACGCCACTAAACCTGTGTAGTACCGAAGAGCGTGTCCTCGAAACAGCCAACGAACAGAAACTGAGAACTTGGGCCGGAAAACCATTACATGGCAGGCACTACAATGACCTGCAACAACCACACGTTGACAAAAAGGCATCAAATTCTTGGCTGGCCAAAGGCACTCTCCAGCCAGAGACAGAAGGATTCATGCTAGCCATCCAAGACCAAGTGATCGCAACAAGGAACAATCAGAAATTCATCCAGAGAAAAGACATAGAAAGCGACAAATGCAGACACTGTCATGCGGCATCGGAGACAATCCAACACGTGATGGCAGGATGCAAGATCCTTGCGCAGTCAGACTACAAACATAGACACGATCAAGTAGCGAAAATAGTCCACCAGAAATTGGCAGCGAATGCTGGCTTTCTGACAGAAAAATGCCCGTACTACAAATATGAGCCAGAGACCGTGCATGAGAACGAAACACACAAGCTTTACTGGGATAGAGCAATCATAACAGACAAGACAGTCCCACATAACCGTCCTGACATAACCCTCGTCGATAAATCGAATAAGACCACGTACTTAATCGACATAGCAGTACCCAACACCAATAACATACAGACAACCTACACAACGAAAATCACCAAGTACCAAGATCTCAGACATGAAGTACGAGATATATGGGGTATGGAAAAGATCCTCATCATCCCGTTAGTCATCTCAGCAACAGGGATAGTACCAAAAACGCTTGCGACGAATTTGGAGATACTCAACATTGACCCAAACACCTACATTGAAATACAAAAAGCCACAATCCTAAACACGTGTCACATTGTCAGGAAGTTTCTAGACATGGCACATTAAGAAGTGATGTAAAAAGAGGCTTGGGAACATGGCGCTCTGCCCGTCCCAAAGCCTGTTTCCGCCAAGAATGGGCGAGGAAAACTTTTATATATATATAATCGCTTCGTACATCGATATAACAGCTGAGTACATCGATACAAAAGCTGAATATATCGATATGTGGAAAATATGCGTTAGCTAGACTTATCAATTCGTTTGCTGCACACATCGATACATGGGCCAATGCACGGTTGATATATAAACTGCATATATCGATGCTTGAGCAGCTTTCAGTTATTATAAGAGAAGAAAGGAAAAAAAGACAGAAAGAGAAAAAAGAAGGATTGGAAAGAGGGAAAGAGAAGATAAAACGAGAACTGACAAAAACAGAAATGAAATACAGGAAAGCGGATCTCATGTGAATGGGTTTGATTATAGATAAGTCCACCATATTTTGATCCATACACACAAATATAAAAATTAAATAACTAAAACTGAACATATTTATGAAAATTAAAAAATAAAATTTTGTTATATTTAAAAATGCGAATAATAATAGAAAATAAATATAAAATTGCAGCCATTTTATACTATTTAATTTATGAATAAATTTTGTTTAACTTTCATATATGATTTTAATTAGTTCATTTATTTGCTTAAGGCAGCACAAACTACAAGTGTATTTTGTCAGTAACTAGTAACATGAATTATTTAATTAGTAATTAGTATTGGATATATTAAATAATCCAGCATAATTGCCCTAATTTTTCCATGATGAATCAGTTGAATTTTGTCTCTGGAGGGTCCAAGTTCGGATTCTGATAGAACATGAGGTTTCTGTAAAAGCACCATAATTCAGAAGTTGCATTAAGATGCTGATCCATTGCTATAAAATAATATTAGATTATATACCCAACTTCTACACCAATTATATCCCAAATCTTATTCTAATTAAAAACAGAAACGGCTACCCCCTTGAAATTGCATTTGCTCGGAACTGCAGTTAAATGTCATAAAATATCGTCTGCGTGCAATTGTTTCAGAGTAAAGTCCTTTAGAACGTTTGTCAAAGAGGTAAGTTAAGAGGAGAAGAACCCCCTCTCCTTCCAACAATTTTCTACGGACTAATGACCACATACGAAAACGCAACTGCACCCCCGAATCCCCCACAATTTCTTTACTTATTCTCTCCCCTCCCCATCCTTCTCCCCTGCAGAATGGACAAAAACCTTTTAAACTTTTTATGTCCACGTTCTTGGCGGTCAAGGCATTTCTCCCGCGGTTGCCATAAAATTTTAAATCATTTTGCTTATTGTCAGACGCACGTGGCAGTCGGCATACGCCCACGCAGAACGTACGCAAGGGAAAAAAGTATCAAAATAATCCCTACCCACCATCGTCCGCTTTTTCTTCGAAAAAAAAAAATACATTTTCGAGTTTTCAGAGTTGGCCAAAAAGTTGAAAACAGCTGTTTCATTTTTCGCTGCGCTTTTGTCCGCTTCCAAAGACAGATGACCCGAGAGGGGAAATTTTAAAGCTCGAAAAAAGAAAAAATAATCGTTCTAAAAAAGGGGGCTATTCCGAGAAGAAGGAGAAAGAGAGAGCATCCCGTTTCCCTCGTAGGGAAAAAAAAGAGGGGAAATTCGGTTTTCGTAGGGAAAGAGTGGGTGAATAGCCCATCCACTACCACTATAAACTCTTATTGAAACTTTATTTTTTATTATAGATATTTTATTATTTCTTTCTTTTAAAGAGGAGTCATCATCTTTCGACATGATGGGAGGGATTTTTTTTTTTCTTTTTATATCTATATATTATTTTGCTCGGTTGACTGAAAAGTGAAAGATCATATCGAACCCATGATGTCAATAGAACTTTAACAAATCTTAGAAAGGGACCTTTTCCCCTATTTCTCCCTTTCTCTCTTTTTTATTATTATATTAAATCCCTCCCCCCAAACTTTTTCGATGAAGAGGACCAAATGGGCAATGCGACAGATTTCACGAATTTTATTTTATTTACTTCTCTTCTCCTTAAAGATGTTTCTGAAATTTTCGATAGTTTGCTTTTTTTTTTCTTTGCGACTTTTTTCTATGAAATAAAAAAGGGAGTATTTATTGCATAGATTTTAGCTTTAGCACTATTAGGTAGTGGGGAGGGGCGTCTTGAAGAAAATATTAGAAGATATTGTTAAAAATTTCAATTGCATCATATCTACTTTGTAAGAAAATTCTTCTTGCACTTTACATGTCAGCGCATTGAATGCGTTTTTCAGGCAAATGGCAAGAACGCTGTCGTTGACAACACGTGCTTGAAGGTATATTTTGTGAATATTTGCTTCAATCAGTAGTGTCAAATATTAGAAAATGATTTTTAGGACTGAATTCCTCGCGACCCTTAAAATAATTTATTGTAATTTGTGATCCATTTCCAAAATGTTGAACAAATGCGTTAAAATGTATTTAAAACGTATTAGAAAATGAAAATTAAATATGATTTATTTTATTATAAAATATCATAAGTGTACATTATTTATAGTACAATATCTCTTAGGCGGGACCCATTAGTTAAATGCGGGCGTTTTGAAGAGCGTCGGGAAAGACAACACAAGGAAAATTTGATTTTATATTCTCAAATTTGGGCCAACTAGGAAATACTGGTCGCTTCTAAAGGCGACCTTTAAAAGGAGTGGTCGCAATAAGATTGATATTTTTGAAAAATACTTTTAAAGCGACTTGTCCACTTTAAAGCAGATCATGATGGACGGACTTCAGGATTTATCCCTGCACTAGGCAACACTTTTTCCCTTTCGTTCCCGCCAATTCTTTACCGGCCGCTATATTTATGTCCGTCGGGTTAGGAGTATATAGAAACCAATACACGTTTTTCAAGCTCTGTAAAACACGGGACGTTGGACGCGACGTTTGACACATAACGCAACTTTGGGGCTACTATTTCAATCGCAGGGGCGCGAAACAGGGGCGGCGTGTAATGTGGGGGAGAGGCAAAAGGGTTTTTGTCGGACAATTACCCTTCGTGTAGCTATGGTAGGGGATAACATGACCGGAGTGGGGAGTCCCTGAGCAGCCGTAACGTTGTCCACTATGACCGGTCAACAAGCCGTTAAACCAGTGTTCCTGCCGGAAGGCCGGAACGGCCGGAGCGATCGTAAAAATTTCCAAGGACCTCCTTCTCCGGCAGTTGAAATAGAAGGGTTGCTTCTTGACTCGAGGGAAGAAATAACGCCAAATTCCATTCTTTTCACGTGTGCGCTACCCATACCATTCGCTACAAAACATTATAATCAATTTCAATTTAAACAACTAACAAATTTCAATTTTAAAAAACTAATCTATTTAAAAAATTAATCAGCTTGAAAACTAACTAATTTGATAAAATAGTTAAATTTAAGTACTGATGATTTTCAATTTGAAAACTGGTCAACTTCAATTGGAAAACTGATCAGTTCCAATGTGAAAGCTGATCAGTTTCAATTTGAAAGCTGATCGATTTCAATTGGAAAATTGATTAGTTGCAATGTGAAAGCTGATCAATTTCAATTTGAAAGCTGATCAGTTCCAATGTGAAAACTGATCAGTTTCAATTGGAAAACTGATCAGTTGCAATGTGAAAGCTGATCAATTTCAATTTGAAAGCTGATCAGTTCCAATGTGAAATGTGATCAGTTTCAATTTGAAAGCTGGTAAATTTCACAAAAGTTCCATTCACTGCGTTAAAATTAGAAACAACGTTTTCAAAGGAAATTCCCAAGAAGCTATATCACCGCCTCAACACACTCAAAACCAATGAATTTTGCCACGAATTTTAAAGTTGCATTTTTGGAGACAGCCCATATTATATGAGATACCTTTAATTAGCTGAGGCCATTGAAAAGGATTTGGTAATTAAATCGGAGAAACCATCATAACCTGGACCTTTAGTGTGTACAATTCTAATGCTAATAACAGCAACACAAGAGAAAACTTCCTATGCATTAGTAA
>QLNU02015270.1:68132224-68158919 GCA_006491805.2 Dysdera silvatica
TGCAAAAGCAAAATTTAATTCTGTCTTTCAAAATAAAACCTCAAATTTGAATATATATATATCAGAAAATGAATATTTTTAGATCACCGTTTAAACATCCAACTTTATGTCGGAATAAACAGCAGCCAATGTCAGAATTTCAGCCAAATCGGACTGGTCGCCATCTCACGAAAAGGGAAAAAATGGAGAAAAGGGGGAAGAAAAAATCCCGACGGTTTTTGTTGTTTATGGCCGTTATGTCCAGCGGGTTATTTTGCTTTTCGGTGAATGGAGCGACAGGAACAGAAACAGGGAGAAAATGCTATTATATATCACAATTGTTTAATGCTTTGGACAACTGCATTTACAGACGAGAGGTCCGAGATCTTTTAAAATGGCCGAGACCAGGGAAAAGTGTGGGGAGAGAAATCCCTCTTCGTTGAATGCTAAAGGGATTTCCTTAAATCCTGGAAATTTTGATTCATAATATAAATATTTTCTAGATTTCAAGGATTACGCTTTCTTGCTATGGTAAAAGTAATAAATATATTACGTCACAAGGGCGTAGCGATGGCGTGCAAATTGCAGCCTATAGGAAACCTCCGGAGGACCGCATAATCAAGTATATCCATAAAATTAGTGTAAAGCTCCCCCTATTTATCCTATTGCAAGGAAACCCCAGATTTATCCTATTGCAAGGAAACCCCAGATTGTTATCGATACTGAATTACTGACATGAAAATGACATTTTCTTTCTGACAATGACGATTACTAATTTCTTGCTGTCAGGAATTGTTCCGATAACTAAAATTCTGACAAGGAGGGAGGGAGGATAGATAGATAAGATAGATAGATAGATAGATAGATAAGATAGATAAATAAGATAGATAGATAGATAGACAGACAGACAGACAGACAGACAGACAGACAGACAGACAGACAGACAGACAGACAGACAGGTAGATAGATAGATAGATAGATAGATAGATAGATAGATAGACAGACAGACAGACAGATAGATAGATAGATAGATAGATAGATAGATAGATAGATAGATAGATAGATAGATAGATAGATAGATAGATAGATAGATAGATAGATAGATAGATAGATAGATAGATAGATAGATAGATAGATAGATAGATAGATAGATAGATAGGTGGATGGATGGATGGATAGATAGATAGATAGATAGATAGATAGATAGATAGATAGATAGATAGATAGATAGATAGATAGATAGGATAGATAGCTTAGATAGATAGATTAGATAGATTAGACAGATTAGACAGATTAGATAGATAGATAGATAGATAGATAGATAGATAGATAGATAGATAGATAGATAGATACATACATAGCTAGATAGATAGATAGATAGATAGATAGATAGATAGATAGATAGATAGATAGATAGATAGATAGGATTGGATAGGATAAGAGAGATAGATAGATAGATAGATAGATAGATAGATAGATAGATAGATAGATAGATAGATAGATAGATAGATAGATAGATAGATAGATAGATAGATAGATAGATAGATAGATAGATAGATAGATAGATAGATAGATAGATAGATAGATAGATAGATAGATAGATAGATAGATAGATAGATAGATAGATAGATAGATAGATAGATTGATTGATTGATTGATTGATTCACGCGATATCGATCAGCGCATTCAATTGGCTTTTCAGTAATTGTTTAAATAACCTGGCGTTTGAAATGAAAACCTGAACTCATGAAAAATCGGGAAAAGGAGGAATAGAACGAAAAGAAGAGCAGGAAGAGCCTGAGTGGGGGGGTCCCTTAAACAATCACTGTAATGATAGATCAGGGATCTGTTGTCCTTCGATTAGGGGACACTTGACGGTTCTTTGTTAAGCAATTACACCAATCACCGACGTTGTAACCCTCGAAATCCCCTCGGCGCACTTCATGATCGATCGACGACTCGGAACAGGGGGTGTCCCATTAATGCATTACGGCAATTTTAAAGTCGTGAATAAATCGGGGATAACATAAAAATCAGAAAGGTCCCAAAATGCAGACCTTATGGTAAGTATAGTGTATCTCAAAAGTTTAGTCACAAAAGCTCTTTTTTAACTTTTAAGTAAAAATTACGATGTAAATCAAATATTAAATAATCCATTGTATTACACAACACATGCTGCTTGTATATATAAATTCAAAATCCCTGATATTTATTTTAAAATAATTAAAATGAAAATTGCAAAAAATGCCTGTTTCAAAAGTTTGGTCATAGTTTAAATACAATGCAAATTTTATTAAATACGGGCTTGAATGATGGAACTGATATCATAAACAGCTGGTATAAATCTTAGGCTTTCTTCTGAAATGCATCATCAGAATGCCAACAGCAAAACGGTTGAACAACGAAGAGATGCCTGGTGTAGAGATTGAAGTCTAATTGGAAGACTGTATCAGAAATTACTGTGAAATTAAATATATCTCAATATAGTATTTATAGAGTATTAGCCAACTGTCATAATTGGTAAACAACATTTCACACGTTTGACCTCAATATGCGATGACAAAAAAAAAGAGAGAGAGAGAGAGAGAGAGAGAATGGAGTCTTCCCAGAGAATGTCCCTAAAACAAACAAAAAGCGAAAGTGAACTGCAAATTGTAGAGGATACTATTTGTCGAAGGATTAGACAAACAACTGAAATAGTTTACCATCAAATGGTTCTAAAACCGCTGTTGAAATCGTGACGCAAGATGAGGAGATTACAGTGAGCGCGCAATCATATGTCGTTTGATGAGAAATGGCTTTCAGTCATCATATTCAGTGACGAAAAAAGGGTTAAATGTGATGGCCCCGATGGTTAAGATTCATATCTAAAGGATTTCAGAGAAAATTCCTACCGCTTCTTCGGTAGGCGGCAAGAAGGACAATCCGTTATGGTCTAGGGTGCATTTGGATTTAATGAACAAACATCGCTTGCATTTATAAATAGAAAATAAAATTCTGAAGATTAACAACAAACACTTGAAAACAATTTGGTGCTGTCTAAAGAATTTTCTGGTAGAAAATGAAAGATTTCCTGGTAGAAAATGAAAGATTTCCTGGTAGAAAATGAAAGATTTCCTGTAGAAAACGAAAAATTTTCTGTAGAAAAATGAATTTTTCTCAGCAAGATCGTGTACCAATCCACAAGTCGAATTCAACAAAATCGTGGCTCCAGCAAAACGATATTGCAATTTTAGATTTGCCAGCGTGCAGTCCTATTGAGACCATATGGGTGATCCTACACTGCATAGTCCATGCTGATGGTTAATAGTATTTCTCTGTAAAGTGTTAAAAAGATTCTATAGAAAAAGCATGGTATACTATCAACCCAGTAATTGAGAAATTTCGTGTGGAAGATATTCTATGGAGTTAAACAAAAAAAATTAGGCTAAACCTTATAATTTCGAAACATGTTTTTGATTTGTTAAGAAGCAAAACTCGAACTGTAACTGAACTTTTGAGACAGGCATCTTTTATAATTTCACTTTAATTAATTTATTAAATAAATATCAAAAGTTTTGAATTTATATGTGCAAGAAGCATGTGATGAGTACTAAAATGGGTGTGTTTAACATTTTGTATATATTTTAATTTTTTCTTAAAAGTTAATTAACGTTTGAGACTAAACTTGTAAGATACACCTTACATGGGTGTGTGCTACAGGACACCAAGAAGGAAAACTCTCACACGTCATCGTTTGCTTATCTCTCCTCCTCCTCCTCAAAGGCACTTGTTTGTCTCATCATGGCCTTTGTGATCATTGCGTAGTCAAAATTTAATTAACTTTACCCATCAACATAGTATCTCCGTACAAAGACAAAGCTTAAGAACCTTGTACATTAAAACGACTTCTTACTATATATTTTACGGAGACGGCAAGTTGGATACAGTCATTGGCAGGTCTGTAGCCAAGACGGTGGCCCCGTCGAACTTTTTGTAGAATAATCCCAGGGAGCCCTGTGCCCCATAGGCCCTTTGCCTTGCCCCAGTTGCCCCTTCATCCTCACTACGGGCCTGGTCATTGGTATGATAATGGCGTGGATGGTACTGATGAAGACCAGAAGAGTACCAAACGAAACGTTCCATGGAAAGTTCTTCATCTAAGAGTATCAAAGACCTAGAGAACGTCCGCGTATCAGCTGAGTGGATAAAGTAGCATAACAAGAAAGGAGGAGGGAGAGATAATATGGAAACCACGGTATTTGCTTAGAATACATTTGTGTGAAAAACACTTAGGGAAAAATCTTCATCCATTAATGAATGAATGATACAGTCAAGCCTCAGTTTAATATCCCTCTATACAGTGGTGTAGTAAAGGGAGGGGTTCAAAGAATTCGAGCCCACCATTGGCTGTCAAAACATATCATTTTCTCATATTTTATCACATTCTTTAAATCCACTTCAGATGACGTCATAATTCCACTTGAGTCCCCCCGCCCTCTCCCCATAATTTTTGAATTGCTGCGCTACTTCCACTGGCGTACGCAGGGGGTGTTGATGGGGGTTACAATAAATTTTGTATATTTAACATATGAATATGTGAGTTGTAGCTCTGCAACCCACACTTACCTTAACCCCACCACTACCTATAATCCAAGATTCGATGAAACATCAACTGACATGGTTATTGTTTGTTAAAATACAGCTCTGGATTTCATCACGTTTTTCGAACTTTTTGTCAAAAATACCAAAACTTTGGCCCTTTTGGGGAACCCTAACATATTCAGCCACATTTTTCAAATTTTATCACTTTATTTACCATGCCAAACCACAACTTTTGAGGGGGTACAGTTCCTTATTTAGAAAAAATTTGATTTTCGACCCATCCTATTCTACATGCAGGATGGATGTCTCATAAATTCGTACCCATTTCAAAAAGTCATACGAATTGAACAAATTAGTAGATTGTGGTGCGTTTTGTACTAAACTAAAGCGTAGATAGGGTGGGGGTTTGTCCACGGGAACAAAAACTTAAAAAAAAAATCAAATTTTCGCCGATAGAGAGAAAGAGCAGCGATGATAGAATGTCAGTCAAAACTATCAATGTACATGTGGGTAACTCGAACAGCAAATCATTTAAAATTAAAAATAGGTTTTCAAGCAAGAAAATTTTAAAATGTCCAAAAACTGTTGCAATAATAAAGTCGTGAAATACGTTTATAATAGGAAAAACTTAGTTAACTAGAGAACAGGCCTATTATATGAAGATATTTCTAGAAGGGAATTTGTAAATAGTTCAGTATACCACAAAAAAAATCACTAAATAGACGTTCGTTCAATAAAGACTTGGCTGCAGTTGGATCTGATGGTGACACTTGCTTATATGCGCATGTGCAAGCATTGACGCATGCGCATCAGGGATATGAGAAGTTGATGGGCATTCAAAACCAAGAAATACAATGCTCCTGGACACAAAATCTTCTTCTCGTCCCACCCCCAATATTATAGTCAGGAAAATGTGTTAAAAAAAGGAGTATTATATACCCGGCCATTCACAGGCGTACGCAGAAAGTTCAAAGGGAGGGTCGAATGGGGGTTACTGAGCTACAACTCTATGTATTCCCATGTTAAATATACAAAATTTCATTTCAATGGGGGGGGTTACAACCCCATCAACACCCCCTGCCTCCGCCAGTGCCACCTTTATTCAAATTCCATCAACAGCCTTAATGATGCGGCGGCTTAAGACAATATGCAGGTTAAAGCTAAGGCATTTCCACGCCTAGGCGTAAAAATGATTTTGTTAACTCCTTTATCCTAGACGCCAGTGCAGGAATAGCTCCCATGACTGCTGTTCTGTTGGCCCGAATCCTAATCCAAAAGCATGCAAAACGATCTTATTTATACATGATGCACTATATATATCAGATGTATACATCGTCAACTTAATGACGCAACGGTTGGAAAAATTGTAACAGATGGTGGTTGAAGGCTCGCCTTCCAACCACAAAAGCCTTGGGAAATGAACTCGACTTCACTAAAGGAGGAGGCGTGATTTCAAAGGCCATTCATCTGGGACCCTGACTTGTTGACGCCAGAAGAAAAAACGCTTATAATCGAATGAAAAATAATCGGGCCACTGTAAAAAAAAAGGAACCGACCCTATTCTATTGCTCCTATAACAACGTTTATTTGGTGTTAAAAGCCAAGGATGTGCTTGTTTCGACTTCTGGTCTCTGTACGGAAATTACAAAGCACATTGGGGAGCAGGAGAATCCATCATCCGTAAATCACCAAAAGCTGAGCGGGAAGTTCTGGTACTTAATCCCGGCTTCCACGGATGGAATGGTTGCTCTTGGATAGATTGTGCTGACTGCTTTTAGAATGCTGTTCACTTCCCGTGAAATCTTTCTTTCTTCCCTCCCTGTCTTTTCTATCTTTTTTTACGTGTTTACGATGATGTCATAAATAATGTTAACAACATTTAAACTAAAGAGGACGTGAAACATCTCTTGGTGTACACCGTTGAATGTTTCATAAGATTTTTTCTTTTTTTTTGTACGCGTCATCTTAAAAAATCACGCGAAGAGATGTCCAGAGGATGCCTTTTTTTTTTTTAAACCAGAATGCATTATGAAGTTTCCTTCTTTATATTCTTCCATTTTTTTGTCTTGATTACTTCTCATAATGCATCTCAGGGGCGTTGCAATTCAAAAATTATGGAAGGGGTTCAAGGAGCTTTGAAAAAGGTCTTTGATTCTACGTATTAATTGGGCAGGAGGGAAGGGTGGCCGCCCTAGGCGGCGCTGTAATCCCAGGTGATTCTACGTTGAAGAGCAAAATATGCCTTCCTATGCAATGGGAGGGGTTTGGACCCCCGAAGTTCCACCCTTTAATACACCAATGATACATATAATATACGTTATTGACCATACAAGCAGCAACACATATATTATGCATTAATTAATGACACATAAACCGCAGATTCCTTGCAGATCTAATGAAAGGTTCTGGAATGATTATACCTGCTGCCAGATTTTAAATGACAAAGTATGAATATGGCTGGCAGACGATGCTTTTCTATTACGCAGACAGAAACGCAAAATGAATGTTATCATTTAAAAATATCGATTAATCGCCCATTACAATTTTATATTGCATGAACATTTTGACCTGATTATACACGCGTGCTTCGTTTGACAGACGTTTTTTAAATAAACGATAGGGTAAAGTTAATTGCCTTCGCTTATTACCGTAATTAAGGTTTATTTCTTTTTATGGGCCTTCCTTGCGGAACCAACCAGCCATCCATCATTCGCGCCGATTAATTTGGATTAAACTTTTAGCGCCTTTTAAAAATGAGCAAATACTTCGCCATTTTGAAATTAAACTAACTTTGTTCCGATGAGAAACATTTTCACAAGTTTATTAGTTGCGTGCTTAGATTGAGAAATGTTGAAATATATCCACAGCAGACGAGAGGGTGATGGAGAGTGGAGGAGAGGTTCCAGGAAAAGCGTTTAAAAAATGGATTGCAGCGTGTTGCCAGAACCGTTTTCAAAATTGTGGTTTTTGAGTGGAATGGCAGAAAAAAAAACTAATTATGCAAATATTCCGTTAATTACTTCTTAAATTTCAGCGCATAAATTACAGTTGGCCGAGCAATTTTTTCTGGAATTCATATCTCTAAAATTAAATTTGTTTATTTAGACACACCGATGCCAGAAACCTGGCAACAGATATCAAGCTCGCCTCTCATAGATATTAAATTTGAAGCTAAATATGCGAAATCGTCTGACATAAATCTTAAGCAGACGAGGTACCGAAAAAAAGCAGGCCGAGGTTAATTTATGGCCATGAAAAACTGCTTTACAGACGAGAAATTACGTGATTTATTGACGGCTTTCCGTAACGTGTAAGAAAATTTATCATCGACGTCGAACTTTATTAAATAGCTTTATTACATACATATGGGGTCTGAGGAGCTTGGCCACTGTTTAGCTCGATAGCGGTTCTCACTGCAAGCGTTATGGGAGATGTGTGGAGCCATTGGGGCCAGTAATTTAGTATCCTGTCCTTCCAGCTACTGGGGTAATCAAAGGGAGTTGATAGAGGTAATAATTATATATATATATGATAAACAATTGCATCAAATGCAAGATAAATATGCTACTAACTTTTGTAAAGCTTTCAACGTTATCCAATAACATGTAAGATCTGTGGATTGAGATATGTTGAACAGACTTCTAATAAACTAAATTTGAGAATTAATAATCACAGATCTCTGGTCAAAAGAGTAGGTGAGATATCTAAAAACCAATATGAATTACACCATTTCTATATTCATGATTTTAAAAATGTTCAAATTTCTATATTGAACCTAGCTAAAGACTTGAGAAAAAGATTGTGTTTGCAGAGTTATTACATTCAGATTTTAAATTCGCAGTTTCATTTTGCTCTCAACTCCCGGTGTTTTGGAAGAGAGGAAATCTACGAAAAAATTGTTTTCAAACATAGAAACATTTTAAAATATTTTGACAAAACAACAGTTTTCACTACGAAAAGGCATGCACTTTTATTTAAGAAATCTCAACAATTGTCTACAGAGGAACTAAGCAGTAGAATTATTCAAATATCTTCTGATTTTAAAACTACCTTCAATTTGTTAAGTCCTAAAAAATTTATTTTTACACTTAACAAACCCACTTGTAAAACATTATGTCATTTTCTATTTGATGATAAGCTAGATATTGATTTGTTTTCATATTTTCTTTTGACTGATTCTTTAAATTATAGGATCTTTAAATCAAATTGGAATCAATACATTGAGGCAAAGGCTATGAATTTTTCAAAAAAAGAGAAAATTTATTATGTTTTTGGCTTTCAAAATGTTGAATTTAACAATATTAATTTAAAAAATCTCTCAATAACTCTAAAAAGTTTTCCTCCTAAAAAACACTAATAAGGGAAGGGCCCGAGCTGGACGACGCCAATTTTAATGGGAGTGGTCTCATTTGAAAGCTCTCAAAAAATTGTTAGGCATATATTGGAGCGTTTTTCAGCATAGGCCTTAATATAGATGTCAGGGGCCAAAGAAGGGCAAAATTTGGGGCATTTTTGAAGATTTCAAACGGCTGTATCTCGGTTAAAATTTAGAGCTAAAAATTAAGTTTTGATGCAATGTATGCATCTTTCAAATATATCGAATACGTGTTTCAGGATTTTGCGGATAAGACTTTATTAATTGTATTTTTGCAATTCTGAACATCGCCTCTATTATTGATATCCATTAAAAGACTTATTAGCAATTCGGCGAAATCATTGGCGATATTTCCAGAAAGATGTTGAAACCGACTTTCTCTTATCATTATCTCACCTTAACCTGAAAGAGTAGAGAGAGTAAAGAGTATATTTTGCAGCAAATGCAGTAACTAATAATTGCTTTTTTTTTCCTGCATATTCTTGCAGTAAAATTTAACATGTATTATTTGATCAGAATAAAAAATTATCCGATTTTTTTTTATATTTTTGAGAAATCTGTTTTTGTTTTTGTAAGTAACAAATATTCACTTTCGCTAACGTTCTTTGCAACTAAAGTCATAATAATTGTCAAGACGTTATAATTTCCTACACAAGTTTTCTGTAACTTAATATCAATCTGAATAAAACGTATAAACGTAGTTCATATCGTTCAAACACACATATACATTACTCATACACAACATGCTCATCCTATAACAACACAAAGAAAAAAAAAAAAGAAGAAAAAAAATTATTTCTGTAGAATAATGCAACCCTTCTTTTACTATTCCAAAAAAACCCCGAGCGATACATGATGAAGAAAGTAGTACACTCTAACGCAGTGACGCACCCACCGGGGGGGGGAGGAGCGATGGTGCCCAGAATCTAAGGGCCAGGGCTTGGGCTGACCAAACGGAAAAATTATTTTGATATTGCTCTTGAAAAAAAAAAAAAAAATGAACAGAATACAAACGCCTTCCTAATTAATATGACAGTTGAAAAAATTTCTCGATGTTAAACCCCCACACACACATACACACACCTTTGAAAACATGCTGTGTGCCACTGCTCCCCACCTCTTCCCAAGACTCTGGGTGGCCCACTGTTCTGATGCAAGGTAGTTTTTGGGGTATTACGAATGCAAGTTATTGAACGAAGATTTTACTCTTCGTATGAAAAGACATTAAATGATTATAAACAATAAATTCACGATATTTCCCATGAGCAGTAAGATCTTCGATCATTAATTTGTATCCTTAATGTGTGAATTTACATTTCAACCTCCTTTTATATGTTTCATGCATATTCAATAATACAAACGCAAACAGCCAGCTTTCTAGAAAGATCGCCATTGATTTCACCAAACTGCCAAGAAGTCTTTCGATAAATAGCAGTAATAGAGGCGATATCCAAAATTACAAAATAACATTTAATAATGTTGTATCCGAAAAATCCTGAAACAAGTATTCGATATATTTGAAAGATGCATATAATGCGTCGAAACTTAATTTTTAGCTCTAAATTTTAACCGAGATAAAGCCGTTTGAAATCTTTGAAAATGCCTCTAATTTTGCACTTTTTTGACTCCTGGCATCTATATTGAGGTTCACTATGAAAAACGCTCGAATATGTGTCTAATAATTTTTTAAAAGCTTTCAAATGAGACCACTCTCATTAAAATTGGCGTCGTCCAGCTCGGGCCCTTCCCTTGTAAGGTTGAAGTGAGCTAGCTATAAATACAATGTTACTATAGGTCGACAACTTTTCAACTATAACTCTGTTTTTAAAAAACTAATGATGCTGTTGATGCAACGTGCATATGTGAAAGACACATTGAATTTGTTGACAGTAATCATGAACATGTCATTACAGGTGATATAAATTTTTTCAGTAATAGTGATTTAAAAAACTTTCGTCAAAAAGAACTAAGTTTAGATTATAAAAATATATGCAAAAAAACACAGAAGAATATCATCAGAGAAATTGATGGTTTTATTTACAATGTGTCTATTACAATGCAATACCAATCAAATCATTTGACATTTGAAGCAATAAATGCATTTGTGAAATTTTCTTACACGCTGTCTGGTATAAAAAATGGGATAGAACACATAAAAATTTCAAGAGCGTTGCAGAATACAAAAGAGATTTGAAGGAGTTTTATAGACACTCTGTGCTATTGAACATAGGTAAATGTTTTTCAACATTTGCCATCATATGCAAGAGGTTCTATGCTTCAAACATACAGAAATTTCTTGATAATACAGAGCAATATATAAATCTGGGTACAAGCACTACCCCTATCTTCAAACACATACAGGGTGCTTTTGAGAAACTCAAAGCTATCCAATCTCCAATCAACTTCCCATACATGACGCTTACTGTTAAATTTCATAAAAATCCAATTGGTTTTCGCACTGTTAGATGTGCTACTAGCTCTTATAGTGTTAGAGCTGTTAAACTGCTTCTTCGAATGCTTAAACAGATTTATGTTAAAATTTCCTTAAATACCTTTATTTTAAAAAATAGTTTTCAACTTTTAAAGACTTCGAACTCCAGTGATAGGAATCCCACTTTCATTAAGTGCTTTGATTTTGAGGATCTATTTAACCAAATCAATTTAAGAGACCTATATCGTGTATTATTAGAATTATTTACAGAGTATGATATAAAATCAATTGACAAAATCTCGTTTGTAAAACTACTAAACTTCTGTCTTAAATATAAGGTGGTGTATAATGGCACTGGTTATTATAAACAGGTAAGAGGGCTTTCTTAAGGGGGAGTGTATTCTTCTGTAGCTGCAGATTTATACTTACATAAATATGAAAGTTTGTCTTCACCAAGAACGGATTTATTTTTTGGCAGATATATAGATGATATAATCTGTATAGGCTATGGTATGGAGCATCAATTGGACCTTGATTTTTATCCCTCAGGATTAACACTGAAAGATACCTCTGTATCTAGAATTCGAGTTCACATTTTAGATTTACTTATTACTATCAATGAAAATAATAGATTTGTCTTTCAAATATGCGATAAAAGAAAACAATTTTCATTTGCTTTTGTTCAGTACTTGCAATATGACACATGTCTCAGAAAACATGTTATAAAAAATTTGATTTTAGGTGAACTCTTCAGACAGAAAGTGCTTTCAAATAGAGTTGAAGCCATTTCTGAAGGCTTAAGATCTTTTAAAAAATGTTTGGTTTTAAATGGTTTTCCAATGAACTATATAAATAGAACATTTGCAAATTTCATCTCTAGAAAGAAATCTTAAATGTTTCTTATAAAGAATAATCATTGCAATTAAATACATCTAATCGCAGTTCTCAAATATAGATGGAAGCACCTGTTCATTACTCCTTTTGGATATCTGGTATTGCTTAGTTTATAAGATGTGGAAACACTTTCAAAACTGCCTTCAACTGATCATGTGCTATCTTTTTAGTTACGAGTTTGAATTTAATTTCTACATTACTGCTATTACAAGGTAATATAACCACTTCCTATTTTATTATTAATAAAATATGCTTGCAAAAACTCGGCTAAAAATGCTTAAAATGAAAAGTTTCTGACACTGAATAAATTCATCTATATTTTTTTTACATTTGTGGTATTACTTGAACTGAGTTTGTTGAATTACTACTTGTAAGTTATTCAACAGTGTTACTTTGATGTGAGATGTATACAGGACTTTCTATTTCTTTCTATTTTTTGTCTCTTTCAAACAAAAAATTTGTTTAAATCTCTGCCGCATGGATGGTTATAAACAAACTGGTCTCCCTGTATAATGTCTGCATTGAATGGGGAATGTTGGATCTTTAAAACATTGTTTAACCCATGATTATTGGCTCATAACGCCTATCAAGATTTGTACATTGCAGGTCCAATTCTTCTAATTCAGACCAGCTATGATCTGCCTAAATTTATTGATACTTCATATATATATATATATATTAATTTGCGGAGTTGTAGCTCTGTAACCCTCCTTATGAACTTTCTGCTTATGTCAATACTTCCAGCAGATTATAATAAATACTTATTCTTCTATTTCTACAGAATATTTGATTCTCTATGGAAAGTGTAGCTTATCTGTAGCCATGGGCGCCTATAAGAGTATTTCGGGGGGTGGGGAACTGAGAAAAATTATTACTTTCTTCTCAAACCTGTCAAACGTTTTAGTGAATGTACAAGATACCAAAATGCTACAAAAATAATTGATACTGCTTGACAATTAGTAATGAGCTAAAAAGTACCTTATTTTAAAATGTGACTGTAAAACTTTTGAAAGTAAATGCATAGCAGAATCGGGCAAATAAAATTTTTAAACGGCTAGGGGGGTGCTCCAGCCCCCCTCTACCCCCATATGGGCGCCCATATCCGTATCACACTTACTCTATTAATAGCATATTTAGTGTATCTGGAGAATAGTATGTTTGCCTGTCTGGGAGAAATAGCTAATAGTTCCCTCAAGAAAAATCATCTTGTCAGTTTATCCCTTTAAAATACGAAGCAAACAGATTTGTTTTCTTACGTTTTAGGACGGAAGGACAGATAAGGTCATATTGCACCAGAGTCTAAAGTTTTCAGTGGAATTCAAATCTCTGTTGTTAGAGAATCAACCTTCGGGCTACGGATCCGAGAAAGAATGGCGAGCGTTCACTACCATTTGGACCAATTAAACGGATATAGCTATCAAAAGGACCGTTGGGTTATATATAATTGACCTCTGTAAATGGGATCTCTCTGTCGTGACCTTTGTAATGACCTCTACTAAAAACTCTGTCCACATAAAACCACACAATGAATTCAATGTGAAGCTCTCGAATGAAAAATTACGTTTCATGTTAAAAAAGACGGATGCCATGTTTACATCGCGTTGTTCCCGGGACGCGCTGTAATAGGATTTTCACGTGCACGCGTGCCTTATTTTATTGCGACAGTTTGTTATTGTTGCTTTTTGCATCTCAATATATATGTTGGAGTCAATTTCAAGTAACTCCAAGATCTTTTGGAGTGTGGTTAGTATTGTACCCGTTGCTAATAAGACAAGAGGGATGATGTTTACCTTGTCCATATGCCACATGTCTTTAATTTCCTACCTTAAGTCTTGGTATTTAGTCATTTTTGTGGTGTATGTGTTCTGAATGTTATTTGTGTTGGGTATTGCTATGTCTGTGATGTGTGTCGTTTCGTTGGTTTTATCAATTAGGATTATGTCTGGTCTGTTGTGTTGTGTCGTCTTGTCCGTTATGATAGCCCTACCCCAGTACATTTTGTAAATTTTGTTTTCTGTTACTGTTTCTGGTTCGTATGTATAGTAAGGGCATTTGTTGACCACAAGGTTGGTTCTGTTAGCAAACTTTCGGTGAATTATTTTTGTCACTTGGTCGTGACGGTATTTGTAGTCTGTTTCAGCCATTATCTTACAACCTGATGTCACATGTTGTATTGTTTCAGATGTTGAGTTGCATTGTCTGCATTGTTCATTTTCTATATTCTTCTTCAGGATATATCGCTGATAGTTTCTTGTTCTTACAACCTGGTCCTGGATTGCCATCATGAATCCCTCCGTTTCTGGCTGTAAGTTTCCTTGGGTTAGCCATGTGTTCGAGATTTTTTTGTAGATGTGGTGCTGTTGAAGATCATTATAGTGTCTGCCATGAAGTGCTTTGCCTGCCTGTTCCTTCAGTTTCTTATCGCTGCGTATGGGTGATATTTCTTTGTCGGTACCGAGACTTAGTGGTGTGTGGGAGGTATCTGTGTCTACTATTGCTTGGACGAGAGGAGATTGAATGCTCTTTTCAAAGAAGTACTGCCCCACGTTATGGATTTGCTTCTCATGGAGATCTTTCAGGTCGATTTGTCCTCGTCCATCATCCTCTAGAGGGAATAGTTTTTCTTTGGGTTGTTGACGGATGTAGTTGTCTGTATTTTGTTTGTATGGTTCTCATTACCCATTGTAGATCCTCTAGTTCTATGTTTGACCATTTGATGATTCCAAAAGGAGTATGTTAGTACTGGGAATGCAAAGAAGTTAATTGCTTGTGTGGCATTCTTACTATCTAACTTGGTTTTCATTATTGTTTTTAGCCTGTCCTTGTACATTTGTGTGAGCTTTGTCCTGACTAGTTTATGTTCTTGTCTTTGGGCCTGCATTATTCCTAGATATTTATATGTTTCATGTTCTTGCATGATTATTAATATTATTATGCAAATTCACAGTATATGTTGTATTTGGCTAGCTTTATCCATTTACTTATCAAGTCCTTCCTTTCCAAGGACTTCAGATAACTGAAGATTATTATCATTAACATTATCTCTTATATGTGTATATGCACACAGTTCATATTAATTTTGACTACTATGATTTTTCTCTAATATGGGATACTGCTTAAGGATCAAGGATACTGTAAGGGGCAGAGGCGTAACCAGGGGCGGTTTTGGGGGTTGTAACCCCCATCGCAATGAAATTTTGTATATTTAACATAGGAATATATGAGTTGTAGCTCTGTAACCCCTCCCATTAAGCCTATAACCCCCCTTATGAACTTTCTGCCTACGCCACTTGTAAGGGAGGAGAGAGGATAGAGAAGTGAAGATTTTTTGTAGGATATGCATTGGCATCACAAGGGGGATCCAAGGGGACGACCGCATCACCCCCCCTCTTGAGCCGTATTTATATTATGGAAAATGAAATGAAAAGTACCGGACACTTGGCTAAAAATAGGAATCGGAAACAAATCGACCCCCTCCCCTCCCTCTCCTCCCTTGGAAGGTTTCTGGGAACGTGCTTGATGTGTAGTTCCAAGAAAAGCGGCCTTTTTTTATATTGGTGTATTGTTGTATTGCCTATTTCTATTGTATTGAAGCGATTTTTAATATATTTTGGTATTGCAACTGATGCTCTGATTGCTATAGGGACGAATTTCGCTTTATTATTATTATTATTATTATTGGTGGTGGTGGTTTTTCCCACATTTATATTTATTATAGCTATATATTTTTGTTTTTATTTCGAACTCAACTAACAAATATCTCTTATAAAAAATATTTTAGTTTTCAATAATAGTAATAACAATATTAAGAATTTAGTAGCAAAAGCTGAGAAAATTTTAACTTTTCCATTTTTACTCAAATTTAAAATCTAATTTCAACAGTTTAAATCAACTCTGTATGCGATAGGTTCCCTATCACCGCCAGTAAAGGGGATAGGCAAAGGTGATGTAAGTTACAGCGTAAATCAACTTTTTATTACCGAATGCACGCCCCCTTAAAAGCCTGTTATCGAAGAGGAGTATTCAGTTCAGGTTTGAGGTTATTTATGGGCAGTTGATAGTTTTGCGTGTGGGTCCCTATTTTCGTAACCCATTAAGGTTTAAGGTTACCTATCACGGGACCCCCTCCTAAATAATAGGAGTCTCAAATATAATAAAACATCATAAATTAACTCCCACAGTTCCTCTCCTAATTTTATATTTATTGCTGCGAAGTTACCGGTGGCGCGCGCCGTTGCCACCTTTTACCCCCAAGCGGCCCCCCCTTATTGTACATCGTACAGCCCTCCCACATTTGACAAAAAATCGATGACAAATTGAACCGGTTTGATGTGGAAAAAATATGGAATACAATCGATATGGAAATCGCGTGTATTGATTATTATAACTATTCATCGATAGGAGAAAAATATTTTCACCAGATGTCTCTAAAAACGAGATCTCGATGGACTATGAAGTCGGAACTACGCTTGTCAACGTGAAAGTGATGGCATCATCGTCGTAATTGACATCTAAAGAAATGTAATCAATTTAATTAAGTAATTATAATCCTTGTAAGCAATTAACCTAATAATTGTTATCATTAACCATTTCCATTTTTTATGATATATTTTAAAATATTCGATTGTACGAACTTTCGATTGCTGGAATCGATTCAATACCAATTACTGCTGATATCACAGGCCGACACGATTTTTGTTGATTTACAGTTGAGAGTTGATTTTAAGGTTTTTGATGTGCCGAAATCAAAAATCATATTAGTTTTCATGTATCATGTCAAGTTTTTTTTCTAAAGTATTTTGAATGTCCAAAAAAATGAGCAAAAAGTGGGTACTTTGTGTATGGTTTGAGGTATACAAATGGTATATTCAGAATAGTAGGATAGAATGGCGAGCCAGTTTAAGCAAGTTTGTTTGCGGTAACGTGTACATAAATATAGCAAAACGAATATGGACAGTTTAAATAATTTCTTCTGCCAGATATGATGCCAAGTTCGACAAACACATGGTTATTTGCTCCAATGTTGCAATGCCTGATCGTAATCCAAATATATCAATCACAAAACACAATTTTTAATACAATTTTCCTAACATAAGGATCATGCAGTGCATTAGTGGTTTGGATTTTTTTTTCAGATTTTTATCAGCAAATCTAGCATAAATTGCGGGATCAAAAGTTTGGTTCATATAACGTTATAGTGATAAACACGGAATGTGATAGTTCGAAAACTTGACGTGATGTAAGAAAAATAGCGTCGTATTTGAATTCAGCTTACCAAAATTAGTTAAAAACAAGTGTCACATATGTCAGCAGAGTTTTTTTTTTGTCGGCCTGTGTAATCGATGTTATATCGTATATCGATCGCAATAATCTAATCAAGAATATGTCCAATTTGATCTTTGACATCATAATTTTATTTATAACGTGTCTCTTTATGTCTGGATATTTATTTTTTACATTTTTTCCACCTCTCGTTACATTCAGTTAGCATTAAGCGGACAATATTAATGCCATTACCTGTATGTCACGTCATGACCTACCACGACCAATATTAATGTCATTACTTGTATGTAACATCATGACCTACCACGACCAATATTAACGTCAGTACTTGTATATAATGTCATGACCTATCACGATCAATATTAATGTCATTACCTGTATGTAACGTCATGACCTCCAGAAACCTTGTTTCATTACTTCTCAACCTTATAGATGATTTCATATAATCATTTCAAATTATCTGTGAGGTTGAAAAATAATGAAGAAATAATGAAGTAAGAATTTTGAAGATATTGACATTATAGGTAATGTTATCATTAATAATTTAATGTCCGTTTTGGAGACTGGGAAAAACACTGTTACTACTAAAATTTAATTGTGTGGGCTAACTAATTAATATACGGTACTTTTATTATAGTTTTTAATACGGCATATGGTATACTGGTATTAATAGCTACTAACTATATCGTCACGTGAGAAGTTATATTAATTGAAATGCTTTGTTTGTTTTTTATATTTATGGCGCAAGAGCGTCTGGGCCATACTGCGCCAAAATTGAAATGCGGCGAGTATCAAGATATAACAAAAAATATTGAAAAAACGGTTAATGACCAGATGTACTGCAGATATATCTGTCCGCTCGAAAAGGAGAAGTATAGTTTGGTTGGTTATATTTTTATGGAGCAAGGACAGGAATGGTGATTCTGCGCCAAATATGGTGATGCCGTATATAAGGTTTTAGAAAAAATATAACACGGTTTTACAAAAGTGTAATACGGTTTTAGAAAAGTATAAGGCAGTGTTGTTAATATATCGGGCTATCTATGCGTAGAGAGAGTGCTTGTCAGCAGTTGTGTATGGCCATTAGGATTCTGTACAATGATTATTGTATTGTATTTCAAATTGTGCAAACAAATATCGATTATCGAATTAAAATTGTTTATCAAATGATATAAAAAAATAATTAATTGCCAAATTATATAAGAAATAATCGATTACAAAAAGTATATATCATTTATCGATTGTGCGATCATACTGTGAAATCTATCTGTAAAGATATTCTAGAAAGCGGGAAACGGTATCGATATAAGCAGTTTATCGTTACAGACAAGGCCTAATGTACTATGTGTCTGTCAGGACCATCAAAAATATATCGATATAGAAAATATCGTTGTAGAAAAATTTCATTGCACATTCGAGAGTACTGATACGTTTTTCATGCTACGTTATATTATTGAAGAACATATTTGATTAATGCCAGTTTGATACTGAAAATAGAGTAATTGTTTTAGAATTTTATATAACAATAGCCATTTTTTAAGGCGACGACTTAGCATTACTTTCTGGATGCCATTAACATTCAAACAGCCATTGCCTATTCGAACACAGACCCATATGATGATAAACTCTACATTCGAACTTGGCTTGAGAAAAGAAAATCATCTTCTGCATAGAGTGGGCATGATGAAGAAGACCAATAAGAAAGCGCTCTTAACGAAAAAAGGGTTTCACGAATGTGGAAAACCTTAGTTTGAGGCCCAATACCGCTGAAGGCAGAGAAAACGTCAGCGCTTATATCACAGGCACCAAGTAAGAAAATGAGGGGGGGGGGGACAGAAAAAAAAAAGAAATAAAAGAAGAAAGAGTAGAAGAAAACGAATTTCAGCAGCTTGAAGAAAATTGCTAGGAAGTTATTATAACATTTTTTACACAAAATCGGTGTATTACACGAGAACTAATTGTTCGCTAACAGTATATTTCTATGACTAAATGGGGATATTTTCAAAATTTTCCCCCTCGCCGAACAGAAACGGAACACAATATGTTATCCTTTAAATAGTTATCAACACCCCCCGTTCAATTATCATGATTATTATTTATCATCGGAACAAATTTCCCCTAAAGGGATTTTTCTATAGAGGGTTGATCGTCGTAAATTAACTATAACGGGACTATTATATAATGTCTACGAAGCAACGACCCTCATAGCAACGTAATACAGGGTATTTGCACAGTAATATCATAGTTCCCAATCCAGGTGTATTTTTATGGTAGTGTTTATAGCCTATCAGTGTAGTTTTATGTCCTCAGCCTGCAGCTGCCAGCGATAGGGATTTTTCCCTAAATAGAGATGTGAAACGCGCTGGGATTATTTACTGGCGAGTTTTGTTGCTGTTCTATGACTTTGGCCCCTTTCTCCATCTCCTTTCGAGCCATTAAGTTACAATGAGCGAACAATGATTTACGAAATGTTTTGGCTCGCTTTTTGGCGCGGCACAATGCCGGCTCGTGCCCAAGGAGGCGTGAGGGCTCTATTACTGCGCTGTCGAGCCGTTGATAACGAACAGATAAAGTCGACATTTAGCCGATTATTAAAGTAAGAGAAATAGGTTTATTAAATCCTCTTCGACCCATTTCACGCTGCGGAAAATTAAGATTTAAGTTTCGAAATTTTTCTCACCTATTTGCAGCAGCTCCAATATCGATCAACTTTGTAAAAACAAAATTATAAAAAAACGTCAAAATTTCATTAATTGATAAAAGAATTAATTTTTATTAATCTGATTTTAATTTAATTGTAAAGATCATTTTCGTTTCCATCTCCTCCAACAATCATGAATTGTCTGTCTGTTTGTCTCTCCGTTTAGCCCTCCCATCGTCTGTCTATCTGAACAAACCGAGTGGGTTTATGAACCCAATCTGGAACTTATGAAGGAGAGGGACTTCCCATTTTACCTGGAATCCGAACCGCGGAATGTTTAGTTTCAATTTGCATATTTTTTGTTTCAGTTGCATAACGTAAATCAAAGCTCTTGAATAGCCAAACGACTTGGAAACACCCCCCTTTTGTATACATAATTGTGGATTTAACCCACATCCAACGTTGACTACAGGTTGGTAAACAGCTTTAATTTAAACAACACCGTTTGCACAGCATAATGAATACGATTTAAAGCACACGCCCAAACGATTCCTGAATACCGAGAGTTACAAGGTTTTTGTTGGTCCTCCCTTACCTATCCCGAATAACAAAGCTCTAGAGTGATTATAATGGAGGGTAATAAACTTCCTCTGTCACCTCATTAAGTTGAAGTAATTCTGGTGTTAGAGAGAGTAAACCGGCTCGCTTAGAATTCATTTAAAAGTTGAAATGAAAAATTAACCAATCAAATCGCAGAAAAGTAACATCATAAAAGTAGTCTCAGTATGGTCGCAAAATATGACACTGGAAACTGGAAAATCTCTATTATGAACAATATTTGAATCTTACAAAATAAACTCTCGAACCATATCTCTAAAAATCTGTAAAAATTTATCTCTTTTTATATATAAATTTGTAAATATGAGGGGTAGGTGCGTGCGTAGTAACAAATAGTCTGAAGTTGTGAAGATATTAAAATTGCATTTATTTCGCAAATACAGAAAAATTTTAACAAATCTCTGCAATACCCTTACGCAAGAACCGCAACACATATTTTGGAAATTTAAAATATGTGAAAACAAAAGCCAGTAGAAGTCTTAAAGTAGTCAATTAATATATTGATGTTTCTAAAATTTCGGTATCTAGTGGTATTAAAATGGTATTAAAAATACTATTTGGTTTGTCTTACGCATAACTTAATTTACTGTTATTAACAAAGCGCTGGACCATCATCACCATCATCGTTATTATTACATACACGCACAGTTAATCACTTTGAGACAAAGCTGAAGGCTTTTGGAAATGCGTCTAATGCTCAAATTGCGGTAGGTTTGCTTTATTTTTTCCGTCTATAATCGTTCTCCGAAAAATTTCGATTACCAAGACTAAAGATGCTATCCCGATTTTATATGAACAAAATTTCTCATACTCCGAAAATTAAAGTTTCAGTGGAAAGGGGTATAAAAACTGCAAGGTTTATCCAAAAACACATTTAATTATATTACTATACTATGCTGATAACGAAAAACGTCCCAAAGTATAGACGTTAATTAAGATATTTTGCTAACTACTTTTGGAAATAGGCGGATATTTTTGTGTATAAAACTCCAATATTTACAATCTAAATTGGGTAATAAGGGTGAGGGTGAATATTCTGAAGAAGAAATATAAGTGTTTTTGCTGAAAACATTGAACGAATGTCTCCTTTTAAAAGAACCACGATGAGCCATTTCGATTACCCCGAATTTAGGTTAAACAAAATTTGGATAATGGAGGCTCTACTGAACTTTTATCTGTAAGTTGTTATTGTTTCTTTAATATCTTAAAATACTTCACAATGTAAAGAATTTTGAATAGTTCCTGTACTTTTTGTCTGAAGTTATTGAAGTACATTTCAAGATTCATCCAAAGTATTTGTGTACACAGGGGCATAGGAGCAGCCAGAGGGTGGTTTTGGGGGTTGTAACCCCCCATTGCAATGAAATTTTGTATATTTAACATAGGAATATATGAGTTGTAGCTCTGTAACCCCCCCTCATTGAGCCTATAACCCCCCTTATGAACTTTCTGCCTGCGCCTATGCACAGGGGGTGTTTTTGGGGTCATAACCCTCATTGCGATGAAATTTTGTATATATATACATATAAATACACGAAGTTGAGTATAAACTTGTAAGCCCCCGTTATAAACATTCTGCGTCTGCTAATGATCTTATGAAAACTATCCGTGAATATTTGTGAATGATGCTTGAAAGTGCTTATAAATGTTTATGAATGATATTTAAAAATGTTTATAGTTGCTTATGAATGATGCTTGCAAATGCTTATAAATATGTATGAATGATGCTTGAAAATGCTTATAAATGTTTATGAATGGTGCTTGAAAATGCTTATAAATATTTATGAATGATGCTTGAAAATGTTTATAAATATTTATGAATGATGATTGAAAATGCTTATAAATGTTTATGAATGATGCTTGAAAATATTTATAAATATTTATGAATAATGATTCAAAATGCTTATAAGTGTTTATGAATGATGCTTGAAGATAGTTATGAATGACACTTGAAAATGTTTATAAATGTTTATGAATGATGCTTGAAAATGCTTATAAATGTTTATGAATGATGCTGGAAAATGCTTGTAAATGTTAATGAATGATTATGAAGAATGCTTACGAAAACTATTCATATTTCTTTTTTATATGTATGCTGAACTTTCTGCGTCTGCTAATGAACTTCTGAAAACTATCCATGAATTCGTATTAATGATGCTTAAAAATGCTCATGAATAATTATGAAGAATGCTTATGAAAACTATCTTATGTCTTTTTAATATGCATGCTGTACCCAGAAAGGATGTATTTTGCAGATGTTTTATTATAATTTCTGTACTGGCCGATTTATTCAAATAGCTTCTAGAGTTTTCTGTACTGGCCCCAAATTCACAGAATCCTATTGGATATATTATCATGTGCTTTTGTCAAAGTCTAATGATTCTCGCTGATAAACCTGGATATCTTGTAAAATTTTCATATATCCTTTTGTTTAATTTTGCTGTTGCCAGAAATAGCACTGTCCATAATGTGAACAGTTGCTGTCCCTTCAAATATTGAAATATTGTGGTGTCTTGTACATTGTGTTCAAAGCCTATCATTCCGAAACCGTAAGTCCCAAAGTATTTTTATTTTAATGCTTTCAAAAAATTCTTTGTCTTCATGCTCACAATTACTATTATCACCATTATGAAAAAAAATAATGTTTACATATTCCGATGACTTTAATGTTTATTATATTTTCATTTTCATATGTATACAGATTATTAGCATGAGTCTAGATTTTATATATGTACACAAACACCTATAATTTTATATATATCATGTGGACAGACGATTATGAACAGACGATTATGAACAGACGATTGTGGACAGACGATTGTGAACAGACGATTGTGGACAGACGATCTATGTGGGACAGACGATTTAGATCGCCGCTGTGTTTGCAAACGCGAAATCGAAGGGCTCTACCCGTCCGCAGCACCCTTTTTGTGTTGAGATAAATATGCAGCATAGGGTGAAAGATGTATTTGCTTTTGAGCACGCTATTTAAGCGAATAAATTTTCCCCATTCTGTACTGACCTTAATTTTCGAAATGGTACTTTTAACCTTAATAAAATGCATACTTCAAGCTCCTCTATTTACAGAACGTCACCCCCAGCCCTATTAATATGAATTTTGTTCAGCGTTAAAGACTATAAATAAAGATTTAATGGATTATTTAATGTTAGCTATGATTTAAGCAAAATCACTTGCGCACATAACGACAACGCCACAGCGAAACTGTATTTTTCAGTTGACTTTATAAATTTTCTGGATTTGAAATTGTCCATGGCAATTCGTTAAATTTTCGAAGCCTCCACCTCCACTTCCTCTTATTAGTGTTGTGCTGTAAATACATAGTCCATGTTGCGTTTGGCTGTATTTTCATTCCTTTAGTTATAAAATCCCTTCCACAGAAACTAAATAAATAAAGATGTCTATGTATTATGTGGACTAACGCTAGAAGTGCGACTTTCTGGATTTGACGGCAATGTTTATTGTGAGTTCATACTCACCTTTTACTGAAAGTTACAGTGGAGGGGCTGTATAACTAACTATCATAACCAATTTTTACTATGAAAGCTTGTTACGGCTTCTGAACTTTCAGCTTCTTGTTAACAGATGGAGTAGATAAGTTTAACTTCTAAAAAAAATTTCTGGACCCATAATGTAAGTTTAACTTCTGAAAATAGTTTGGAAACTTCAATGATCTCTACTTTCTTCGATTAATCTGTCTTCAGGAACATAATGTGAATACTAAAGGCTTTTCAAGACATGATATGGAAATCTTAATAAAATCGAAGCTATGAAAGCTAATTAATAGGGACCGAATTCTACAAGTTTTGAAACTTTTTAACTTCTGAAAGCATAAAATAATTTTGAAATTCAGGAAAAAGTGTAAAATTTTGAAAGTTCTGACTGTTCTAAAAGCATCGTTAATTCACAGTTTTTAAAGTTTCGACTTCCGAAAGCTTTGACGCGTTCGAACTTCTGAAAGTTTAATAACTGCTGATTTCTGAAAGTTTTAACGACCGCTGATTTCTGAAAGCTTTAGTGACTGTTGATTTCTTAAAGCTTTAATAACTGATGATTTCTGAAAGGTTTAATGACTAATGATTTCTGCAAATTATAATGACTACTGATTTCTGAGAGCTTTAATGACTGCTGATTTCTTAAAACTTCAATGACTGTTCATTTTTGAACGCTTTAATGACTGCTGATTTCTTAAAGCTTTAATAACTGATGATTTTTGAAAGCTTTAATGACTGGAGATTTCTGAAAGCTTCAATGACTGGTCATTTCTGAAAGCTTTGATCACTGATAATTTCTGAAAGCTTTGATGACTGATAATTTCTGAAATCTTTAATGACTGATAAATTCTGAAAGCATTAGCAAGTACTTCTTTTTACGGCGTCAGGACAACAAAGGTCAAGCTGCGCCGGGACCTACCATTTTCCGAAGGATCCGAACCTCTTAAGGTCTATAAAACCAACCCCCGGGCTGCGGTGAGCAATTTGTCGGTACGAGTTCATTTTTGTGTGGGGGAGGATGGCACCATTGGGATCGAACCCGGATTAACGGCGTTACCACTTCACCACCGTGGTCTTGCTTTCTGAAAATGTAACTAAAGTTATTTGAAGTTGTAAGTAGAAAGTAACGTTGGAAGCAAATTTTAAATTAAAATTTCTAATAAATTAAAATTTCCTAATCAGGAAATTATTAAAAATTATTTACATTTTCAATTTGTAACCACCAGAAATTTGTAATTATTAAAATGTCATGGAATAGTGACTATTATTCGTTCACGAAAAGTAGTCCGATGGTACCGTTAGAATTCACGGGAGCTGACGTCACAAACGGCCTAGCCGATTACAGCAGAGGGAAGGACGTCATTTCAGAACTGTTTTTTAGTGAACGTTTGTCTGCACGAAAAACAAGTTCTGAAATGGCGTCCTCCTCTCTGCTGTAATCGGCTAGTTCGTTTGTTATGTTAGCTCCCGTTAATTCTAACGGTACCATCGGACTACTTTTCGTAAACGAACTATACTGATTCATTAAACGCCCTTATGGTCCGTGTATGTTGCAGTAGCTTAGCAATTCAAAACTCTTGGGCTCTCTAGTGACTGGGTGAAGGGGGGGAGGGGGGTGTCTCAAACTCCTTTAAAGAAGATTTTATGATACGGCCTATGAGAAAATGTGTTTTGATATCCAATGGGGGGGGGCTTGAACCCCCGAAACCCCCCTTTTCTACGCCATTGATGTATTGGCGTACGCAGGAAGTTCATGAAGGGGGTTGTAAGGGGGAGGTGGTTACAGAGCTACAACTGCATAGATTCATTTTTACACATACAAAACAGTATCGCGATGGGGATTATGACCCCCCCCCATCAACACCCCCTGCGACAGCCAGTGTTCATATATCGCGTTAAGCCATTGGTTCCTGCTAAGATGGCCTAAAAAAACTGCAAGCAAAGCAATTTATTTTGCTAGCATTCAATTTACAAATATTTGCTTATTCTTTAATTGCTTTTTTCACTCAGAGACATTTTCTAGCCATTCGGCCATTAATTTTCTAGCAGATTAATAACTGTTTAGCATAGTGAAACAAAACACAGCGAGAATTTTCCACGGCATCATGACACATAATATCTTATAGACTTGCTCATGGGAGGAGAAGGTGGTTTCCCCTTCATCAGATCAAGTTTATGCATGTGACATGCGGACTAATTAATCAGATTAATTTGGATTAATCAGATTAATTCTATGGAGATGCGATTGTAAAGGTAGTTAGGTCCGGTCATTATTTCGCTGGTGTATGCAGGCGATATCAATGGGAGGTCATGACCCCCCCATTGCCATGCAATTTTGTATACACGAGAATACATGGAGTTGTATGTAGCTCTACAA
>QLNU02015270.1:68159019-68181554 GCA_006491805.2 Dysdera silvatica
ATTCTAGATGCTCTTGCGCCATAAAAAATCCAAACAAACGAAATAAACAGCAATTTCTAGCTCAAGGTTATCAACTTGCATTTTTGTTTTCACTACGAAATTATTGACATAGTTTTAGATTTTTGTAGGTTCATCTTCTGTCTAACTTCTCTAATTCTACATGAAAGCCCAAGTACTATGTCTTGGACTCATTATGGGTCCGTGGAAAAATTAACAAAGTCATTAGCAGACCACAGATAATTTATATATATATATGGCCTGCAAAAGGGTTGCTGGTATCTAACTGGAAGGAGACCCACACGCTGAACGTATGTGACGATGTGTGGAACCGGCCAGGCCAGTAACCTAGTGTCCTACCCCGCCTTCAAGTGGTGCAGGCTGAGCTTTCTATTTATGTGGCAAATTAATATTTGCTACACGGATAGAAAGGCGGAAGGGGAGGGCTAATTCACCAACCCGTCTAGCCAGCGTGGTGAAATTATGGCTAATTCCTCCATTATGTTGACACACCAGAAACCATGGCCCCTAGTCTCCAGGTGCTGGAGTGCTCCTGATCAAGGCAGCGGTCAGTGTGGCATGAAAGCAGGGGGTGCTAAGAATCACTGGAATGGCCCAGGCTGCCGTTTGTTATTGACCTTGGCTACGTTTAATGGACGATCCCTTGCTTCTGAAGCAAAACTTCAGGAATTGGAAGAAGAACTTGACAAGATCAAATGGGACATTGTAGGACTCAGTGAAGTTAGAAGAAAAGGTGAAGAGTTGGTGGAACTTAAAAGTGGACATTTGTTTTATTATAGAGGAACGGAAACTGGAAGAACAAGTGGTGTTGGCTTCTTAATCAACAAAAGAATTAAAGACTACCTTCTTGAAGTCGAAAGCACGTCAGATCGAGCAGCGAGGCTCGTTGTTCAACTAACCCAGCGATACCAACTTCGGGCGTACAGGTATGCACCAACAACAAGCCATACCGAAGATGATGTCAAAAATTTATGAAGACATCTAACACTTAAACACAAAGAAACAATATATCAAGGTCATCGCTGGGAGATTTTCAATGCAGAAATTGGACAACAGGAAGAAGGAGAGACCGCGGTTGGTAAGCTTACTGTGAATGCGGGGAAGGAATGAACCTGGTGATCAACTCATCGAATTTGCAGAAGCTGAAAACCTTAGCATCATGAATTCATTTTTTAAGAAGAAACCGCAAAGAAAATGGACATGGAAACACCCAAATGGGGGAACTAGTGAAATTGACTATATCCTGGCAAACAAGAAATCAATTATTGAAGATTGCAGTGTACTGAACAGATTTAATACTGGAAGTGATCATCGAATGGTGAGATGTAAAGTGCACTTAAATACTAAATTAGAACGACAGAAGCTCATTAGGAAACAAGTAAGTAAGAGGGTGGATCTAATGAAACTGAAAGTAAATACCGAGGCATTCAAGTTGGAATTAAAAAATCGCTTTTCTGCACTGGAAGGACTTATTGATGAAAGTGATATCTCAGAAGCAAATGAAAACATTGTTAAGACAATAGTTGAAACTGCTGGGGAAATTGGTGGTGTAACCTGTAAAAAGCACAATAGCAAATTATCTGAGAAGACGAAACAGCTCATGAAAAGGCGAAGAGATATGAAGGTGGACAATCGAAATACCAGTTCCAGGATTGAGTACATAGAACTTTGTAAAACTCTGCGCAAAAGCATGAAAGAAGACATAAGAAAATTCAACTGTGAGCTAGTAAGGAAAGCCATTGAAAATAACAAGAGCCTTAGGGTTGTTAAAGGAAGTTTATCTGTTGGGAAGAAACACATCATTGCATTAAAAGGAGAGGATGGCACCGTAACAAGAAATAGGGAAGAAATACTTAGAAGAGTTGAAGAATTCTACAAAAATCTATACGAAAGTAACAGTGAATTAAACGAAGACATTGAAATAGTCGAAGGAACAGCTCCTAAAATCTTAAAAGAAGAAGTTTCATTTGCAATAAAAAATATGAAGAAAGGAAGAGCCCCTGGTGATGATGGTATTACATTAGATATCCTAAAAGAAGCTGGAGAATATGTAGAAGACATACTTGCAAAATTCTTTACCAAATGTCTTAACAGCGGTAACATACCAAACCAATGGGATTCTGCAACAGTAATTCTTTTGCATAAAAAAGGTGATAAAGAGGATTTGAAAAATTACCGACCAATTAGCTTGTTACCTGCTATTTATAAAATCTTCACAAAAGTTCTAACACATCGCCTGCAGAAAAAATTAGATGCAGCTCAACCAAGAGAACAAGCTGGATTTCGAAGTGGATTCAGTACAGTGGACCATATTCAAGTATTAAGAGAATTAATTGAAAGAACACATGAATATGAACTTCCATTGTGTGTTGCATTTATTGACTATGAGAAGGCCTTTGACTCTATAAAAACATCAGCAGTCATCAACTCTTTAAGATCAACAGACATTGAGGATGTGTACATTGACATGGTGAAACGTGTGTATAAAAATGCAAGTGCAAAATTTCGGTTACATAAAGATACCAAAACTATCAAACTTGGCAAAGGGGTGAGGCAGGGAGATACCATTTCTCCAAAACTTTTTACTTCTGCTTTACAGATGATTTTTCAGCTGATAAATTGGAATAACAAGGGAATAAAAATAAATGGTGAATATTTAAATCATCTGCGGTTTGCTGATGACATTGTTATTTTTTCAACGGACCCATTAGAACTCCAAGACATGGTACAAGAGCTCTCAACTAGAAGTGAAGAAGTTGGACTCAAGATGAACCTACAAAAAACTAAGATCATGTTCAATAATTTTGTAGAGGAAACAAAAATACAAGTTGACAACACTGAGCTAGAAATTGCTGATTCATATATTTACCTTGGCCAGCTGATTTCAATGGATGGCAACATTATGAAAGAACTCAACAGACGTATTAAACTTGGCTGGAGTGCATTTGGAAGAAACAGTTTTATCCTGAAGGGGAAATTGCCTTTGTGTCTAAAAAGAAAGGTCTTCAACCAGTGTGTATTGCCAGTCCTCTCTTATGGATCAGAGACATGGAGTCTAACAGTTGGAGCAATACGAAAGTTACAGACAACGCAAAGGAGCATGGAGAGGTGCATGCTTGGAATAACTAGGAGAGATCGAAAAAGAAACACTTGGGTGAGAGAGCAAACTAGAGTAGAGGACATCATTGTTAAAGTAAAAGGACTGAAATGGCGATGGGCTGGGCATATTGCAAGAAGAACTGATCAACGATGGACAACAGAAATTCTGAACTGGATTCCAAGAGACCACCGAAGACCTAGAAAACGTCCTCAAACTAGATGGGTGGATGAAATAAGAAAAGAGGTTGGGGTGACGTGGAAACGAATGGCCCAGGATAGACTTGTGTGGAAAGCATTTGGAGAGACCTTCATCCAGCAGTGGATAGATAATGGTTGAATATGATGATGATATATTAATTATTATAATTATTAAGAATAAATTATGATGAAATTATGATGAAATCAATATATTAATACCTCTATTCAAATCTAGTAACGTTACTAAATTTGAATAGAGGTATTAATTTATTGATTTTATTAATTTCGTTTATTGTTAATGTCATCATAATTTATTCTTGATAATTTCTTATCATTCTTCGTTATTTTATTGTAATCCCCAGTAGTTATTTTTATGTTATTCCTAGTAGTTATTTTATTGTTATTCCTAGCAATTATTTTATTTTTATTTCTAGTAACTTCTTCGTATTATTCCTAGTTATTTCATGTTGCCATTTTTGTAATTATTCTTAGTTACTTATTGATATTATTACTATATTATATATATATAATTATTGATCTATGTCATTTGTTATTACTATCAGTAATTTAGTAGTATTATTCAATTTTCTGGGGTTTTTGGGTTTTTTTGTATTTTAATTTTACCGTGCTCAAACAGTTTATTATTCTTAGTAATCTCTCTTATTATTCGTTTCTCTAAGATGTCGAAAATTCTAAATAGCATTTAAAAAGAAATAAGTGATCAAGAATGTTGTTTTAATCTGATGAAACGTATTTTCCAACATTTGAAAGCGACGAAATTCTAAGAACTCTCTCGTCAATTTCAGATTATATTTGTTAAGAGTTTATAATGATCTTTTTTTTTTCTGAGACATCGGAGTACGCTGATAACTATTTAATGCGCTAAATTGTTTACAACGAAAATTAAATGAACGTGGATACTGAAAACGAAACAATCAACTAAACACTACTTCGAGCATTTCCAAATAAGACTTAATTTGGGAATGGTTACCAACGTAAGTGTCTACTTTTCATGTTTGATTTAGCTCATTTTTTGAAATTCAAATTATAATGTAATACGTTGTTCATTAAGTTTTAAGAAAATTTGAATTTAAATGTTATTGTATGCATATCGCATGAATTGATATGTTTTCTATGTAGACTTTATTTTCGAAGTTTGAAATTAAGAATTCCAAAAGAGGTTTAGCAAAGACTTGGTGCAGCCTGCACTTTCTTTGGTCCCGAGCTAATCATTACATGCCAGTTTCATTGTATGCTGAAAATATTTCCCTAAAGTCTATGCTCCAAACAAGCCCCATTAATTAATTAATTGCAAGAAAATGGGGGCATGTTTGGAATGTAGATTTTAGAGATTAATTAATTAGTTAATTAATTGGGCTGAAACATTTCCGAACAATTCCTAACACTCTTTTTAAATCATGCATCAACTTACGGTAACCATAGGCGTAGCCAGGGGCTGGTTTTGGGGGTTGTAATCCCCAATTGCAATGAAATTTTGTATATTTAGCATAGGAATATATGAGTTATAACCCCCCTTATTGAGCCTATAGCCCCCACCTTATGAACTTTCTGCCTACGCCCATGTAACCTATTCATTGTTGCGCAATTTGCCGTAATTCTAACCAATGATTATACTTAATTAATTTGCTAATTTGTTACTTTATGAAAGCCATTTTAATTTTAATCTTTTTGAAAAAAAAATTTCGATTTTTTTAAGGCTATATATCTCTCTAAAATAAAAGCAATTGACATTTGTTATGCCGTATAAACGCCTTCAGTTCAGCAATCAAACGTTTAAGTTTTCATGAAATTGACTGATTGGGATAACGATGAGCATGCGTGGATACAACGAACTATTACAGAGCGATTTCTAAATTCATCGCATCCTGATTGGAATATTGGACCTTAAATCTTCTGGGTTCAATTTGTGCCCGACCCCTATCTAAGTCCGTATCCCCCCACACACACCATGTAACTAGATAGCCCTGATTAATAATGTAAAACCCACGTTCTGCAGGCTCTGGCGAACTTCGTAAGAAAGCTGGTTAAAACCCCGGCATAAAATCATTTTCCCTCCGAAGCCCCCTTGATGATGTCTCAATCTCGAAAAACAAGATGGCCGCTTGAGAAATAATAACGTCGCGGTAATTAAAAAAGAAAGAACAAAACAGAAAGTTAATTCTTTTTTTGTGTAATCACGTTCTCAAGGTAATGCGCAACGTGAGTGGCGTAACTTTTCTGTCTCCGACGTAACAAATTCCCTCGCCAAATTGAGAATTACGTTCATTTAGTTCTTCCTAACAAGATTCTAATCAATCTGTCACTTAACCATAATGCTTCCAAAGGATGTGGAAAGAAAAGCTGATTAAATCGCTTGTGGCAACACAAAAACGGGGGGGAGAAGCCCCCTCCCCCCAACCTTGTATTTTCACCACCGCCAAATCCACTTACACTGAACGCTGTTTAAACGTGGATAATGAATGTATCGTCGAATCTAAGTTTGGTAACTTTAACTAATGCTGGCTTTAACCGAATGATAATCTTACAACTTTCTTAATTAAATAAATAATTAATTAATTAAGAAAAACTATAACAAACGAATAATTAAGAAGGAAGATTAATAAAAGCTTCTATGTTGGTATTTTATTATCTTTCTTGAAGAATCCCCGTATTACATAACGGAGTGTTCAAGCATTACGTAAGCAATATTTTGGCCATTTTATACCCCTCTCCCTCCTAAGCAAAAATTAACATGGGCTAACAGGAAAATAAGCACAACGGCAATGCCCTCTCTCCCCAAAGGTGCTTACGTAATACTTGAATGATGTGCCTTATAATGCTTTTGTCTCTGTCCTCAACTACACGATGGTAAGATTTAAAGCGGATTCAGGGGGGGCAGAGGACGCTAGCCCCCCCAGAACAATAAATTTGCACTTATTATATGTCTTTAAATTGGATTCCAAACTTTGTGCCCCCCACCCCCGAAAAAATATGTCCGCCCTCGATTAAAATCTTTTAGTGCTGTTGCGATGTTTGAGTGGAAGCGAACTCGTCATGAATTCCATTTCTGACTTTTTGTTTTTCCAGATTCGGGCTAATGTGCTTTATTTGTTTATTTTTCTTTTTTACAGCTATTGTAATATTACATGACCGCATAAAGAAAGATCACAAGAGCTTATCTTCTTTGATACAACAAGCTTGAGACCTTACACTGCTTAAAAATAACAAATCACACAAGCAATATGGGGTGTGGATGCTTTGTATATGAGACTGTGTCATGGATCTGTAATCATACTTATACATGACCTACATATCCATGACATATGTGATCACACGCATATTCATGACCTACATATCCATGACATATGTAATCCCACACACATTCCTGACATATGTAATCACACGCATATTCATGACATTCATATGCATGACATATGTAATCACACACACTTTCACAACATATGTAATCACACGCATATTCATGACATACATATCCATGTCATATGTAATCACACGCATATTCATGACATACATATCCATGTCATATGAAATCACACGCATATTCATGACACATACATGTCATATGTAATCACACGCATATTCATGACATACATACGATTGAATTTTTGACTATACTTTAAAACTGTACTTGAAAATACGTGTTATTCAAAAAGTGTAAGTGAAAAAGCGTCCATTGTATTCCGGCATATAGTTGTTTAAACCCCCAGACATTACTGACAAACTGAAAGGCTATTGATGCCACTCCAATGACTGCATTCAACGCATTTTTTTTTCTTCTTTTTTTTTTAAAGATAGATAAGGAAAAGAAATGTGAAGAAATAAATAAATGAAGAACTAAGATTTCAGTTGAAAACATGGAAAAACTGATTTACTGAAAACGATGACATTTCAAACATACATTTCGTTTTCAAACAGTGATTCCTAACTTGAGGCTTGCTTGTAGCTAGTGTGAATTCAATAATAATAATAATAATTTATTATCTAAGATTCTTTGAAAAGACTTGATAACTTAACAGATGAAACCAGCCAAATACAACATGGTCTGTGAATTTGCGCCATAATGAAAATACGTTGTTTTATTACAAAACTAAAGAAACAGACATATTGTGTCATTTCCTTTCTCACAATTGCGCTGGAATCTTGAAGTTCGTGATTATTCTTGAGAATAAAATTCAATAGCTTAAATACGTTTTTCTCTCCAACATCATTTGCAAAAAAATATATTCATTTGCGCTCTTTACGCTTGCTCAAATATTGCTTTGTTCCAAAAATATATTATCAATATAAACGGATTACATTATAATGGATGGTTATTTCTTCCATGGGGATGGGAGGGTGAAGGCCCCCAAAATTTTAAGGGGCCGCAAAAGTGTAGAAAGAAATCACAGTTACAGTTTTCCCCAAACGTCTGTGAACCTCTATTTCAGTGCTTACATATAAATGTCAAATGATAGTAAGATAGCTGACACTTATGTATAAAAAGTCAATCTAGAATCTAGAATAAAAAAAATCAGGACGCTATAATTAAAAATCTCTCTAGTTTGAATAGTAGTTTATCTAGTAGTTTAATCTATAGTATAATCTATAATCTATATATGAGTATAATCTATGGTATATATGGTATGTCTATGGTAATCTATAGTATGTAGTATGAGTATACCAGTATAATATGCTAGTATGGTATACCAACATAGTATACTAGTATAGTATACCGGCATGAAATGTCTAGTATAGTATGCAAATTATAGTATCACTAGTATATGATATAACAATAACTATTATGCGGTATGATATGCTAGTATACTGATATGATATACTGGTATGCGTATCTATAGTAATCTATATATAGTATGTATAGTATGTATAGTATAATCTATAGTATAATCTATAGTTTTATCTATATTATCTATCTAGTAGTTTAATCTAGTAGTTTAATCTCTAGTTTGAATATTTTCTCATTTGTCAATATGGGGGGGGGTGCTTTAGGGAATTGCCTTATTTATCAATACAGATGTGTGTATGATGGCTGTGATAAATGTCAATTTCATAGAGTTCCATTGGGTTCAGATAACATGAAGTGTCAGATAGACAATGTCAGGCAACACGGAATATCGGATAATACGCAGTGTCGGATAGTCGAGTGTCGGATACTACATTGTTTCCAATAGACAAGGGGCGGATAATACGGTGTGTCAAATAACCGAAGATTAGATAATATGGAATGTCGGATAATCAGAGTGCCGAATAGAACAGAGTTGAATAATACGGAGTTTCGACTGGACGGTAGTCGGATGATGCGAAATGTTAGATAACCGAGGATCGGATAGGATGCAACAGCAAAAATTCATGGATCGAATAATAGGGAGTATCGGGTGACTTAGTGTCAGATTATCGAAGCTTTACCATATTTGTTAACTTTTCATTTGAGTTGAAAATTGCTTTATTGAATAAACATGGGAATAGAAATTGTCTTGAAAAAAAAAAATCCAAGATTCAAGTCAGCTCAGCTCAAAAAATAGCAAACTATCCTTTCAAGGGAGGATCTAGAAAATATTTTCAGGGGAGGCGCAAAACTCTTTCTCGATCCGCCCTCGCTTCCCGATTTGTTAGAGGTGAAAAACAAATTAATCCCTGTGGACCAATCAATACCCAGCTAAAAACGTTCCTCGCGTTTCCCATGACGGGAATAATCACGGTGTGAATATGAGTCGTAATAATGGTCGCGACCCACCGCGCGACAAATCAAATCCCTTTGCTCTGACTATCATGACCGATCCGTCAAATTTCCATGAACGTGAGAGTAGCCCGACAACGACATCACGTTGTTGGGGAGCCCACCCGCATGGGAGGACAAATTATCGGGCGAGGGAGGACACAGAATTTATGGCCGTTTATCAAAAAGCGCAGTTAGCAAAGATAACAATACGAGTATTTCCCCATGTGATCGGAATCGATGGAAATTATCAAAAAAATAAACGAATAAGGCTCAAAAATTTAATGTGATACGTGAAGAGTTAGTCTGCGGTTGCAGTTAAAGATTTAAAAGAAATTTGTAATATAAAATACGCATAATTAACTATTTCTACGTGTATGTCCGGGCCATCTAAAAGGTGACTCAGATGGCTTGGACGTAGGGATAGAATGAAAGAGCACCGAATAGTTAAGAAAATTATGAGAACTATACAGAAAACACAGGAAATATCCAAGCTGTGAAGTAGAGGAACCCCTTAGAAAAATGGGCTTTGTAAAGAAAATTCGAAGTCTTAGACACAGAGAGTGAGAGATAGATGATGGTTAAAAGAGGTTAGGAATTCGAAGTCTTAGACACAGAGAGTGAGAGATAGATGATGGTTAAAAGACCCAGGCCCTTCAAAAACTGCAGGGCAAGAAGAAGACGAAGAAAAGATGGTGATGATGGTGGTGATGATGGTGGTGATGATGGTGGTGATGATGATGGGGTGGTGGTGGTGATGATGGGGTGGTGGTGGTGATGATGGTGATGGTGGTGGTAGTGATGATGGTGATGGTGGTGGTGATGATGATGATTATTATTATTATGGTGATGATGATTATGGTGATGATTATGATGATGATGAAGTGTATGTTTACATGCCCTAATCTTAGTTTCCCTTAAGAAACATTTTAAGCTACGTAGAGGAGGACTTCCTAATGAAATAGTTATTTATTTCTAGAAGGCAATACGACCTTCCTCAAATAATTTCACGCTAAAGAAAGAAAAACAAACAGCAATTTTAGTTTCATCTCCCTCTCTATGTCATCATCATGTCCTACCATTATATATGATGATGATATATTAGATATATCGAACTCGCGAGTATTTCTTCATTCGGTGGCATTACCTACCAATAACAAGGCGTGAGGAAAGCGGGAGACATTTAAAAAAAAAATTTGCCAGTTGAATACGACGCCCATAAATCACCTGAGTGGTGTTAATACCTCAAAGCTAAAATCGACTTCACAACCATCACTAAATGGACTGAATTTCGATTTTTAAGCCCCCCCCACCCCCCTCCCTTCTCCCAAACATCTATATTGCCGATCAGCAGCGTGAGAAAAGTGGACTGTGGAAAATCCAGGGGGGAAAAGGGTCGCCCCTCCAGGGCGGGGAACAGGATAATATCCAGGCGTATTAAGACTTTTTGACTGCAGCCCGCAACATTCGTTCCAGATGCGTACAACCGCCCCTTCCTTACTACTTACAAAAGGGCGGTTTTCTGGCTTGCAATTTGACTGCAGACTGAATGAGCGGTCTGTGGACGATTTGCACGCTTGTCCGGGAGGCCGCCCCTCTCTATAAAGAGAGACGTTTTACCAGGATTAGGATTTAAACGACAAATTCTAGGTTTTCAATCGGCCATCTGGGTTTCTTTTTTTTTTATTTAGAAGGCTGTAGTTTTGCTATGGTTTAGTCGCGGTCTCCATTTTGATTCCTCTTTTCTTTTCGTCGTGAATACGACTTTGTGGCCGTATGATGATGTCGGTTTAAAGGTTTTATGCGTTCGGAAAATACTCGGCTCTTTTTGGAGGGTTTTGTTCGACAAGAATGGATCGGGGACCCCCTGAACCAGGGTCTCTAAAAAAAGCTTGCGACTACAGATTGAAGAAGTCAATTTATCATAAAGAGATCTCAAACCACGTCGTCAGCAATTATTGCACAACATGTTTGTTTGATTATGTTAAATATAAGTTTATATATGCATTTTCATAAATATAAATTCATTGCCAATAATTCGATAATTTTATTAATAATCGCATAATTATAATGATATGAAGTTAGTTGTCATATACGTTGTCTAGATTTAATTTTTTTGTTTGAATTAGCAACAAAATACCGCGTTGTGTATATTAGTAATTATTGCGAAAATTGATTGCATAATCTTTCCCAGACTAATTCATCGCGCGCACGCCCAGTCTTTGTAATTGATCACTTTTTTTTCGTAATTAGTGCGTTCTTTTTTTCATAATTAGTGCGTCCTTGTTTATTATTATAATACTGGATCTTGTATATCAGTATTGCGAAAATTGATTGCATAATCTGTTTCAGACTGATTCTTGGCGCGCACGCCTCGTCTTTGTGATTGATCAATTCTTTTTTTTTTTTTTTTTCATTTTTCTCATAATCAGTGCATTCTTTTTTTCATAATTAGTGCGTCCTTGTTTATTATTATAATACCGGATCTTGTATATCAGTATTGCGAAAATTGATTGCATAATCTGTTTCAGAACTGATTCTGGCGCGCACGCCTTGTCTTTGCGGATTGATCACCCTCTTTTGTAATCAGTGCATTCTTTTTTATAATTAGTGCGGTTTTTTTCATAATCAGTGCATTCTTTTTTCCATAATTAGTGCGTCCTTGTTTATTATTATAATACCGGATCTTGTATATGAGTATTGCGAAAATTGATTGCATAATCTGTTTCAGACTGATTCTTGGCGCGCACGCCCTGTCTTTGTAATTGATCAATTCCTTTTTTTTTTTCGTAATTAGTGCGCTCATTTTTTTCATAATCAGTGCATTCTTTTTTCATAATTAGTGTGTCCTTGTTTATTACAATTAGTGCATTATCTAATATATACTACTGGACACCGATTGCCACATCCATAAAACCTCCTAATGAAACTGATGATTGATTACCTTGATTTTCATCTTTTCCTTTCATTCTCAGAGGCGGCGAATTCACTATTTTGCCGCCTATAAGCTCTGACATATTTTGCCGCCTAACCTTACCAAACAGAACTTGGGGCATAAAGAACATTTTCACTCTTTTGTCAATTTCTTAATTTTACGCCCCTGATAGTTATTTAAAGTTCTTTTTTTCGCAAGTATTCGAGGATTTTATGCATTTTGAACCTCTATCTCTCAAGGCAGCTCTTCCTTTTCCAACGTTTAGTTACGTTTGTGAACATAACGATTCAAAATTAGTAATTCCATTAACCACCAAAATATTCTGCCTAGCCTTCTTCTCTGCAGCAAACTTTTCTTCCAAAATTAGCTGCAGGAGACTTCAACCTATTTGACCTATTGGTAAATTCGCAACTGTTTATTCTTCCTGAAAATTAGATGAATTCATGCCAACTTCAATGCCTACTACTGCATTATCATCTCAATCAATAGGCAATTTCAATGTCGAACAGGCTACATTTAATTTTCAGCCGTGTAGATTAAAAAGCAGGATTACCGTATATTTCACTAAATGGTTATGCTATATCATCTGCAGCAATGCTCAAGCCAATTTACATGCTTCTACACGTTTCCCTGGATCGGAGGACTTCAGTGGCAATCAGGACACATTTAATGCCCAGTCAAAAAAATAATACTTTAAAATAAAACAAATCATTTATTTTAGTAGGTAGTCATATCACCTGTAGCAACGCACGGGAAAATTGGATTTCATAGGAATATATATATATGCGCCCACATGGGGGGCAGAAGGGGGCTTCATCCTCACAAGCCATTTAAAAATTTGATTTACCCGAACCTGCTACGCATTTACTTCCAGAAGTTTTACAATCACACTTTAAAATAAGGCACCTTTTAGCTCATTACTAATTGCCAAGCAGTATCAATTACTTTTGTTGAGTTTTGGTATCTTGCACATTCACTAAAATTCTCGACAGCTTTGAGAAGGAGGTAATAATGTTTTCAGCCACCCCTCATTAGAAATACTCGTTAATTTTTCTCAACCTCCCTCCCCCCCAGAAGTACTCGTATGGGCGCCCATGTATGTGCCTAATTTTATACTAAGTACTTTTTTTTTTATAAAACTTTTGTGACGCAAGGACAATGGCCTTGCTGCACCGTAACCTGCAGTTTTCCGAGGAATCCGAAATTCTTTTTTTTATTATTATCTCAAAGCTTAGGGAATGCCAGTGCCGGATTTATAAATGGGCACGTTGGGCACTTGCCCAGGGCGCACAATTTCTAGGGGCTTAAGGATTTGTTTTTTTTTAATTGCAAATTATTTACCGTTAAATTCTGTTGATAAGCGCTTCCCCAGAAAGCTCCAGCCACCCTTTTTTTTTTTAAATCTGAAATTCTGAAAAACTACGTGGAACAACCTACGCCTGCAAGGTTGGATGCAGGCAGGGGGCGTAAGCCACCTTGGGAATAATGTTTACATTAAAAATGATTATTTTCAAGTAAAAAATACTTAAAAATAAACTTGCAAATGAAATTTACGATCTTTGAGCTCTCCCGGAAATATTGTCCTAAATTCGCCCCTCCCCCATGTCAAAAATAAATAAATAAAAACTAAAAAATCCAAACAGTCGTCGTCAAATAAACTAAATCTATTTATTTATAAAAAAATATCATTATTATATCTTATAATAATGCACATAAGGTAGGCTAATCATAAATATCGCTCCTTCCCTATCGTCTGCGATTTTTCGTCGAATTTGAGGAGGTGGAGCGACAGAATTTTACTTATTTCTACTAATACGGCGGTGGGAGGTGGCATGGGCGTAACTAGCTTCGAAGTCTAAGGACATAGGCGTAGAGTTATATGGTCCCGTGGAGCCCGAACCCCCCACTAATCTGCTAATATTTTTAAAAAAAACTTGCAATTTTAATTTGCGAAAATAGTTGTGCATTTTAGGCACAAAAAAAATAATGTTATTACATTAAAAACGAAATACCATAAAGAAATATATTAATTATACCCCATATAGGGCTACATCATAAATTGAATACGTAGGAGTTATAGTTCTATTCAGAATAGTGGCTACACTGTGCAAAAATAAAGTAAATGATCCAAGTTCGGTTTGCTCGGCATAACACCTGCTATCAAGGTCACAAAAGCTGCGCAATGTGTTAAATTTTCATGTCAACAGAGGACGCATTTATTTGTGTATACCGTGTCTGGAGACCACCTGGCATTACGTAAGCATCTTAGGGAGGGTGACGTAATGGTAGGTGATTGATAAATTATACTATAATTTTGCCACTCGCGTATTAATCATAAGCTCAACCAGAGCTTGCGTAATTCTTGGAAAAAGAGCCGCTTTCCTCACCCTGGATTCGAATCCAGGGCCCTCCGTTTAGCCCGGAGTGTTCTGGACCCGGATAGACGAATGAGGACAGGAAACAACGCCTTTTTCCGCGTAGCGATGTGTTAAGGTATTATTACCTCCCTCAGGATAAATACAACGCTACCATGGTCACAAAGCCTCCAAGGAGAATTTTGGTGGAGTTTTCGGGGAATTTATTATAACAATAATTTTGCTACCCACGTATTACTCACATAGCTCAAACTAGAGCTTATGTAATGGAGAAAAAGAGACGCTTTCCATCCTGGATTAACCAGGTCCTCCTGTTGATATTGCAACTCTTCCTCCCCGAAGTTATATAAAACGATGTTTGTGTTAATGGCATAAGATTTTAAATTGAAGTTTATCAACCAGGTCAATCAAAAAAATTTTAGCTATTTAATCTAAGAGAACTTTCTAGAATACTCAAATTTTAAAAGTGCAATGGTTTTCATTCTAACGATGACAACCTAAATCAAGAAAAAAATCAATCTATTTTTTTTTTCCTATGATTATTTTTTTCTTTTTAGTACAATTACATTGTTCTGTTTTTTTTACAAAACTAAATTATTCTCAACATCGTCAGCTTTTTTTTATTTCTTCTTAAGAAAGGACTCAATTTCACGAGCATTTCTATAAATTATTTTCTACCAACCCTAAATATAAATTTACGTTTTTGAAAAGAAAAAATTACAAGCTTTATAACAATATAAGCAGAGTAGCTCTACGATTTTTAGATCCTTTACCGCTAAAAACCAACCGCGAAAGGCGAAAATTCCTGTGAACGTTGCCCGTGAAAAGCCTTGGGGCTTTCGGCGAAGTTCCGCTAGCGGCCGTTTTTAGACCACATTATTCCATTTGCCACTATTTTCTGAAATTATTAATTTATTTGGCTTTACACATGCATATTTTTTATTGAAAAGCAAGCATTTATATTAAATTTTAACGCTTTCAGCTGATGGCTCTGTTTGTTTGTTTGGCTTTTTTATGGCGCAAGAGCATCTGGGCTATACTGCGCCAACTGATGTCTCTGATAAACTGTATGAACTTTAAAAATGTTATAAAATTACTGTTTTGAGTGTTTTTTAAATTTTTTGTTGGCTGATATCTCAAAAACTAGACGTGATACGCAAAAACTAAGCACATATTCGGATTCAGGAAGCCAACTTTAGTCAGAAATGATGCATGGCATACCAGTAGCGAAATGGCTGTTAACCAGCGTAATTAGAAAACATACGACATTATAAATCTGAATAAATTACTAATAGCACAAGTTCATCTATAAATACTAGTAATACAGGCCGAATACCAACCGACTATTTGTGCCATACATAGTGCCTACTAAAGGTAGCTTAATTTTCAAAGGTCGCTATAAAAAACACAGAAAATTTGATTTTTGAAGTCTTTTTTTTTTCAGCAGGGCATGTGTGATTAAGCGTGGATTCACTCGCTTTTGTTATACTTTTGAGCACATAAGGCAAGTTTAAGCGTAAGCATTTGTGGAATATAGCAGGGAAATTTACAATAAAATATTAGATATAAATATTTATTTGCCTTGAAAAAAAAATTGACCAATAGCTGTTTGGTGAATTTTACTCACCAGTCCTCCTCCTCCTCCTCCTCCGAAATGTATTTTTAATTGTTAGAATAAATTTACTGTTTTTTCGTTGTTACGCTTTCGGAACCTGTGTGCTAGTCAAGTAAACAACAATAAAAAATTTGAACTGCGTTAGTTGTGTGTTGATAATTGTCTATTACGGAAATATTCGACGAAACAATACGCAATATAAATAAGACACAAAAAACAACGTTTTAGAAGCGTATTTATGTCAAGATTGAGTTCAAGCTACGCGTTTCGGGCGATAAAAGTTCGCCCTTCTTCGGGAGTGAACACGTGGAATATCGTCAACAAACGAGGTTGATTCGCGGATGTAACTAGAGTTGAGTTATTAAGTGAAATGTTGACTTCCAAAAGTAGGAAGTCAAGTACTACGTGGTTTTTGTAGTGCGGCCACTCTTCCCAGAAATTACCAAATTGTGGAAAAGTTGGCTGTCTGTTGGTAGAGGTGGCAATTATGGTGGGACTATGGATTAATATCAGAAGGAGTTAGGTGGAGTACATTTCGCCAAGCTGAGCTGAAGGAAGGAGTTGAGCTGTGGTCATTCACAATGGAATCACGAAACATGTTAATGAAGAAAGCTTCGGCGAAGTCCAGTTCAAGTGGTGAATGAGGTTGGTGGATGATACGAGCGTCAAAAAAGTTAAAGCGATGGTTGTGTTCGTGGCTGTGAACAGCAATGGATGATTTGTGCACCTCACCTTTCTCAACGTATCGGCGATGTTCTTTCAACCGATGCATGAGGGCACGTTTTGTCCGTCCGATGTAGGAAAGTCCGAACTGGCAAAAAATTTGATACACGCCCCAGCGTTGGAGTGTGGAAATGTTATCTTTGAGTCTAGAGGGCAAAATCTTGTTAATAGGCGAGAAGGTAACTTTGAATTTGGCTTGCCGAAGGACTTTGGCAATGGCGGAGCTAAGTTTGTACACGTAAGGGAGTGTTACGAAGCCAATGTAATTATTTGAAGATATTCGACTAAGAGATGTACTGTAAGAACGTTTTGAGAATTTGAAAACGGCAGCATCGATAATGCTGGGACAGTACCCACGGATGCGAGCGATGGTCTTAAGCAAAGAAATTTCATCAGATAAGGAGTCCGTTGACGAACAGAACTGTAGAGCCCGGAAGACATAGGTGTAGAAGGCGGACATGTTTTGTTGATACGGATGGAAAGAAAGATTATGTGGAGGGAGAGCAACGCTGAAAGGCTTGCGGTACACCGAAGTATCGAAATAGTTATGATGTTTATTAATCTGTATATCCAAAAAGTGAAGGGAATCATCTTCTTCAATTGCGAGGGAGAAATTAAGCGCCGGATCCTTATTTCACTGTCTTATTAAATTTAATTGATCTTATTTAATTGTCTATTAGTTTCGTGCGTGTATCACTATATGATTTATTTATTATCAAAGTATTTGTTAAGCATTAGTCATTTGAATCCGACATAATTACCACTCTTCGTTAATGGGAGGGAAAATTCTCCATGGTTCTTGTCTGTTTATTCTTAGTTTCCTGTTACGAGAAACGCCGTGGATGTCGAAGTTTGTATTTCGTCAGTACAGGGGTTCTAGTCTAATGGAATGAATCATGAAAACAGTGTCCGCGTCCGTATCTGAGGGTGACCGCTAAGCAAGGGTTTGAAATACATTATTGTAAATCAGTTTCTGCCGGCGAATTGTTATCTGATTGTGTAAAAGCGGAGTGACCGTACTTGACGGGTGTCCGTTAAGAGGGGTTTCGCTGTAGAATGAATATGTTTAATGTTTCCGTTGGCATAAATTGTTTTTGAACAAGGCTGATGTAAGCTTGCATCACTGGCGTATAAATGGGGGGGCTCGAGAGTGTTAAGCCCCCCGGATACCACAAACCACATTATTTTCTCTAACACCACATCACATGATCTTCTTTAAAGCTACCTGTCCCTCTAATTTTTGAATTGCAACGTAACTGACGCCCAATATTACGTTTCAAGCGCTTTGTATGTCTTGTATCAATAATGGTGTATGAAAACCAGGGGCAGCTCGAGGTTAATTTTGAACCAGGGCGGCCTGGGACGGATTGCTTTGTGACTCCCCCATCCGGCGAAAATGGAAGATTTTCACAGACACACAGGGAGCCATATACCCTACAAAAGTTGCCAAATGTCTGAAAGATTTCTTCTAAAGATGTCTTTAAAAATTTCTGTAGACTTGTCTATTTTAAAGAGATTTTCTACTATTGGGTCAATTAAAAAAAAAAAAAATTAAACTTTGAACCTGGCGCCCTTATTCAAACGGGACCTGGGTGGCCGCCCCTGTTGAAAACCGTGTAGAGGACGATGAGAGCTCAAAAATGGTTAGTTGCCATATAAAAACAGTTTCTTAAAATAGTAGTTCGAATAACAATGGGAAAAATAACCCGTATGGCAGATTTTTTTTTTTCAAACGCATTATTTTATTTTATTTATAAAGGAGGAAGAAGAGGGGACTTCAATGCGGCCTATACCTAGAGGCAAAAAGTTCTTCAGCCTGCCACTAGTGTTAGGTCTGAAGCCCACGTAAAACTACACAAAGTTAAGAATCAAAAATAAACGCAAGGAATGGAAATACGGTAAAATACAATAATACGACATAGAAACAGTGGCGTAACAATTAAAAAATTAGGGGGTTTTCAATTAGTTTTAAAGAAGATAGTGTGATGAGGAGTTAAAGAAAATGATGAGTTTTGATATCCAATAGGGGATTAAGTCCCTCAGCTCTTTCTTACGCTACTACAGAAAATGACAAAAATACAAATTTCCCATCAGTACCAGGACAAGTTTTATGAGTGCCCAGCAGGCTTTCGTCGCAAAATATTAAAATGGGGAAAAAAGTCGTAGCAAATATTAGTTGCTTGCTCGAAGAATCTTATCAATGAAATTATTTATATCAACGATGCTTAACAGGTGCTGTTAAGAATTTTGAAGAGGAAACAAAAAGGAACAAGAAAAGATCGCTGAAGTGCAAAACGGATATTCTGGAATCGAGGAATCCTGTTTTCAGAGAATAAACTGTGGTTAAAAATGCCTGTCGCATTTTCGCGATGGGCACTAATTTTTTTTTCGCATTTTCGAGCAACTCGTCGCATTTTGCGAAAAATGCGACTGCAGCTTAAACCCTGGCCCCTAGGCGGTTTAGCAGATCGGGCCACCCCAACCAACTACGGTTGATGATAAACTACATTTGTTATATTATTAAAGTTTTGAGCCCGGCACCTGGGAATCTGCCCCTTTTGAACCCCCTTGTCCCCGGCCCCGTTTCTAGTGTATTCACTACAGATATCAAATAGTTAAACATTTATCGCACAACATCAATACGGAGATTGGTCAACGACAAATAAACACTCTTAATAATATTATGAATATATAACAAAAAAACACGTGGCTACAATATTTTTTTTTCGTCTGTTACAACAGGTTAAGCTCATTAGTGCAATTAGCAGATGAGCAAGTGTAATTAGCAAATGAGCAAGTACAATTAGCGAATGAGCAAGTGCAATTAGCAATTGAGCAAGCGCAATTAGTACATGGGCAAGTGCGATTAATACAAGACCTTGTGGTGGTGCAGTGGTAACGCATCTGCAGGTCTTACAATCCTATTCTTATCTATCTACAACGGGGAGGGGACAGTCTAAACTATGCTTACGTAAGACGCAAAAAATAATAAAACTAATACACAATCACAAAATGACAACCGCCTTAACGCAACTGCAATACTTAGATGCATGACACACTGCGAGTAAAAGATATAAAATAAACGTAAAACAGTAAAATATTTAATTATTTAAACCAGTGGTTTTCAACCATTTTTCGCTCGGGAGCCACCCCCCCCTAGGCTCCTCATGGCCCCCTAATATTTTTAAATTGTCATAAATATATTATTTTTAATAAATGTGTTTTATCAAATCCACTTCTTATATATTACACTAGTTGCTTATAATATAAGAAATTTATTTATATAAATCGAACACTACGCAGATTAAATTAAACAACAATTTTTATCAACGTTTTTTGGCGTAGTGATATCACCTCCCCTGACCTTCCTTTTCCATTTTTCTTTTGTCTGCCTTTCCTTATAAATGTCCTTTAAAACTGCACCCGCAACGGTCAACTCAAAATTCATTTACATTTTTCTACTATTTTTGTTTCTCCTACTTCTTCTCTCGGTACAGGCTACAAGGAAAAACATTCTTACTCTGCAGCCCACAAAGATTCCACCTTTGGACTTCAACCTTCACTTGTAACGTCTTCGAGTCAAGACTCTGCTCATAAACTCTGTAAATGTGATACACCTGCAAATGTAAATCTCTTAATAACAATGCGGATTTGTACGCGCGAATCAATATCTTTGTTGTTTCTTGTTGAATACGAGAAATCCCTTGCTTTTTTTACCGGAAAGAGAGCCCCGTTACTAGCATCGCTACTGCTGTCTTTCCTTTTCCCAAGCAAATCGTTTGTATGGTCTCCTGATGTACATAATAATAAGGAATAAAGTATTGCTATCTAACTATGCCAAAAAAGTTGGTAATAATTGTTTAATGTAAGAAATATTAACAATAAAAATGCAACAAAATACTTTCTTGTGCCAAAAAAATAGCAATTAATAGCGTGTTAAAACTTTTTTTAAACGCGATAATTTATTGTGATTACTCTCTATTTATAAATAAGCGTTTAATATTATAACAAACTTACAAATAAGTACTCAATGTTCCAATAGAAACGAAAATATGTAATATAATTTGCATCAAACACATTGCATTTTTATTTCAAAAACTTGTACCAACCAATTAGAGAACCGAAATCTTACGTAAGCATGAGAGGGGTCAGGCATTTGCTTATTTTTTCTTACAAGGGGGAGTATAAAATGGCCAGAAATGTGCTTACGTGATGCTCCAATTATTTTATCAGCATTATGACTATTTTCACATATCATGATTATATAACCAAAAAAGTACTTTTAATTAACGATTAAGGTATATACTGATAATTTTTTCCATTAATAATAAATTACAAAAAATTACATGTTGTAAAATTCAAAAACTTCGTGCAAAAAGGCAGTGGCTGATTTCTAAGCAGGCACATAAGACACAGGCCTAGGGGCTGCACCAGGCCCGTAGCCAAGCCGGGGCCATCAGGGGCATGACCCCCAGTTGCCCCATGCTTGTGCCACAGTTACCCCATCGGGCTATTTATATATATATATAAAAATCCCTGGGTTCCATATGCCCCATATGCCTTTTGTTTTGCCCCAGTTGCCCCTTTATCCTGGCTAAGGCCTGGGCGGCACTTACCGGGGGTGGGGGCGGCAGCAAAGCGCTTAAAAATATAATTTTCCAAACTTGGCAATGTTAAAAATAATGTTTCTTTTTAATAATTGCCCTAATAGCGGTGATATATATAGGCGACTGCTTTAACCTGCCTGAAAATGCGAATTACAGAATCGAGAGACAGAATGTTATGACCATATTGTTTATATTATTACAATATCAGATACTCCCCGAGAATAACCGAGAGAGAGATAGCCCTTCAAAATAATGCATATCTCGGTGACAGTGGGACACACACGTCCAAAGCGGGACTGTCCAACCCTAATGGGGACGTCTGGTCATCTTACGCATTGACAGAATAGATACAGGGTATATAGATGAAAAGAAAAAAGAGTTCTTTGCTTTTTAGAATTTTGAGCCCCGGGCATTTGCCCAGAGTGACCATTTATAAACCAGGCTTAACACGTTTTTTATATATACTAATAGTAAATGAATGAATAATGAAAAACTTGAAATGATAACGAAAAACAAAATTCATACATGCATGCATATGTGAGTGTATTTTTCCAAACTAAAACTATTGTGGATTCAAAAAGTGTCTCGAATCCACGAAGTCGGAGACTATGGTAGCAATAATTTTGAGTTGTATCTTATTATGTAAGATAATTTGACGTCGCATTACGCAGATTAGATTTATAAGTAAAGACAACGTTATAAGCGTATGGTTACCTTACTTAGGCTTATAACGTTGCCTTTACTTATGAATCTGTATCTTATTAGTTTAAATAATTATACAAAAAAACGCTTTTCCATATAAAATGTTAACAGTATGAAATGTATGAAATGCGGGGGTTGTCCTTGTTTTTTGGGTTTTTTTTTAATTTTCTTTTACATATAGGTCTTTCTTTGTAAAGGAGGGAGGGGGAAAAGACTTCTTCAAATCTTCTGCTAGTCAAGGAATCTCTGGAGGGAGGGGGGAAGAGGGCGGCAGGACACGCTCCGCTTGAGGGCGGCAATTTTATAAATCCGCCACTTCAAAAAAGTAAGGTATATAAATAATAAAAGTTTAATTTTGAAGAATTAAAAAATAGGTTTTTTAATTTGATTCTCAATTTAAACATGAAAAAAAGTAAAGGCTACCAACGTGCAAATTTTTAATAAACAAATTTATTTATTTATTTATTTATTTGGAAGCCCCTAAAATTGCGGGACTCAAAGCCCGCACTTTGGACGCCTTTGTGGTGAG
>QLNU02015270.1:68191585-68223030 GCA_006491805.2 Dysdera silvatica
AATTGGAAGAGGAACTAGACAAGATCAAATGGGACATTGTAGGACTCAGTGAAGTTAGAAGAAAAGGTGAAGAGTTGGTGGAACTGAAAAGCGGACATTTGTTTTATTATAGAGGAACGGAAACTGGAAGAACAAGTGGTGTTGGCTTCTTAATCAACAAAAGAATTAAAGACTGTCTTCTGGAAGTTGAAAGTACATCAGATCGAGCAGCGAGGCTTGTTGTTCAACTAACCCAGCGATACCAACTTCAAATAGTACAGGTATATGCACCAACATCAAGCCATACCGACGAAGAGGTTGAAGAATTTTATGAAGAAATCAAAGAGTTACACACCAAAGGGAAACAACATATCAAGCTCATCATGGGGGATTTCAATGCAAGAATTGGACAACAGGAACAAGGAGAGACATCGGTTGGTAAATACGGATATGGGGAAAGGAATGAACGTGGCGATCAACTCATCGAATTTGCAGAAGCTGAAAATCTTAGCATCATGAATTCATTTTTTAAGAAGAAACCGCAAAGAAAATGGACATGGAAACACCCCAATGGAGGAACCAGCGAAATTGACTATATACTGGCAAACAAGAAATCAATTATTGAAGATTGCAGCGTACTGAACAGATTTAATACTGGAAGTGATCATCGAATGGTGAGATGTAAAATGCACTTAAATACTAAATTAGAAAGGCAGAAGCTCATTAGGAAACAAGTATGTAAGAGGGTGGATTTAAAGAAATTAAAAGAAAATACCGAGGCATTCAAGTTGGAATTAAAAAATCGCTTTTCTGCACTGGAAGGACTTATTGAAGAAGTTGACATCTCAGAAGCAAATGAAAACATTGTTAAGACAATAATTGAAACTGCTGGGGAAATTGGTGGTGTAATATGTAAAAAGCAGAATAGCAAATTATCTGAGAAGACGAAACAACTCATGAAAAGGCGAAGACTTATGAAGGTGGACAATCAAAATACCAGTTGCAGGATCGAGTATGTAGAACTTTGCAAAACTTTGCGCAAAAACATGAAAGAAGATATAAGAAAATTCAATTGTGAGTTAGTAAGGAAGGCCATTGAAAGCAACAAGAGCCTTAGGGTTGTTAAAGGGAGTTTGTCTATTGGGAAGAAACACATCATTGCATTAAAAGGAGAGGATGGCACTGTAACAAGAAATAGGGAAGAAATACTTAGAAGAGTTGAAGAATTCTACAGAAAGCTGTATGAGGGAAACAGTGGATTAAACGAAGACTCTGAGATAGTCGAAGGAACAGCTCCTAAAATCTTAAAAGAAGAAGTAGCATTTGCAATAAAAAGTATGAAGAAAGGAAGATCCCCTGGCGATGATGGCATTACATTAGATATCTTAAAAGAAGCTGGAGAACATGTAGAAGACATACTCGCAAAATTCTTTACCAAATGCCTCAACAGTGGTAACATACCAAACCAATGGGATTCTGCAACAGTAATTCTTTTGCATAAAAAAGGTGATAAAGAGGATTTAAAAAATTACCGACCAATTAGCTTGTTACCTGCTATTTATAAAATCTTCACAAAAGTGCTAACACATCGCCTGCAGAAAAAATTAGATGCAGCTCAACCAAGAGAACAAGCTGGATTTCGAAGTGGATTCAGTACAGTGGACCATATTCAAGTATTAAGAGAATTAATTGAAAGAACACATGAATATGAACTTCCATTGTGTGTGGCATTTATTGACTATGAGAAGGCCTTTGACTCTATTAAAACATCAGCAGTCATCAACTCTTTAAGATCAACAGACATCGAGGAAGTGTACATTGACATGGTGAAATGTGTGTATAAAAATGCAAGTGCAAAATTTCGGTTACATAAAGATACCAAAACTATCAAAATTGGTAAAGGTGTGAGGCAGGGAGATACCATTTCTCCAAAACTTTTTACTTCAGCTTTACAGATGATTTTTCAGCAGATAAATTGGAATAACAGGGGAATAAAAATAAATGGTGAATATTTAAATCATTTGCGGTTTGCTGATGACATTGTTATTTTTTCAACGAACCCATCAGAACTCCAAGACATGGTACAGGAGCTCTCAACTAGAAGTAAAGAAGTTGGACTCAAGATGAACCTACAAAAAACTAAGATCATGTTCAATAATTTCGTAGAGGAAACAAAAATACAAGTTGACAACATTGAGCTAGAAATTGCTGATTCATATATTTACCTTGGCCAGCTGATTTCAATGGATGGCAACATTATGAAAGAACTCAACAGACGTATTAAACTTGGCTGGAGTGCATTTGGAAGAAACAGTTTTATCCTGAAGGGGAAATTGCCTTTGTGTCTAAAAAGAAAGGTCTTCAACCAGTGTGTATTGCCAGTCCTCTCTTATGGATCAGAGACATGGAGTCTAACAGTTGGAGCAATACGAAAGTTACAGACAACGCAAAGGAGCATGGAGAGGTGCATGCTTGGAATAACTAGGAGAGATCGAAAAAGAAACACTTGGGTGAGAGAGCAAACTAGAGTAGAGGACATCATTGTTAAAGTAAAAGGGCTGAAATGGCGATGGGCTGGGCATATTGCAAGAAGAACTGATCAACGATGGACAACAGAAATTCTGAACTGGATTCCAAGAGACCACCGAAGACCTAGAAAACGTCCTCAAACTAGATGGGTGGATGAAATAAGAAAACAGGTTGGGGTGACGTGGAAGCGAATTGCTCAGGATAGACTTGTGTGGAAAGCATTTGGAGAGACCTTCATCCAGCAGTGGATAGATAATGGTTGAATATGATGATGATGATGATGATATATATATATATTTAGATATTATTGCCCTTCCAGGGTATCAGCACAATCACTATGAAAGTAGCTGGCAATTACCATGAATCATACAATGAATGAACAACAATCATACAAGTAGCAACATGAATCATACAAAAATCAACATATAGCAAGGATTGGAAAGAAAAAGAAAGTTTTGCCTTGGGCCGGATTCAAACCAATGATCTCTTGATTGATACCTAAATGAAGCTGTCAGCCGAACCACAGCCCATGAGTCTTTGGCTTTGAATTTATGTCTACAAATTTTAATGTGTCATTTTTCAACACACCCTTCTCATTAATGTAGCTATAACGAAGCAACACACATTAAAATTTCCACAATAGCAAATAATAGCATTAATTTATCAAGCAAATTAAGCATTATTTTCATGATTGTGTCACTGTTGCCACACAGAAATGTGTAAAATTATTCTGCCTATCTGCCAGGAGAACCTTCTCTTAGAACCTGGTCCATTTTCAACCGGTGGGGGAGGTGTTTGAAGATATTCATATTGGCGTATTCCCTATTGAAAATGGGCAGGCCCTATGTGGTACACAAATGGTAGTAAGGAGCACTTGTGGAAGACAGGCGTATGTAAGAAAGGGGACTCTATAAAAGTAAACCGTTGAGAACACAATAAGGAATTTAAAGGATGTATGATATTATTACCCTTCACAGGGATAACACAATTGCCAAATAATGGTCAACACAGAAAAGCCTTCGGGGCGAGATTTTTGTGAGTTTTTCGTGGGGGAATTTATTATACAGGGTGATTCTTAAACATATGTCACAACTTTTAGAGCAGATAGGTGTTGCTATGAGGAGTCTGAAAGTGGAAAAAGTTTTGGGGTCTGACAGATCGTTTGGGAGATATCGGACAACAAAAATTTATGACGTCACTTCCGGGAGTGTCATTTCACGCACTTATATGGCTATGTTGCAAAAGTTGACGAGTGCATTTTGTCACGGGGTATCAGAGAACTCCCCGTACCAAGTTTCGTCAATGTACAAAGCTCCGGTAGACAGGAAACGAATAAAAAGTAAAACTTGCATTATGATGTATTAATTTCTAAACACACTGTATACGTGTCATGAAATTTAGTCAAAATTAATACTCGATGAATACCTATCTAAAAATGGTATTTGACTTCACGAATCATGAGACCACCGTAGGAAAATGGACTTTTTTTTGTATAAGTGATGACGTCACAGAAATAAAATTACATTACAGAGAAATGTTTCTGAAATAACTGCTTGAAGCTCTTTAACCACAGAAATGAGTATGTGGTAATTCTAAAATACAGTATGACATTCAAATGTCGACGCATGTACAGGACCGCATTTCGTTTTGTAAGGGAAATGTAGCATTCAGGTGATAGAGGGTGCTCATAACTACAGCAAGTAAAAATAGTTTTTTCCGGATGTAATTATCATTTGCCGCATGATTCCTTGAAAAAGTCCTTGAAAATGGCTGTAACACAAAAATTCCCAAGATTCCGCAATGTGCATTTTTGTGTTTACCACACACTGCCACTGTGGTGGCATTACAAAATTAATGGTAAAAAAATCCACAACTTTTTTTGGTTTTGTTTGTGAGTTTAACGGCACAGAGATACGCTGCACCAACACTTTTCCGCAGAATCCAAGCCTATTAAAGTCTGGGGAACCAAACCCTTAACTACAGTTTGAAGTTCATCAGTAAGCATTCGTTTTTTTTTTAGGAGGGAGGGGGGTGCACTGTTAAGAATCGAACCCAGAATAATGGTGCACTAGGTAAATACATTACCCCTGCATCATAATCACAGAAAATGACCTTACCAGAAGAGCTTTCTTTTTTTCCATCTTTTCTTTCAAGCTAGGCACGTTGACTTTACCCAGATGTGTTTGATCTAGCGTTATCAACTCTGGTTGGACCTATTTTAAAAAAAAAAAATTCATTATTTTTGTACTATCATTTACCAAGATGAAAAATTCACCGAATTATGTACTGCACTTACATATAATACATCTCATACTATTCATTTCCCAGTATTTTAATTCTTTCGTCATTCTTGGAATTATGAAACTGTGTTATGAGTCAGGAAAAGCTAAGTTATTCACGAAGGTTTTAGGAAGTATTCTGACCAAATAAACAAAAAAAGAAATGTCATTGGACAGGTGTGGGAGGGAGAAGAAGGCATGCTATAAGTTTAAAGTATAAATTAAAAGGGGGGAGGTGTCTTGCCTACGACGTATAAAATTCTCTCGAAACCTCACATCCAATCATAACTACATTAGAACACAATTTCCAAATCACAAGGAGGATTCGAATGAATTTGAAAACTACGTTAGAGTAGTGTTAGTGGATTGTAAAAACAACTACAATCATGTTGCATAAAAACCTACAGTTTTTCAAGGAATCCAGTGACGTACAAAAGTTGTCCCTGCCCTTGGATATCAAACCACATTACTTCCTTTAATGCCGCATTACATGCATTTATGCTACTTATGCATTTAAAGCTGCTTAAGCCCCCAATAATTTTTGGATTACCACGCCACTGAAGGAATCCAAATCTCTTTTGCTTAAGCAATCAACCCCCTACAAACACATTACAGAGCTAAAGTAAAACTAGGCAGTACCGGATGCTCGTTTGAATTAAATCCGGGTTGTTCGCAGGGCAGCAAGCACCATGAGGCCCAGATGTTGTGCTTAAAACAAAAGTTGACATGTAAAGGCACAAAACGTTTCCCTAATAAAATTAGATTGTGATTACCTTTTCGAGAAGAGCCTTTACTTCCATTTCCCTACGTTGGCTCTTGGTCATGAAGGGGTTACCTTCAAAAGCATCAAAGTTCGGTTCTCCAGCACCTAACAGTAACAGCAATAAATAACATTAAAAAGTGACATAGGTGTATGCAAAAAATTCACAAGGAGGGCTTATATGCTCACCGGAGTTACAACCATCATCAACACCCAGCGTATGCCAGTGCAAAGTAAAAACATTCATTGAATCAAGGCAGCGTCTAGCCCAGCATTTCTCAATCTTTTTACCCTTGTGATGAAATTTCTGGTCGGCGGAAGCCCAATGTAAAAATGATTATCTGTCATTATTGACATCTTCTTTTGTTATTGATAAACTTGGAGTTCATGGGAAAAACATGTTTATATACATGGTTTAATAAAAAATTATATTTTTATTATTGTGTAAGATGTTTATTGACAATACAGAAAAAAAATGGATTTCAACTGCCTGTTTAAGAGCCCACTATGTTTCTCACAGTACATCAGGGCTCCGCCCGCAACACCTCAGTTCAGAAACACAGGTCTAGCCACTAAAACTGTCTTCAAGCATCATATATCTTCGACAAAATTATTTTTAAAAAAATACTGAAAATTTTAGTTAATGTTATATTATTATTTCATTATAAATTTGATATTCGATAATTAACCAAAATCGATATTGTACCTGGAACTAAAATACTTGCGAAGCCTCTCCCATGCCCGACACCTAACACATCCTCATACGAGCAGAACTGCAAGTCAGATACCGCCGTTTTTACTTTATGTCTAATATATGGAGCCTGTGCAGGAAGTGTACAGCAATCTTTATATACCTATACGAAAAAATAAATTTAATCCACGTACTTTTCCAAGGCCTTGAATATATATATATATATATATATCATCATTACCATCGAAAACCATTTTTAATCCACAGCAGGATGGAGGTCTCTCTGTTATCACACATACACGTAGTACGGTGAAAGAAATACAGAGGAAATGGCCTTAAGCGCAGAATGTTGGCCAAACGGGTTGGCAAACTGGACCTACAGTTTAACGAAGAATCGGAATTTCAGTAACCACAACCAAAGTTCTGCACTAAGACATTGCCTCCTAAATTTACCCTCTAAATCCAGGGTGCAGTGGCTAAGATGGGACTCATTGTGTTACCCCACTACGGAGTGACCACTACTGATGATGCTTTTCAGTGGCGATCCGTCGAGTGCCGGTATTCTCCCAGAGAGTTATTAATAATAACTGGTTAATGTAATAAATTCTCATAAATCATTCACTTTAACTGGCTTATTTAGCTATTATTAATAATAACAACCGATTAATCACATTCATTCACCATAACATATATATCATCATTCTAATTATGGTTATATCCATTCTTACTAACGATTATTTCCGTTTAACGACAGTATTTTGCAGACTCAGTAAATGTTTCATAGAATTACACTAGGAAGTTGTTTATTAGAAGTCATTAATGAGTAAAACTATTCCATGCATGCACAGAGATGGACACATATGTGCATGCATGTATGTATATAGAGTTGCCAAAGTTAAATCTAAAGTGTTTAGAGCAAGACAGTAAAAAAACTATTGAACCAAATTCAAGCAAATTTGGTGTACACGTACCTTGGAGTTTCATTTCTAAAAAAAATTTCACAAAGTGTGGCATTACAATCACCACTCTTTGATAATAGAGTTGTATCAGTAAAATACAATTACATTGTTAGCAAAGTGTATCAGTTTTATTAAATAAACGTGAAACACATTTTCAGTCTTTTTTTATATTCACCTACTGACTTCAATTTACTAAAATCTACACAGTCTAGCTATTTTTGAATAAAGATTTATGTCATTTATGTCATATATGTGCCATTTATGTCATTTTCTCTCTGGCAGCAATTTTTTTTTTTTCCTTTTTACAAAATCCTCTTGGTCCAAAGAATATGTATGTCAAATCTGGTTAAATTTGATCCAATAGATTTTTGGCTACCTGACTCTAAACGCCTCATCTTTAATTATCAAATTTAACCACTGCATACCCACTGCTGAACGAATTGCTCTCCAAGTGCCCCATTCATTCATATCTATTCCGAGCAATTTTTTTTTCCATGTAACCCCAACTTGGTTTCTTATTTCATTCCTCGACCTTGACTAAAAAAATTTCCTTTACATTTGATGGTTTTTTAGAACCCAGTTGTGAGTTGTGTCCATTGCTAGTCAGTTCCTCTTGCAATATGTCCAGCCCAATACCACTTGAGCATATATATACACGGTGTCTCAGACCCAGTGTCACAAACTTCAAGGGGCATAGTATTCATCAAGGTGAATGATATTTGTCATAGAACCTAAGGTCGCAAACCACTCACAGCGCCAGTTCTAAAACCGTCCAGCATGCACAAATATTTACAAACAGTGCGTGAAGAGCGCCAGATACAGGGTTTGTCCCAAAAGTTCCCGAAATGATTTTTTTTAAAATCATTTATTCAATATCAGTTTACAATCTTTTCAGAACTTTTCAAAGTATTCTCCCCCTGCTTCGATGCACCGTTGCCAACGCTTCACCCAATCATTGAAGGCGCCCTGGAAGTCGTCAACGGGAATCTCCTTCAGTGAGGTCGTCGCGGCTGCTTTTACCGCCTCCAGCGTCCCATGCCGAGTTCCTTTCAGGGTTCTTTTGATCCTTGGGAACAAAAAGAAATCCGCTGGTGCCAGATCGGGGCTGTACGGCGGCTGGGGCAGCGTTGCCACACCCATTTTGGCCAGCAACTCGGAGACAATGAGCGCGGTGTGGGTTGACGCGTTGTCATGGTGCAAGATCCAATTGTCGCGAATTTCGTTTCGGACGCGTCGAACCCTGTTGCGCAACCGTTTGAGCACTTCACAGTAAAACTCCTTGTTGACTGTTTGTCCTTGTGGCACGAATTCACTGTGAACTACACCTTTTCTGTCAAAAAACACAATGAGCATTGCCTTGATTCGCGATTTGCTCATCCTTGCTTTTTTCGGGCGAGGAGACTCCTTGGTGTGCCACTCGCTGCTCTGGCGCTTTGATTCGGGATCGTACTGAAAAATCCACGTCTCGTCCCCTGTGATCACTCTGTCCAAAAATTCTGGGTCCGTTTCGTAGCGTTCATGCAATTCCTGGCACTTCAACAAACGCTGCTCCTTCATCTCACTCGTCAGGACTTTTGGCACCATTTTCGAGCAGACTTTCCTCATTTGAAGATCCTCCGTTAAAATGCGATGAACGATTGTTTTGGGTATTCCACACTCCTCTGCAATCACCCGAACACTTAATCGTCGGTCATTGTCCAAAACTTGACGCACTTTTTGCACCGAGTCGTCCGTTTGTGATGTCGACGGGCGTCCAGAGCGGTCGTCGTCGTTGACGGACTCCCGACCTTCCCGGAACCGCTTGTGCCCCATGAAAGTTTGGCTTTTTTTCATCGCCCCGTCACCGTAGGCTTTCCGAAGCATTTCGAGTGTCTCCGCCCCGTTTTTACCCAGTTTCACACAAAATTTGATTGCATAACGCTGCTCCAAAAACTGGTCCATTTTTTGATCGACGAGGGTGCAGTAGATACCTCTGCGCGGAGCGTGACCCTGCCTCAACAACTGCCCGCAGGCGACTGATACCGGTCTCGTTTCCAAGCTCAGATCCCCCACCAACTTCTCCGCCCGAAGTTCCGCCTCGTCAGCCAGCGTTGCCAACTACAAAAAATCATTCCGGGAACTTCTGGGACAAACCCTGTATTACTCAAGTTAACAGATCAGGATATCGCATGTTGCACTTCTCATGCACTGGTTGTAAATATTTATGCATGCTGGACGATCTTAGAACTGGCGCTGTGGGTGGTTTGCAAACTTAAGTTCCATGACAATTATCACTCACCTTGATGAGTATCATGACCCCTTGAAGTTTGTAACCCTGGTGCTGAGACACCCTGTATATATATACATGCTCAAATGGTATTGGGCTGGACATATTGCAAGAACTGACTAGCCATTTTTCTCTAACTTAAGTATTCCTTTTTCAATCTATCCTAGTTATTCTCGATAAGCGCTTTTCCACACTCCTTTGTGTATATATATATACAATACGACTATTAGGTCATAATGGGGTTTCAGAAGATTATACTATTGCAACGAAACATTCTAAAGACACAAAACAACATCAAATTGAAGAGCAGATTTCAAAGTTTTTACATCTGCATGTTTATTAAGGTTCGATAGAGTTCTTCGGTAGCTTTGTAGACATCCACAAGATATTTCAAAACCTACCATGCACATAACCAAAAACACTGGGAATGGTGGATACAATAGCTTTTCGTGACTCACTGTTTCGAGGTTGCAAATATCTTAAAACTTTACATGACCGCAAATCAAAATTCAGGGTGAGAGAAGCGATCACGGGTTGCATCTGTCTCTTCTGGTACAACTTCATGAAAATTTCACATCGAGAAATCACTAGAACAGTGATGATAAATTGCAGAGGACTGCCATCTTACTTCAAAATGCTAACCTTCGTATCTGATTTGATACATGGTACAAGTTCAGGATTGGAGTAGTCCCTCATTGCCTGTAATGCTACAGAAGTGGCCTAAACCAAACCTCAAAAACCATACAGATAAGAACTTCGAGAATTACTCTTCAATCTGCTTCATAATATAGGCATTGAAGATCCTGACTGTGACTTGTGACTTTAAGAACACATTGTACAACAACATCGTGGAGTATATAAAATAAGGCATTAATGAAGAAACATACTTTGCATTAAATTACCACAGAGTGAAACAGACAAATAATTTACCTCCACAACGTTTCCTAAACCTACAGACAGGAGACCACGCTGGCTAAAATGAAGAGAGTTGGCTGCAGACCCCAACTTGTACGTCTGCAAACACTTGTAAGTCCGCACATCCCATATCTTAAAAGTTCGGTCTACACTCGCTGTTGCCATGTACCTGGTATAAAGAAAAGAGTATTTTTTCATTAACTAAAAGAACACTGAAGTAAGAAAAACTCAAAGTATGTAATATTTTAAATGGAATCTTCTAAAGTATCTTTGGTAGACAGTATTTTTTTCTCTCATTGTTATTGTACGTTATGAAAGAAAAGCACAGCTAAAATTATGCTGTGTCAAAGACCATAGGTGGACCTTGGGAGTCAAATGTAGCATAAACTGGGGGGCAAAAAACAAAAAGCCCAAAATTATACGGGAAAAAAGTATGATTTTGCCTCTTTTCTAAAAAAGATGGAGGGGCGGGCAAGTGCTCCCTTGCCTCTGCCAGATTACGCCTACATCAAAGGCCTACAGTTTTCTAAGGAAGCTGAACTTCTGCCTGCCTGACGTAAGAAATCCAACCCCAAACTCATAGGCATAGTTATATAGGCCCGTGAAGCCCAACACCCCCACCCCCCAATAATTTGAAATAAATTGCAATTTTACATATACTGTAATGTATAAATGTACATTACAGTATATGTAATGTAATGTATAAATGTACAAAATATGTGCTTACCCCTCTCTCCACCAATAATTTTGAAAACTCCATGCTGATGCCCAAGCTATAAATCAGTAGAAGAAAAAAACACAGCAAGCATTCACTGCTACTTGAATGCAAACTCATAATTTCCACACAGCAGACATTGATATTACGACTACACTACTGAAGAGAACTTCTTTTACAAACAAGAAGTTTTTAATACTTACAATCCTTTAGTATCCACAGAAATGGCTCGAATAGGATGTGGATGACACAACATTCGTACCAAAGGCACATTCACATTTGGCGACCACATACTGACAGTACCTAGAAAAGATCATGCAAAACATCATCGTCGGAAAAATTGTGAGCAAACAAAAGATGTATGTAAAATACCTTGCTTTTTAAACTCTAATATTCTTTTTACGTAAATTTAATAAAACATAGTCCGTTTAAAAAAAAAAAAAAAGTAAAATGTAATCACCAAATCACAATTTTAGCTGGCTAAGTTTTTTTATTTCCCGCCAAGCACCACAACATCAGCCACATGGCAAAGTCACGCCATACTAGTATTTCATGTGTGTGCAATACAATGAATATATACAAAGTACCTTTCACCTTTCCCGTAGGCAATATAGTACTTTTTTTTTTAATTTAGTTAAAAAATAAAGTTCCAACAAACATATAATAAACCTGTACCTCACAATTTTGTGGACATTTAAAATTAAAATAAAGCACCTCAGAATGTCGTTTGGCAATAGCTAATGTGACGCCAATGTTTTACTTTTCAACTTATACTATATATATTAATATAATATACTTATTAATGGGGTCGAAAAGCAATCCACTGACTAGTAAGTGGAAAGGAACATCTCGGTACTTAAACAAAACCTCCTTAATGGACAATCCCGTATAGCGGACATCCCTATGTAACGGACACTTTTCCAATTCTTGGCCCCGATGCTCCTTTTCCCTTAACCCTCTAGAATAGTGGACAGATTCTCAAGTCAAGAGGTATCTACAATTCCGAGATTTCAATATAGTAGCCATATTACAAATACTACTCTGATACAACTAAATCAACTTCATCACCTAAGTCAAGAAAAAATCAATTTCTATTATAATATTACGATCAATAAATCCTTATTAATTAATAACTTGATTATTAAGCTAAATTGCCAACTTTGGCTTCATTGCTGAACGAAGATTTCAGGGACTGATTTAAAAAAGAAATTATTATAGCCAACACACGGCAAGGGGGTTACTTTTTTATTTATTCATCAGCATGCAACAAGGTCAGGCCTGGTGTGTAACATTTGGCACAAATGCCACACTTTAGTGATCTTAGCTTAAGCTGAAAAGTAGGAGGATTTTTAAAAGCCTGTTTACGTTTTTAGTGTGTAGATGGCTAAGTCAATGCTGTGACGGGACTTAGAATTTTTCGAGGAACCTAAGTTACCGAACTTCAGACTAGGGTTGACAGAAAAACGACACCTGTTTTGCAGTACCATTGGGAATAAAAACCAGGGTCAATGGAACGATAAACGAATATGTCACTACTACTATACCACCACCGTGCAGTAAGCCTACATTTTTCCCAAGAATTCAAACCCTTTAAGCATTAAGACACCATCCTAGACTACAGTAAGCAGTTAGTTGGTTGGCAAGCTTTCTGTCGGCGCTGTAGGAAGCCAAAACCAGGTTAACGGTGCACTAGGTGAAGGTGTTACCACTGCAATACTTTAGATGAGCAGGAAAAACAGAAAGTACACAATTCAAGAGCAACTCAAATGCAGAGTTCCAAGTCAGTATCCTGATGTTATTGATTGTAGACCTATGGAATAAGGCTTATTGGACAAATGTACATCACTGGTGCTACTTCTCAGTATTTTGAAGATTAGTATCAGGCTTGGCCACTTACCGTTGGCATGACCGGTCATTATGACCGCATTATATGGATTCTGGCACATAATATTCAGTCGTCCGGCATTAGTGTACGTCTCGGTAACCATTTTCCCTACTGAGACATCCAGCCACGATAAGAAACCAGGTTCATTCTAAAAAAAATTGAATTAGAACATGTTTTCGTTGGAACTTGTTCACAAAATGAATAAAAGTTGTGGTTAAGTGATGTTAAATGAATAAAAGTTGTTAATAAAGTTGTTGTAAATAAAAATATAATACAAATGTTGTAAATAAAATTGTTGTAAATAATTGTTGTAAATAAAGTTAAATGAATAAAAGTTGGCAGTTGAACTCTGAAATAACATACAATGTTCGATTGAAGCTTCACCGTGAAGAAATACGCAATCTTCCGTTCACACTACTTTCATCAGTGCTCACTTTTTTTATGGCGAAAGGACAATCAAGGTCATGCTATACTGGGCATTCGGCAGAAATGGTATAGGGGAGAGGGGGGGGGCAGAAATAACCTGTTTTGCATATCTGGATACTTGAAATCGAGTGTGTGATTGCCTGTAATTTAATTAGTGATCGATGTGTTTTCTGTGAGAGTGATCATATAATGCCGCCACAAACGTGTCAATACTATGCCACCACTGCACTCTGTGGCAGTGTGGCATGGCATCACTACTATGCCATCACAGGGCACAGTGAACCTCCATTTTTCTGAGACACTGAACTTCTTGATGCCTGAGAAACAAACCCTCATCATCATATGCTACAACCCAGCATGCAAATTCAATAAGCAGAAAATAATATTCTTTTAGCAGCCCCATACCCTATATGCAGATCAGCCATCTCAGCCTTCGTGTTTGTCGAAGTTTTATGGCACAGGGACAGCAAGGGTTATGCTGCGTCTGGACTTACAGTTTTCTGAGGAATCCAAAGCTCTTAAAGCCTAGGGAACCAACCCCCGGAGTATGGTGAGTAGTTAGTCGATATGCATTCTTTTTGGTGCAGTTAGGAATCAAGCCCGGAATAACTGCACAATAGATGAATATGTTAACACTGCATCAGAGCAGGACAGGATTTGCAGATTCACATATGAAACCCACAGTGCAAAATTTGAATCCATCTAAAGTCATGGTTGTATCATTTGAGGACTCCGGAAAAAAAAAAAGAAAAAAAATCTGGTAATTCATCATTTACATCACTAACCCCATTTATTCATCCATATCAATTACTCAGATTAAAAGTTATATAGTGCAAGTTGCGGTGATCGATTTCTGGCTCCTATGAACCTTAAAAGAGAGAAAGAGAGAGAGAGAGAGAGAGAGAGAGAGGGAACCTATTTTATTTATTAAATGACGAATCTATTGAACTATTAAACATATAATCAATCTATTTCATCGTTAAGTAGTTCATCTATACTCTGTTATTGATTAGAATTTCCGACTATTTGATTATTATATATATAAAGTCCTCTTTCGCTTATTACATAAAAATTACTTGAATGTATTAACTTATGATTCACTCATTGATTACATAAAAAATCAATTCACTCATAGATTACATAAAATAAACTTATTCACTTATAACATCTAAATTAATTCATACTTATTACTTAAAAAAAAAAGCAAACACATTCGCTTATTACATAAACCACTTACCGACGCCACTAAAAGAAAATGATATGGCAAAAATTCCAACTGCAAAGCTCGGCTAAGTTTTTTAATGCAATGAAGTTCTATTCCTTGGGTGTCGTAAATGTGGACCCATTCCTTCTGGGCAATTGCAAACATGGTGGGGATATGTAGCCAACAAAGATCGTGCACCGATTCCATAACGTTCATTTCACACGACAGTTTCTTCGTCATCCAGTCCATGGCAGCCACATGCCCTCTTCGTCCTCCAAGCAAAAGATACCTGAAAAAAGTACCAGTCATCTCAGTATTCTCTCTACCATGTGATTTCTGTGCAATTAATTCGATTAATTACACAGAAATTTCAGAATACCGAGAATATTGCATAATTAATTTACATTGGATTTTTCAAAACCAATTTACAACCCCAAGGCCAATTTTATTTTATAAACAAACATAACGTTTTAGATGGAGCCATGTATCCATCATATGCACGATTCCTGTCATTTTATAGAAGCCTTCACATATTGCATACACAGGGTGTCTACCCAAATTATGCTTCAAATTTTCCTGACGTTTCCAGACCAAATCTTAATCGATTTCCAGTCGCTAATTACAGTAAACAACACACAATGTACTAAAATTCGTATAACAAAAACAAGTTTCAAGACCATGAAATGTACTAACTCAAATCCTGAAGCCATTTATAACTCAATTGCAGTGAATTTACAAATAAAAAAAATGTATTAAAAAATGCATTTCTTTACACTAAAAACTTATTAAAAATTAACTTATTTAAAATTAAATATTTACAATATTTTAAGTTGGCCGCTTTTGAGTTCATTATAAAAGAGTTTAACTATATAATCGCAAAGCTGATGCTTCATCTTCTATTTCATTTAAAGTAGGCTATGTATGACTAACTATACGTGAGGGAAAGGAGATTGGTGTGATCAAAATCCCTTACAGATGGTTTAGCCAAAAAAAAATTTTTTTTTGTCAAGTTTGTTACATATTTGGCAAACATTTTCTCCTGAGAAATATATAGGCTTAATAATTTTATATAAATTATATTAGTTTTGGTGCAAAATGGTAACTTTTGGAAGAAGTTTAGTCAAAAGTACAAGTTTTTCAAATTTTTCAGTAGGTAATGTGGTATGAAAAGCACAGTTCAGGAAAATTATTTTAATAAGTTATTTATTATAACAATGAATTTCAAATTTCCCTGACTTTTACAGTCAGAAAAAACTTCCCTGACTTTTCAAGGTTTTCCAGATCCGTAGACACTTGGACATACAGCAACCGAATGTGATGGAGAATGGGTCTTTCCCAATGCATGTACGAGGGCGAATCAGAAAGTCTTTGCCCCTATTTTTTATTAGCCAAAATAAGGTACATACAGGTAATTACAAATATACATACTATTCTACGTGCCTTACAGTATTTTTCCACATAGTCCCCCACACCGGTTCAGACATTTGTCCCATCGCAGCACTAAATTTGAGATGCCCCTGTGGTAGAATTCGTCCGGCTGACTGTGGAACCACCGTCGGACTGCTGTCTTGGCTTCATCGTTGCACGTGAATCGCTGTCCTGCCAGGAACTTCTTCAGCGGACCGAAAACGTGGAAATCACTAGGGGCGAGGTCCGGACTGTATGGTGGGTGGTCCAGACTCTCCCAGTGAAATGACCGGAGCTTGTCGGCGGTTCTGATTGCCACATGTGGCCTCGCATTGTTGTGGAGGATAACCATGTTGTCCACATTGAGGATCCCTCAGCGCTTTCGCATGATGTCAGACGTGACAGTGTGGAACAATAACTGTCGGCATTGATGGTTGCACCTTGTGGCATGAAATCCAGCAGGATCGGTTCAGGGCGATCCCAGAAGACCGTTAACATCACTTTCCCAACAGATGGCACTGAACGGAATTTTTTTGTCAGAGGCGAACCCAGATGTTTCCACACCATGCTCTGCTGCTTCGGTTCCGGCATGAAATGCAGTATCTGCGTTTTATCGCCAGTAACATTACTGTCCAGGAAACTTCCACCGTCCTCGGCATACCATCGCAGATGGTTCAGTGAAGAAATCATTTGCCTGCCAATCATTCGAAGCCAAGACAGCAGTCCGACGGTGGTTCCACAGTCAGCCGGACGAATTCTACCACAGGGGCATCTCAAATTTAGTGCTGCGATGGGACAAATGTCTGAACCGGTGTGGGGACTATGTGGAAAAATAGTGTAAGGTACGTAGAATAGTACGTATATTTGTAATTACCTGTATGTACCTTATTTTGGCTAATAAAAAATAGGGGCAAAGACTTTCTGATTCGCCCTCGTATTTTCTGTTTGTTTGTGGTTTTACGGCTCAAGGACTACAATGGTCATGCTGCATCGGGACTTATTGTTTTTCGAGGAATCCAAACATCTGGACCTACAATTTTCAGAGGAATCCGAACCTCTTAAGGCCTAGGGAACCAAACCCCAGACTACAGTGAGCAGTGTGATCTTTATGAGATCTCTGAGTAAGCGTTCTTTGCACTGTTTGGAGTCGAACCCGGGTTTACAGCACACCAGGCGAATGCGTTACCACACTGTACCACCGCATATTTATTTTCTGACTTCAATGTTTTGCTCGTGTTTTACAGATGACAGACAGCTAAGCCGGGCTGTATCCGGACCTAGAGTTTTCCAAAGAACCTCTGTTGTCTAGGGAACCAAACCCCAGATTACAGTGAGTGGGAAGAACAGTGCACAGTCCATGGTATCATTGGAAATGGACCTGTGTTAAGTGCATGACAGACAAATACATTATCTCTACAACCATAGAGATACCCTTGCTTCGATTTTTTACAGGATTTAGTAGAAAAGACTATAGAAATGGTTTAAATATAAAGTATTATAATAATGTTGAATTATAATGAATAAAAAATACATGAAATTGAGAATTTTGCAAAACCAAATTCTACATAAAGGTGATTGATTAACTGGGTTTTATGCTGCGAGGACAACAAGCATGCTCAAATAAATATGAGATCTTCATAAAAACGTAGAAAATCATAAAACAGTAAAACAATACAATAAAATCAAATATGCAGGTAACTCTGTTTTAATAAGCATTTTCCAAAGTCGATGTTAAAAATTGAAAATGAACTATACCTGCCATCTCGAGAATAATTCATCTGGTATGGACCAAAATCAGGAAGATTTAAAGAGAAATACTAAAATAAAAAAAAATATATATATATTTGGTGCAGTACAATTTTAACACACGTTATTCAAAACACATTACAGCCCAATTATAACACCATTCAAGGAATCAGTGAAATTTTGAAGCTATATCCGACAATTTTAAAATGTTTATAAACATAGTACAAAATTTCGTAATTAGTGCATATAGTATGTACTTTCATTGGAAGTCAAATGCATAAGCGTGACAAAATGAAACTGAAATGATACTATTTACCATTTATTACCGATTGTGCCACTGATATTCATAATCCATAGGCCTATTCATAATCTTATCTATATTAATTATGCACTTAAGATATGCCATTAATCCACATTAATTATACACTTAAGATATGCCATTAATCCATATTATTATGAATATTAATCCATATGCCTTCATAATCCTATTCATATTCCAATTCATAATCTATAATTGAACCATAGTATACAGGGCAGTAAGAAAAAAATCATGATTTTTTTTTTAAATCGAAAAATCAGATTTTAATGCTTTAAATTGAATTTCATCAATTTAGATTAGATTTTATTGAGTGGAATCGGATTTTTTAGTGAAATTAACTATGTGCTTTGCTTTGTGAGTTTGAACATTACAAGTGTCACTTACTACAGTGTTAAAAGTTTAGTTAGATTAATATATGTGGAGGTTAAGGAAATACAACAAACCCAAATTTAAAAAAAAAAAAAATCATTAAATCATAATTTGGCAAATGTAAATTTCTATACATATAAATATAGAATATGAGGTTTTGTGCTAGAGCTCCTCATGCGTGCATGTATGAAAACAGTGGTTTTGCATACAAAGTCATTAGCCTATCATTAACTAACCATTAAGTCTTGGCAGGTGTTGGGTATCTTAGCCGTCCCATAAATGTCATCAAAATGCACGGTTTCAGCATGATAATGTGCCAGCACACTTACAAAAAACTCTGGTGCGGCATGCTTATAAATTGACATTTGATCATTTGACACACATTTTGATTGGCCATGATGGACCCCTACTCCCATGCACCGAATCTGTCCAGTACAGATTTCTTTTTATGAGAACATCTGAAGCCGCTCCTGTACGACACATCCATTGCTTCCAATCAGGAACCAGTTTCCAGACTTTATGTAGCTGCCAATGAAATGCTCGGAACATTCCAGAACATACAGAAATCTTTACATCAATGATGCAAGGCATGTACCATGAGTACCATTTGCAAAATATCAAACAGCTTTTGTAAATGTAATTCACCGGAATATTTACTGATTAATGTTTCGTCACATGGTTGTCGACATTTTGTTTTGTTTTAAATAAAGCCTTGCTTTGATGCTCTGTACCAGTCCTGTTTTTACATTGCGTAAGACTACTTATATGTGGAGAAATGAAAAGCACTTTCTAATGTGTAACTGCTTTACTTGCAGACATGCATCATGTGATGAAAAGTTTTGATTTCGGTATTTTCCATCAACCTCGAAAGTTCGTTTCATTAGTTTTGAAACACCCTGTATTTGATTATTGACATTATGTCAAAACTAATTATAAATCGTTATTTATAATTCATCATTCAATTATTTCTTGACCTTAAATTCAACATAAAAAATCTATGGGGTCCACATACAAATAATCATGTTACAGGATTGATATCATATATTTAAAGAATTTTGGAGTTGAAAATTTCACATGTTGGGACACCTGAACTAAATTTCCAGTTGTGCAGAAATAATAAAAATCTTTAAAAAAACAGATCATCAGCAGCTTCTTTAGATATTATCACAATGGATATAATCCTATGCATTATTATTATTTAATGCAAGTTAAATACCTTTGTAGCACTTGTTATATCAACAGCGGCAGCTATATCCCGCTGTTGAACTCGAAAACTATCTTCTGACGCTGAGACTTCAATGAATCTATAATTACAATATTATATATATATTATTTATATATGTACAATAATAAATATTATGCACTTAATGAATGATCTGCAATACTCAACGTACAATCTGCATCTAAAAACACCAAAAAATTATCATTTCGACCACATATAATCTATTCACTAATCGATGACAGTCTATTCCAAAATTCTTCTACATATCGCACTCTTGCGACGAAAGTGTTACAACTCAAAAAAAAAAACCAGTCTTCAGAAAATGCAAAAAACTGTTTCTGGTTGAATTGAGGGATGTTGTGTTCATCTAATGACATGTGCCAACTAGCAGAAACCCAAATAACTTATGACCTAATGTTTTGCACAGGAGGATGCAACACTATTTTCTACACCTGGTTGTAATATTAGGTCATTCTAAGCGAATTTTGAGTTGTAACACTTTTGTCACAAGGATGCGATATACTTCATCAGAGTGCTAAATCCATGAGACCCAGGTCCCTTCCCTCCCAACATCCCATAAAAATCATTTGCCTCCCCCAAAATTATGGGCAATAAATAAACAAATGCAGGGCATGGTTGATAGCGAAAGGTACAATGTAAAATATATTTTTAATATATTTCTTGTGTTGCCGTAAAGACTGAATTGAACTGCATTTGGAAGCGGAGAAATAGACCAATACTTTATTACATAAACATACACACATAGTATTATAATGGTTATTAAACAATTATAAATAATAATTTTTTATTTGTTGCCTGTTTAAGTGTTGTTTTTTTTAAACAAAAATCAGAAAGGTGTGAGGAGGTCGAGAGTCCACTAAAACTTCCATCAAAGAAAGGGTGACCAGCTATTGTTTTCCAATAGCTTGGCCACTTCGCTCACCTGATCTCACCCCATATGGCTTCTGGTTATGGGGATTCTTAAAGGATCAGGTCTACCGAGAACAACCCGCAACCCTGTCACATCTGAAAGGTGGCATTCATCGGAATTTTCGTAGAATTCATGCATACGTACTGCATTCAGCCGTAGAACACACTGTTTTGCGATTAGAAAGGGTTGTGTGTGCTGAAGTGACACCTATTGGAGATTTTTTTTAAATAAGGGTTTTTTTGGGGTTTTTTTTTAAATAAAGCCTGAGTGTATAATCTGAAGTGTATGTTGTCCAAATTTCATGTCATTATGGCCAATGCAATGTCCTGCACTGCCCTCTGAGTTGGGAAAGTTTAATTTCGACAAGCCTGTACATTAGGAACAGTGTATATGCATAATACACAATTTCGAAGTTTCTACACTTCAAATCTTTTTGCAATACAACAAAAGAAAAATGCTCACAACGCACTGTTTAAGAACCATTCATGTACACACACACACATCACAAAGAGCACATGACACTTTGTATGCCTTATATACCTACAAACGACTCATATTCAAAATTTCTTCACTTGAATTGTAGTTGTAACCCAGTTTCTTACAAAAATTAAGTTATCCCCAACAGTCAACAGATCCGCAAAAGAAAAAAAAATGACAGTCAATTTCGTAACTCATTACTTTTATTGTCGCCTCCCAACTGCCTTCATTGTCTCTTGCATCTTCTTTTTCTACTTCATTTTATTGTCAGTTTGGCTGATATTTCCATGTCACTGGCTATTAAAATATAGCTAGAAATCAGACCTGTATCTGTAATATCATCACCGCTTTCTAGTTGGGGCTAACTCTATCCTATTGGTTCAGAAACATTAAAGATATGCCTGTTTCTTTAAAGGAAGATCAGCAAGGGTCATGCTGCACCACAGGTTAACGATTTTCCAGCGAATCTAAACCTCTCAAGGCCTAGGGAACCAACCTCAGAACCACTGCAGGGCTATATTTTAAAAACTGAGTAAACACAGTATAATGCACTTCTGCTTCTTCCGGCAATAGAAGTTCAGATCTTGCGTTTGCTGCACCGACTGTCTTATTTTTCTTATCAGCTTCAATGCTCTGCTTCTTTCTTATCCTCGCTTTTAATACCATCCTGTACAGCAAAATAAACTAACGACACAGTAACATGCACATATATTTTTATATATTTATCATAATTAGTTTTATATCAAAACAACTGAAATTATAGCTGGGTCTCGCTAAATAAGCTATAATAAAACAATTGAATAATGATCACACACAATCTTAATATAAAAATCGCTAACACACACACATCAGTACACAATCTGGTACTTCTGGGAAGAGGGTCAAGACATAAAACCACGAGTACTTGGATTTCACTTTTGAAGTGAACATTTCACTTAATAACTCAACTCCAGTTACATCCAATCAACCTCGCTTGTTGACGCATATTCCACTTGTTCACTCCTGAAGAAGGCTTTAACTTCTATCCGAACGCCAGAGCTTGAACTCAATCTTTACATAAATACGCTTCTAAACGTTGTTTTTTGTCTCTTATTTATATTGCGTATTGTTTCGTCGAATATTTCCACGCATAAAAATCAGTATTCAAATAAGGAAAAATTGAATTAATGACCGCTAATTAAATAAAGACTATAATTTTAGTATAAAATCAATGTTCCAATATGGAAAATTTAATTAATAATAAAATAATTAACAAAGACTAGACGATCTTAGTATAAAAATCGGTGTTCAAATAAGGAAAATTGAATTAAATAATCATAATTGAATAAAGATCAGACCATCTAGTATAAAAATCGCAGGTAAAATAATTGAATAAAGACTAGACAATCTTAGTGTAAAAATCAATGTTCAAATAAGGGAAAAAATTCCCTTTACGAACACCTTCCTCTCCCCTTCCTTCTCGAAGTTATTTTCGAGGTCACTCTGTTTAGATGTGGAATACAACAGCCGTTGATAGATTTCTTTCAACAAAAAGTTTCAACATAAATAATGAGATTAAAATTCAGCTTAACCATTCCAGAGCTTAAATCTGCAGTTTCTCTCTCGCAGCAGGAAGCTTTTAGCATAGGACTATGATTTACTATTTGGTGTTTTCCATAAACCACATGGTCAAATTTAAGCTAATTTCTTACCCGTTTCTGCAGTCCATCCTAGTCTTTTGATGTTTAAGGAAATTTCCCACACATACTTTTTCTCCCCCTTTCTGAATTTTATTTTTCAATTAACAATTCATTCAACTTATTACTCCAAAATCAGAAAAAATACAAAATCTATAATATTCTTTATACCAAGCATTTTGGATTAGGGATGTGGAACCTTTTAAGATATATCATACATAAGCAGTATCAATGGCAATTGATGAACAAGCACAATAGTGAAGGACTGACAACAACCTGTACCTCTCATTCAAAAGAGAAAAAAAATCGTTTATGTGACCAGAACATTTTTTAAATCCAAAAATAAAAGGCAGATCCGTTTTTTTTTCTTTAAATTCACTTAACATTTCTCTCATATAATAAAAACGCATTTTAATAAATTTTAACAAATTACTGATATACTATAATATTGACAATAATTAACTTCATAACAAATAGATTCTAAATTTTAATGGCCTCTGTGTCTTATAGCATGCGTTCAACTAAAGCCATACTGTACCAAAACCTATGGTTTTTCCAGGAACGTGAATGTCCTTCACATCACTGACGTATGCGGGAGGGGGAGTTGATAGGGGTCGTAAACCCCCACCTATTGAGCCTGTAACCGCACCTTACGAACTTCCTGCGTAAATCTAAACTTCACGTAGGGAATTGAACCCCTGACTATATAGATTTGCAAAAACACTAGCATGCGCTGGAAATCTGCTGTAATTAAACACAGATTATGAACCTGATAATCAAATGTGCATTGCCATTACTTTATGGCATAGTACCTTCAATAGTAACACCCATACTATTTCATTGGTGTGGTTTCTCACAAAAAAACATTTCTTAATAACCATTCGCAAATCACATATTAAAGAGAAAAATTGATTTTTTACATAGTATTTCGATTTCAAAGTAACAATTGTAGATTTAAATACTCCTTAGACGATTAAATTACAAATAAATTATGCTGAAGTTAAGAAATATACAAGAGAAATACATTACAGGAATGAGTCGATTTCCTCGGCGATACTTTTTAAACTTTTCAGCTGCTATGGGTGCAGGTCCCGGAAATGGATCTTCGTCCTCACTAAGATTATCGTTCCAGGGTTTCCTCTTGCTCTTAAAGACACTTTTTGGAGGCAACTTTACTGCTCTCACTTCTTTCGCAGGCTGTGATGCATTCTTTTCAACAAAATATCGTGACATCTAAAAAAAAAATAAATTAGGTGAAGGTAGCTTTTGGGGTTTTGTGACTTTTGAAGTGCTTGGTCACCAATTATGGCAAACCTGAAAAGCCGCTGGCAACCTCTGTGACTTTAAAGACATAATTTCTGAGAATGTACACGTTTTAACGATGACACAAATTTAGAAACAGAAGGGAAGTACATTTTAACCTTAAATAAAATGCAAACCACACATATATATATATAGAGAGAGAGAGTTATGAACATCGATTCTGATTAATAACTGACAAGAGATAATAATCCATTTCAAATAAATTATAGGAGGTTGAAAATGAGTTATTTTATTGACAATTGACATTATATAAATAAATGAGCAATGCATTGTTCAACAACATATTAAATAAAAATTCGCACAAATATCTAGAAGTGCTTTCTGATGAAAGCATGACATATCTCTATTAAGACAATTGTAAAATAACATGCCAGCTTATAAAATATGCATTTGAGTGAATTTCAATTTAAATGAACATCATGTTCACCAAATCGCCAACAAGCTTGGTTAAAACATGTGCAGAATATGTACATGTTTGCACATATTCTATATATGTATATATGGCCATGGTTAAAAGTGTACAGAATGTGTAATAATTGGGGCCAGAACAAAGTAATAATTATAAAAAACATTACAAAAATAAAATTAGATTAGTACGAATGTAACTGCATGTTACTTTACCCCAAACTTAAATCATTAAAATGATTATGAAGTTGGCGCAATTGGCGACAGAAGCAAGCACAGGCGTCAGTGTATATTACTTCCTTGTCTCTGTCGTCAATCGTGCCACCAACATCCTTCTCAGATTACGTCATTATAAATTACCGTTTTGCATTCTCGTTTTATTTCCAGTCGCCATGATGGATTACTGTTTACAAATGGGCAACATATTTGTATTGTATCAATTCAACCCCTTTAATATTCAGACTGCTGCTTGAGAGTCTAACGATATTAAGATGGGATGGGGTATGGCGGTCAAACTCCCACTAGGTATCCACTGATTCAGATATTATCTAATGTGTGGGTCCCAGCATCCTTTCTGGCAATATTAAAAAAATAAACAAAGCTGTATGCACAATGTGATATGCATGTGTGCAGAAACAGTCCAACGTACAAATCTCAAACCGATTTTAGGAGTATAGCATGAGTTTTGGTGACATCCGTGGTGACCAGAAAGCATCGGTGCCGAAGACATGAAAATATTTGTGGGGAGAATATACCTTTAAAAGGCATTTTATTCGAAATTGAAGAGGGATATGTAACCCTAATGCCAACATTGTGGGAGATGGATCTCTCCTATCCCTCCCACTAATGGCACCAACCAGTGCCAGAAAGTAATACGCAACCGGTAAAACTACAGATGTATCCCAATCACCAAGTTCCTTTCATCGCCAAAACTTATGCAATACTCTTAAATGAGTCTGAGAATTCTAAGCAGTGTGGATGTGCATAAATCACAGCATACATAAAGCTTGGCTTACATCTTATAACGTTACCAGAATGAACGCTGGGCATCTTCCACGATTGTTTTGTATGCAACGGAAAGTTTTGTGAACAAGTATTTTTCCTGGATCAGTGAAAGCCTATTAGGGGACACCCCATGCTCCAGCCATCAAAAAGACATCAGTACGGCACAGAGCCACACTCTCCTATAATTCAAAAGCTTGTAATAGCAATTCAATAGCTTACAAAACTCACCTCTGTATATGCAGCAGTTGTAACGTCAATGAAAGGCAAGCAGGATGTATTTACCAGCCCTCTCAAATGGTCATATTCCGAGTTCAGCAAACTTCATGCCACAACATTGGTGAGGTTTTTTTTTCAAAACATTTAGAAAAATTAAAAATTCACAGCTCATAAAACGTCAGTCCATGATGACATCATCTGAAAATGATTACCTGAAGAGGAAGTTTGCATACCTTTAGAGACCGGTATATATCCGGAGTTTGACTATGCAACTACACCCAGTTATCTAAAGCGACACCAAAACATTCAAAGTGACACTGCAGAATCCATCCCCTTGTGCTTCTCTCCTCTTGAAATGAGTTGAAAAGTCGCTAAATGATGTAAATGGGCTTGTGACATCATACATATGCTGGTCTTCAGAGCAACTGACTTGCCGCCATGCTGTTTACAGTGTTTTTTAGACCATGCTAATTTTCCTGATTCGGTGAAGGGCATGTATCAGTGGAAGGGTTGTAGCGGGGAGACATCCCACCCCGTTTCGGGCTGCACCCTCATTGCCAATTTCGATCACATTCGAGTTATGCCGGAATCTTTAAAATGTTGAATGCTAGCAAAAAAGCATCAGAACAGCCTGATATTCGCAACTACCTGGATAGGCCCGAAAATTTGTTTCCAGCGTTTTTAAATGCTATAAAAAAATATTCCTTCTACACACGTCCAACCAAGAAAACCAATAAAGGTTAGTACCTCTTTATTTTTAATGACGGAAACAACATGGCGCCAGGTCAGTATCACAGTTGCCATGCATTTTGGAAACATTTACAAAGAAATCCACTATGGGACGGATTGTGCAGTAACGCCACTTTCAATAATAATATATCGAAATACATAATACGACCGAATTGTACCATATTTTAAGCAAAACAGAATTAAAGCTAAGATTTTTGCAACAAAATAATTTTCACAAATTAAACTGATATGAACACGTTCGGGGACTTTCACACTTGTTTATAAGAGAGTTAGGACCAAAATCAAGAACAATAAACACGGTTTTAAAAACTATTAACGACACATATTCACAAATCTTTCCCATAATATTACTCGAAATTAAAGATATAAGATCTTTACTTTTTATTTACCTTTAATCTTTACTTAATAACTTACTTTTTCTTTAACTTTAAGTTTTACTTAACTTTGCGACGTGACTGAAAAAACATAAACACTTTGCACGTTTTCCGGTTTATTTATATAGCCTTATGGAGATTATAGCCTTCGCCATCCAGGCTATCACTGATCGTATAATAATGGCTTGGTGGATTGTGGGGGGGTGGGGGGTAAAACAGAGGTATGAGTATTTACCTTCGACTTCAGATAGGTAGCAAAATCGTCAAATTTTTATCTGGTATGTCGCAAAAATACTCTTTAAGATAAAATTCGTGATTTTACTCTTTAACTAATTTGTTGTAAATGTTTAGTATTCCATTAATGTGGCTGCTTTCGTTAACTGGACAGAAAGATTTGAAAAAAATTGTAAAAAACAGGTAATTATAATACATATTTGTAGTTATATTTATCCATAGAAATATTTAGCGCAGGGGTTTTCAACCCGTGGCCCGCGAGCCACATGCGGCCCGCCAGCTCATGAAAAAATACAAATTGTTTCACACAACACGGCCAAACTGCGTTTGGTAGCGGCCATAACGTAAGCTGATTTCCGCGGAAACCAAGGCCAACTAGATTACTACAGGCCCGCTCACTTGAATTTTAAGGGTGTCCCCACTTTCTGTTGGAGTAATTACTGGGGTTGTTCATAGGGGACGCCAAATCACAGGTACAAACATGCCTTTCATGTGTTTGCAGCAGTTAACCGAAGATTAAAAAGGGTTTCTGGGTTTTCTATAATTTTTACATGATATTTATTTGTGATAATAATGATAGTGGCTTGTTGTATGCCCTTTCGTAACTCGCGGTCAGGAAAAAGTAATGTATCCTTTCACGAATTTCCAAGTGAAGAAACCCTTCGAATACAATGGATTACAAATCAAATGGATTACACATCTCACGTAAAGGTAATTTGTTTCCCCTTCATAATTTTACTCTGTAGTAGCTAAGCTAAGGTGCATTAATTGTTTTAAGTTCATCCAACATATTTATATCTGCAGTATTAGGGACACAGTAAGTGTTTATTCTGTATTTTGTTTTTCGGTGACATGCTGTTCTATTATGTAGTTTGTATTTTCAAGTAAAATTATTTTGGAAAGAATTGCTATTCATGAATACCTGATACTTTATTTTTATCATGCAGTGTATTAAAAATCTGACTTGTGTCAAAAGTTATTAGAAATTATGTATTATACATTGTGTAGTTATATCATCAGTTTATTGTAAATTCATGTGTTAATTTCATTAACATTCCATTAAAGTCTTTCCAAACAGGTGTCAAGCCTTCTAATTAATTCTTTATTTTATAATTAATTATAATAGAATATAATTAAATTATTAATTAGTTGATTTAAATTCTATATAATTCTATTTTATTAACCATTAAAATAAAGTCTGCTTTTATATGCATTTTGCAATTTAGCTTTCAGTGTAAACTATCAATTCATTATCAGTTATTAATCATGCCTGAGAAATCATTTCATCCAATAAACCGTCTTCAGTGTAAATAAAAGAGTAGAAAAAGGTATGTAAGATTTAAATTTTAGTTTAAAAACTTGTTATGAAAGGTTATCATATCACGATATCATCATCGTCGTTGGAAAATAAAATACGATAACTTTTTGAGCAAAAAGCAATATATTTCTGTATGTAATCAGAATTTATAGTGTGTCATTAGGCATTTATAGTGTGTTAAATTGGGAATGTTTTCCTATGCAGCAGGCGCCCTCTGTCGGAGAAAAACTACGTGCGAGAATCGCCACTGCGAAAATTTGGGGACAGGTTTTCTATAGCGTTAGGCTCACGTGAGCAGGCCTGTAGTAAATCTAGTTGGCCTTCGCGAAAACAGACCTGTTTCTAATTTTTTCCGGTAGAGTCGCACGTCCCGACCATTCACGCAGCATTTTATTTCATTTTACTACGCGAAATACTGCATTAGAAACTGAATATACACACCAAGTTTTATGATTTTGTACAAGAATTTTTCGTTTTATACGGATAACTTGATGCCGAGGAAACACCATGCTAAATATAAGCGAGTTAATCAAATATAACACCAAACGGTTTTAATTCTTCAATTGGCTTCCAGAACGCCTTATATATTTTCAAATGCATTTGTTTTCAACTCTTTTTATTGCTAACGTAATTATAAAGGTTAATGAAATATTTAAAATGATTAAACGCTTATTATATAGCAGGACATAGTGTCTTTCCAACTGTAGTCTGCTGACCTTTAAGGGTCCGCGAACTCGCAGTCATCCATGAAAAATAACACAAAATGATATCGCACACATTAAAAAAATAAAAAATATTTCTCAAACAGTGACTTTTTTTATTTAAAAAAAAAGATTTTTTTTATTTTGATTGGATTTCTTAAAATTTAAATCGAACTCGTTAATTCTAAATTGGATACTTTAATTTTAATGAGATTCTTTGTATTTCTATATCAAAATTCTTTGTATTTATATATCAAAATTCTTTGTATTTATATATCAAAATTCTTTGTATTTCTATATCAAAATTCTTTATATTTATATATAAAAGGTCATTATACAGAAATAAGATTTTCTATATTTAAATCAGATTTTTTTCATTTGAATTGAGTTCCTTGTAATTTTTCTAATAATTCTTGAAAAAATATGTTATAATGATGAATGCATTGTAATATACCAACCAAAATAAACACCAACCTGATATAAATTACTAAAATCATTAACTTGTATTATATAGAAAATAAATAATTAGTGCATTAGCATTCATTATAATTTGTCATATTTCAATATTAATTTATGCACTTACGTCCAATGAACATTAAAACGGGGACAATAAGAATGATTAAAAATTAAATAATTGCTTAAGGTTTTATATTTGTGTTTAATCAAAGTACATTGAAATTTAAAAGATGAAAATATCACACACAAGGGCTTGGACAATGATTTCTAAGTTAATATTAATATAAATAAATTTAATATACATATACAACTGACATATTATGGATTCCATGAAGCTCAACAGTAAGCATTTGAAATCGTTTCATATATTTATGAAGATATGCTTGTTTACCAGTTTTACAGTAAAAATAGTAATAGGGCGATTCCATTGTAACAGACTGACACTTTGCAAACTTTGGATAAGGTTAGCTATTTAAACATAAAACTAGAATCAACGTCAGTATTTTAACAGAATTTATTTATTTATTATTTACAATGTCTCAGATGAATGTGGCATATGTTTATTATTTCATCATCTATTTTTACATTTATACACTTTACCTTTATTTTATTAGAATACACTTTATGGTTTTACACAACAATATACACTTTGTCATTCTCACAAGATAGAAGATACTTCGTTTTTTTATGCGACAAAATACACTTTTAAATTTTTGTAAGATGGAATACACTTTGTTTTTTACAGGACAAAATGCACTTTACTATGTTTACACGATAAGACTGCTTTAGTTTAAATATTATAAGCAAGCCCCTGCTACAGACTTACCCAATAAGTTTCATGACAACAATTTCATTTAAATTAAAAAAATTAAGATGCCATATTCAATAAAAAAATACAAAACCATTATCATCATTTAATAACCAGACTATAAAGCTATAAAATTATTCATCCCAATAAACATAAAAAATAGAACCAATTTATACTCTGCATTACTAATAAATCGTTAAATAATATAAGTCAATCATTATTAATACTAAATAAAAAGAAATCGCTACAACACATTTTTTTTTAAAAAACAATTACTACTAAATGAACAAAAATGAAAAATAACTGATATATTCAGCAATTTTGCTACCCACTTTTTAAATTATTAAATATTATGCTATTGTATATATATATATATTTTTGTTTGAAAATAGAACCAATAAAATTTGCATAATGTAAGTAAAATCTAATAGTTTCACTGGAATTCAAATTTCCACCTTACATATGTATATCCCACTTATTTAGAATTTAAATTTTTACTTAAATAAAAATGGAAAGCTCCTATTATACATGGTGATTCTGAATTCATAGGACAAAGTGCCATGTCAAAAGTAGACAAAATATAAAACACGAGCTAGCTCTTTGCTAGAAACTTTGCAGAATGGTTCATTTTGACATTAAAATCGTGTCTAAAAAAAAATTTATTGGCACTATTCCGGGAAGGAATAGATTATTATTCCTTCATAATACATGCTAATGTGTTTTTATATTAGCTTGCTTTGTATATGTAATTCAGGGCAGGGGGGGCGGCTTGTCAGGCTTTAGAAAATTTATTCTGCTCCCTCCACTCAACTTAGCTAAATAAAGATTTGTTTATTAATTTTAATTGAAATTACAATTGAAACAAAAGTGAAACATGACAAAATAATTTTATTTATTCATCGTCACTCTATATAATTCATAATGCCCAGAAAGAAAATATTGCAAACGTTGCAGCCATGCTTCCCTTCGATAGCTATTAGACGGAAATTCATGAAACGAAATGTGCAAACTCTTACCTTTGGTAGACTTGCCAAAGGGAACGCAACAATGAACCATGGTTTCTCAAAGAAATCAAAACGAAACGATCAAAATAAATAAAA
>QLNU02015270.1:68223130-68243534 GCA_006491805.2 Dysdera silvatica
TAAAATCTAATAGTTTCACTGGAATGCAAATTTTCACCTTATATATATCCTACTTATTTAGAATTTAAATTTTTACTTAAATAAAAATGGAAAGCTCCTATCATACATGGTGATTCTGAATTTATAGGACAAAGAACCATGTCAAAAGTTGACAAAATATAAACACCATGCAACCATGTTTCCCTTCCACAGCTATTAGACGGAAATTTATAAAATGAAATGTGCAAACTTTTACCTTTGGTAGACTTGCAAAAGGGAACCTAACAATGAACCATGATTTCTCAAAGAAATCAAAACGAAACGATCAAAATAAATAAAAACTGTGAAAAATGCCACATGACCACATGTACAACTACGTGAGAGCAAAACATGGTCGGGACACCACCATCTATAAATAAATTCTCATTTTCGAGAACTAGCCCGGTTGCTGTAATTCTTTTGTTCTTTCAACTTATGTTATGGCCGCTACCAATTGCAGTTTGGCCGTGCACACAAAAATAACGTCCCTGCTCCCTTGGAGTCTGAAATATATATATTTTATTCTGTTGTCATTTTCACATTTCGTAATAAATATCTTAAAACACTATAGAACTAAATTAACTCGAGGTTTCCCCTCGATCGTGTTTTACTTTAGTTTTCTAGCGTATGTAGGCACTAGGTGTAGTTTTATCGATTTGCAGTGCAACAGTGATTTTAAAAAATGCAACTTAGGACTCTTCAAATTCTATTTTAAATATGCTGATAAGAGCATCTTCCCAACTATCTGACTGCGTACTCTGAAAATGTTACTGTTCTGGGCAGTGGCGTAGGCAGAAAGTTCATAAGGGGGTTATAGGCTTAATGGGAGGGGTTACAGAGCTACAACTCATATATTCCTATGTTAAATATACAAAATTTCATTGCGATGGGGAATAAAACTCCCAAACCCCCTTCTGGCTGCACCAAATGTTATAAGGCACTTACATCTGCACGTAGGCTGACGTAGAAAGTTCATATAGGGGGGTTTAAAGAGCTACAACTCCATATGTTCATATGTATATACACAAAAGTTCGTGTCAGTGGGAATTACTAGCGTCTATTTGGATCTAACTCGGGAACAAATTCTTTTGCGCATGCTCATGGACTCGTGCCGAACTCCGTAATGGAAATAGTATTGCCAATATTGAGTACTATTCTGAGGACAGAGCTCTATTTTTGACACTAACATTTGGAATGGGCAATACCAATGATGGAAAATGCAGCCGAAATGGGTAAAATAGATTTTTATAATCCAAAAATAGACGATGAGAAATCTTAAGAGATCTTGGAAATTTTAAAATTTTAATTAAATCTTAGAAATTTCAGCTTTATATTAAATAGATGAATAGACGCTACTTATTGCGAAACATGTCGGCCAGGCCGGCCTTATAGTATAGTGTATTTATGTATATTACATTAGAAGGTACTACATGTCACAATCATACTACAATTTTGCTATATATATATATATATATATATGGGTGGAGGAGGGGGCAGGGGCCCGCCGCTTCACCCGTTCTTGAAGTCACGAGCCGCCACTGGGTTTTATTACATAAAAATTTTGTTTCCTTCACTTTCTCAAAAGGAATATTTAAACGTTTGTTAACAACAGTGAATCCAGAAGTCATTCAAGGATAGGGGAGGGCGATTTGTTTCCCATACCTATTTTTAGACGTGTCCGGTATTTTAATTTCATTTTCCATGGTATAATCCCAGTTTAAGGTGGGGGGAGATCACCCCATCACCCCCTCTGCATCCGTTAGTGCTTATTAATTGGTGTTACGAGGGATCCAAAAAAATTTCCTAGTGCCCCATAAAATCTTAGTCCGTTTCTGCATCTATAAGTGGGAAAAAGCAACCACTTCATTTTAAAATGGCATGTGACGTCACTCAAGACTGTGTTTGGAATTTTCAACTGAAGCATTTTAAAGTCAACGCCCACTGTTTAAATCGTGAACCAATAAAAGGAAAGGAAATAATCATGAACTTAATGAATATCCCGGGACATGAAAAGCAAAGTTTTCTGAACACTAACGAAAGATAAAGATCCAAGGACGACCTCGAAAAGAGGAGATAAAGACTAAATCACGGCTTAAGCTGTAAATATTTAATTTTAGCTTAATATTCTGTCCATAATAAAGAGGTTTAGCAATAATACGATTTTCACAAAGTCACAGAACTGGTTTATCTTGTATGAACAGCTTAGCACGCGTTGTTAATAATATCAGGGGCAAATGAAGAAAAGGTGGGTATATATAATAGTGAATGTAATTATTATGATACGCAGCACATGGGCGAATTTACCATTATTTTGACGCATCTAGGCTACTTTTTGCCGCCCCTTTCTATAGTCAGTGGTAGGAATATAAAAATTATTATATTCAATATACGCCAAAAAATTTTGTATTGACAGTAAAAATATTGAAAAGCGAATTCATAAATTGAAACATAAACATTAAGCAATGTTAACATATGTTGAAGTATTATTTCTTTTTGGTATATAATAAATCAAATTCAATTTTATTGAAATAAATTTTAATTTTAGCAAAAAAATAAATAAATAAAATAAAATAAAATAAATAAAAGCCTATCGAACACTGGTATTTAAATGGAAAGCATGACGTCTAGCTTTTTTCGCGACACATCTGTTTATATCATCGGATGATATTGTTTTTATTATGTATTTAATACATTATTGTATTTATTGTTTTTATTATATATTGTTTTATTATATAAGACTTAATAAACAAAATATTGGCGCCCTAGTCTATAGCCTGGTACAGCCGGAAAATACGGCACTGACGTAGTAACGTTTAATAATAAGGAAACTATATATAACAAAGAAATATTAACAATTCAGCAGATAATTCCCCATATTCCATTAATTTCATATGAATTGATAAACATTTTCATAATTAATTTCCCTAATTCCATTAACCCACGTAAATTAATAAACAACTTCATAATATTAATTCCATATGAAGTGACAAAAAACGTCATAATTAATTCCATATGTTCCATTAATTCCATATGAATTAATAAACAACAGAATATTAATGCCACATGTATCATTGATTTCGCATGCATTGATAAGCAACGTCATAATTAATTCCACATATTCCATATGAATTAATAAACAACAAAATATTAATTCCACACATTCCATTAATTTCGCATGAAATGATAAAAAAGTTTATAATTTATTCCATTAACTTTCCGTAAAGGAATAACCGTACGGGGTGGCATAGAGATAATGCCTTGGTCGACATTGTAGAAAACCCGAGTTCAACTTCCATTGGTATTGAATGCTTGCAGTTCTCTCTACTGATTCGTATTCCTGGGTTGCATTCACTAAGTGCCAGGCGTCCGGTTTCCACGGCAAATAGCGGGCTCTTCATTATTGTCCTTCCGCCATAAAATCAGGCGCGGATTTAGGGAGCGTGGGAGGGGCTATCGCCACCCCCTTGAATGAAAATTTAACATTGAAAAGATACAAGGTAAAGGTCCAATGAGGTATCATTTTCAAAAATCAAGTCATTAATCGCCCCCCGAATGACCTTTAACCCCGCCCCTGCATAAAACACAAATGCATACGGGAATAAACAGTTTCATAGTTAGTTCCACATATTCTATATAAATACTAAACAAATTCTTTCAAACAGTTTAGTATACTTTATATTAATTATATAATAAACTACTTCTGAAGATAAACAACTTCTAATAATAGATCTAAGAATAAACAACTTCTAAGAATTTTATACATTTCTCTTAAACTTCATGTAAATCATGTAAAGGAATTTCATAAGTAAAGCTGTATATTCAATTTGTGTAAATAAATAACTCACTTCATAATGAATTCCATATAAGTAAGTAAACTATTCCAAAAATGAATTCCTTGTAAATTAGTAAACAACTTCTCAAACAATTTTATGTATTCCTTTGATTTCATGTAAATCAATGAACAACTTTGTAACTTAATCCGCATATTCAATTCATGCATATAAGAAAAACTAATCCATATTAAATTCCATATAAATTGATAAACAACTTCTTAAACAATTCTATGTATTCTCTTAATTTCACGTAAATCAATAAACAACTTTATAATTTAATCCGCATATTCAATTCACACAGAAAAAAACTACTCCACAACGAATTCTATATAAATTAGTAAATGTAAATCAATCAATGAACAACTTTATAGTTTAATCCGCATGTTCATTTCATATATAAAAAAAACTACTTCATAATGAATTGCATATAAATTAATAAACAACTTCTCAAACAATTCTTTGCATTCCCTTAATTTCATGTAAATCAATCAACAACTTTGCAACTTAATCCGCATATTCAATTCATGTATAAACAAAAAAACTACTCCATAATGAATCCCATATAAATTAATAAACAACTTTTCAAACAAATCTATATAGTCCCTTAATTTTATGTAAATCAATGAACAACTCTGTAACTTAATCCTCATATTCAATTTATGTATAAAAGAAAAAACTACTCCATATCGAATTCCATATAAGTTAAGAAACTGCACCATGATGGTACTAAACAGTGGTTTTAGTGCAGGAGTCTACACCCTTTTTGGAAAGCATGCCACTTAAAATAATTTCATTTATCTTGCGGGCCAGTGGTTTCGTATATACAAAAAAATCTCCAGTGTTCCCTCCGTTTATTTGGTTATTCACTTGCGATATGTAAAGGGGTCACCCATGCTGCCCCTGCAGTTTTTCCTTATCCCTGAAAATTTTTCACAGGGATCTCAAAATTTTGTTTTAGACTTTTTTTTTTATTCCAAACAGTTGTCAGCGGGCCGGATTGACATCGTTGGTGTGTCAGATTGTGGTCTGTGGGCCGTATGTTGGACAACTCTGTTTTAGAGCATAATTGTAATATATTGCATACATTTATTTTACTTCACGTTTCGACGTGACAATTCGCATGTCTTCCTCAAAAGATTATCATTTGATCTGAGCTGAGCTTGGCAGTCATAATTACTGTAGATGTTAAATTACTCGTAAAGAAAAGAATGATTTTCCGGCGCCTGGTGGGACCCGAACCCACGACCTCCTGATTGCCGGTCAGGTGCTCAACGGAGGGATCCTGGTTCGACTCCAGGACGGGGACGATGTCTCTTCCCACACCAAAAAAGCTCTGGTATGAGCTGAAAAACGTATGTGTCAACTTTATTAATTGTCAAATGCTAAATTTAATAATCATGATTAATACTGCTTCAATAAACATCCGAACTGCACTATTCTGAGAAAATCTTGTAAAATCAAAGCCGAAACGTTAAACGTAAACATGCCTACATTGTCAACGTGCTAACCATATTAATAACTTATATACGCATCAGAGAAAACTGTTTAATGCACATGGCTATACGAATTTTCATAATCTGAAATAGTGTCACTTTAATTGGCGGAGTAATCAGGCTTCGGGGCCCAGATCCAAGGGTGGGGGCTAAATTAGCAAAGTTTATTTAAAATTGTGTAAAAAAGGGCCCTATAAATAATTAAACTCTGAATGCGTTAAGTGGTCCTTCTTTTATAGAAAATTTTAAATTAATTATTTTAAATAAATTTAATTAGATTATTTTTAATAAATTTAAAACTTTAAATAATATCTAAAGATATAATTTGAAGTTTTTAATTTTATTTTGTTCTTAATTTCAGTTTCGTTAGTCGAAGGTCGCTAATTCCCGTCCAGTTCGAAGCAATAATGTTCTTGAATGTGCTGTTCGTTCATGAAAAGAAGTCCAATGAAACAGTTAGAAATAAACGGGAGGCGACATCACAAACGGGCTAGTTGATTACATCAAAGGAGAACTTGTTTTTTGGTGAACGTTTGTCGGCGCCAAAATCAAGTTCTGAAGTCGGAGTTCTCCTTTGTTGTAATGTGATAGCCCATATGTGACGTCACCTCCCGTTATTTCTAACTGTTCCACCGGACTTCTTTTCGTGAACGAACAGTATGTGGCCACTTTTTTTTATTTTGACTACCTCTCATGAGTCGCTTTTTATGAGTCACTTTTAAGAATCACTTTTTATGAGTATATTTTTTGAGAGTCGCTTTCTATGAGTCTTCTTTTTTAAGACTACCTTTCATGAGTAGGCTTCCTATGAGTTTCTTTTTATGAGTCACGTTTCATGAGACTACTTTTTTGTGAGTCACTTTTTATGAGATTTTTTTTTTCGTGTCGTATATTTTATGAGGCCACTTTTCATGTGTTTTTAAGGATATTGGCAAAACCTAAAAACTTAGATGATCCAAAAATAAACTGCTTCTATTCAAGGACGGATCCAAGATGTTATTATGGGGGGGACGGTTTAGGGGTCCCTCATCGGGAAATTTTTTAGTTTTAGACTGTTATATGGTTTATATATAGTACTGTTATATATAGTTTAGGTAAATGTTGTTATATTACTAGCCTTCCTTTATCTTCACCAAAATATTTAATTTATGACAATGAAGTAGAGTTGGGCTTTCCTTTAATTAAACTATATGGCTTAGGGTAGATTATAGTTGAGTATGACAGAAGGATAACTTAGCAAAGGAGATATATACAATAACCAAAAACGATAATTTACAATGTAATTAATAGAACAAGTTTAAATTTAAACTATAAAAACATTGTAATTATTTTACTTTTTTTATAACAAGCAACTTTTTAAAAAATTTGAAGTTTATAGTGCAAAGTCGAGCCATCTTGGTTTCTTTGAAAATTTGTCAATCACTTTATGATTATCAGTATGAATATCTCTATGCATGTGTATTAAAAGTCTCTTTTCTGTCATCCGCGTTCGAAGCCAAATTTGACGGGGCTTCAACGATAAAAAACTACGTTTTGCTGAAGCAACACCTACTGAAAACGTAGTTTGAAGGGCGAGAAACTTGTAGATTCGTGGAAAAAACGTTTGGATAGCATTTTTCCAAGGCTTAGATACTTTGGACACCAGTATAAGACTTTTATTTATTACAGTCGTAACAAACAATACATAAAATATTCTGCACCGTCTTATTTTTTTCCTATTTAACCCTGACGAGAGGGGGTGATCACTCCATTTGCCCCTCGCTGGATCCGCCCTTTTTTCTATTGTATAAAAATAAAACTGACGATGAATATCGATGACATGCAAAATGAATGTTTTTACGTTGGATTGATGTGCATGAGCGCCCCAAGTGGAACAAGAGAGGGCGTTTGCCCCCTTTCTTTTTTTTTTTGAAAATAAAAATACATAAAATGTTATAATAAAAATATGACGCCATTGGTCTTATTTTGCCTTGCCCGTTTCTGTCTAACTGGGTTTCGTTCTATGGAAATTCCTGTTGACAGGGTTCTATTATTTTACTGTCTACCACCTACATATAATAATATACGAAATCTACACTGAAGAGCTAAAACATTATGACCATCTACTTAATAGACTGTTGCGCCACCTTTGGCATGCAAAACAGCTGCAACCCGTCTTGGCATGGACGCCACAAGTTGTTTGGTACGCAGCTGGGCACAGATGGTACAAGGAACGGTCACGTAATTCTCGGATATTCTAGGGCGATGGAGTTTGAGCTATGAGCTGCCGTTGCATGACATCGGAAATGTGCTCTATGGATTAAGATCCGGTGAGTTAGGCGGCCAAGACATCAACTGAAATTCATCCGCATGCTCTTTGAACCATTGTAGCACAATTCCGGCCTTGTGATAGGGAACGTTGTCTTGCTGGAAAACACCATCCCCTGTAGGAAAGATAGATGCCATGTAAGGGTGCAACTGGTGTATTATGATGTTGAGATTGTCACCAGCTCTCATGGTGTGTTCTACCATGACCAACGGTCTCAGAGACGCCCATAAGAACGTTCCCCAAACCATAATACCACCATCACCGGCCGGTTTAAGACCTCCAGTACACGTATCGAAGAACCGTTCCCCCTGGAAGAAGGCCTACTCTGACGTGGCCATCGTCGTAATGAAGCAGAAAACGTGATTCATCGGACCATGCACTCCGTTTCATCTTTCCATAGTCCAATCACGATATTCTCTGGCCCACTGTAGACGTGAATGGCGATGACAATTCGTTAATAGAGACACAAGAGAGGGCCGTCTGTTGCGAAATGCCATATGAAAAAGAATCCGTTGAACTGTGTGCTCCGAAACACTTCCACTTGAACCTGCATTGTAATCGGCTGTTAGTTTCATAAGGCGTTTGACGTTCAACGCCTTGCCGTTTATTACTGGCTTCGACGTCATTCATCCACTTTGCATAGGTCTTAATAACGGCAGCTCGCGAACACCCGATGAGCCGTGCAGTTCATGAGATACTGTTCTGAGCCGTCAGGTCATTTAATCAATATAATTCAATCTGTCCTCTATCAAACTCGCTTATATCAGCGGCCTTACCTATCACATACATACGTGATCGTGAGAACTGTGTCCCAGAATCACCGGCTGTCATTAAATACCCTCCCTGCCTGCTCACATATCCTCTGGGTCATCCAGACGAGCCCATTGTCACACGGTGGTGTGGTCATAATGTTTTGGCTTTTCAATGTATACCAATACAAAAAATCCTATATCGATATGAAGCATAAGCATAATTTGGCGGGGTTAAGTGGGGAGCACTTGCCCTCCAGTTTTTTCGAAAACTCACAAAAATCTCGCCCCGGTGGCTTTGTGTGTTGACCATTATTTGGCAATTGTGTTATCCCTGTGAAGGGTAATAATATCTTACACTAAACTCAATTCGGACAAATAAAAACAATCGCTGAATCGAGGATATCGTTAAATTAGACTGAAGTCCTTTTTCGCTCGCTAATACTCGCATTCAACGGCATGGAATCGACGTTTCTACTCTAAAACACAGTAGAACCTCCATATAACGTACTTCCGTATAGCGAAATTCTCCATATAGTGAAGTTTTGGCAAATCCCCATGGTCGTTACATATGAAAGTGTTTCTATATAACGGAATAAATTTCTATATAACGAAATAATAGAAATTTTTAACGACCAAAACAGAAAATCGAGTAGTCACGTCAGCGACATCGGGTTCATCGGGTTCAGCGACATCGGGTAATACCGTGGGAATACAATACGATTTTAAAATACGTGGCAATCAAACAAAATGAGGCACGCCTAAGGGACTTTAAACTCCCTAATAAAGAGTTTTCCTAAGCACACATATCTGTATCTGATTGCCCCATACAGTAGTAAGCTGCTAGGCTCCAATTGTCTTTGAATACACTGTATTGTTTGAATAGTAATACTACTCTTGCTCTTTTGGCTCGTTTAATTATCAGAAATTTTTTAACCCGTATCTCACACTTTTGTACATTTGTAAAATATATTTTACATTTTAAAGAAATTTATAGAAAAATTTATTTGATTTTATTGTTAGAAATTTTAATATACAATGTACAAAAGAGAAAATAAAAATGTATTGTAAATCCAGACCTTGCAAATTTCCCACAGGGGTGCTAACACTTTTATGATGAATCAACACCACCATTTGTTGTGCAGCAGGATATTAGAATTTTTTTTACAAAAGCATGAATGTGTATGAAAGAAGCATTAAATATGTTTTCATTTTAAGGTAAGAATTGTTCAACTCATTTTTTTATGCGCATGTCAGAGGCGGATTAAACCTATTGGGGGGCCCCTGGCCGTAAAAATTTCGAGGCTTTGAGACCCAAGCCCTAAAACAAAACAAAAAAAATTGTGTAAGGAACTGAGGATTTTTTTCGGGAAGATTTCAGTAGTAAATTTTTAGTGAGTTCCTTAAACCGGCAATATGTAACTAATAATAAACTCAACGTTTCAAGAAAAATCAGATATTTATTCAAAAAATTTAATAGTAATAAATTACCTTAGTGCTTAAAAAATGTTTTGTATATAAATTTGTGTCTTGGTTTCTCTTTAGCAGATTCATCAATTATTTTTGCAGTATCTATTTCATCCAAAATTTTTTGTTCTATGTATAATATGGCCATGTTGTTCAATCTGTCTTCTCCTATCGTACTCCTTAAATGGTTTTTAACGTATTTTAAAACTGACAAAGATCTTTCACCTGTTGCATTTGATATTGGCATTGTTAAAAATATTTTCGAAATAATATCTACATTAGGAAAAGTTCCACTCTCTCTTTATACACTTCGAACTATTATTCAATAGCACTTCTGGCTATTTATTTATCAACACTTCTGATTATTTATTTATAAGTTTCTTACGTTCTTATTATTTCTCATGTTTTAATAACATATATTAATATTCTTTGTAAACTTCCTTTATCATTTATAACTTTTTAATATCACTTGAGATATTATATCGGGCTTCCAAACATAAATTTTTTACCATCATTCATCTATATAATTATTATTTTTCATAAATTCTACAAAAATAGAATAAGTAGTATTTACAATTCGATTGGACTCTTTACGTCCTGGTATATATATCCGAGCGATATATTCTTACTGATAAATACTTCAATAATAATTATTAATAATAATAATAATTCACCAATAATCCCATTGATTATATACTCCATGATGGAAAAACACTTTCTTTCCATCTTTTGGCCTGGCGCAGTATAGCCCAGATGCTCTTGCGCCATAAAAAAGCCAAACAATCAATCAATCCATCTTTTGTTTATTAGTTTTTTATTTGTAAGTTTTATTTATTCAACAATAAGGATTATTTCCTTAAAATGATGATATTAATAATAGTTCGACGGGAGTTTTAGAAAAATTAATACAGTCGGAGCAGGACATAAACATCCTCTCCTCCTCGAAGATTTATCCAGAAGATCCGATTTTCGCGCGGAAATAGTATTTAAACGATCCAATGACGTCCAATAACCTTTCAGCATTCTAGCGCTCAAGTACGTGTGTGTGTACACACACACAAAAAGGGTAAGTATTAAGGTTCGTGCTTAGAGGTTAAATCAAAGTTGTTCTTCTCAGCTCTCTTTATAAGAAAAATGGCGTTGTTGAGAACAGGGTTTCCGCCATTACGATTTTATTTCATTTAATTCTAAATTTGTTTATTTAATTATACATGGCATGGCATGGGCGCCCATATGCATAAGCGTAGCCATGGGGGGTTTTGGGGGGGGTTGTAACACCCCATTGCGATGAAATTTTGTATATTTAACACAGGAATATACGATTTGCAGTTCTGCAATCCTCCCATTGAGCTTATAACCCCCCCAGCCACTTATGAACTTTCTGGTTTCGCCTATGCCCATATGGGGCAGAGGGGAATCGAGCCCCCCCCCCCCCCTAGCCGTTCAAAAATTTGATTTGCCCGAATCTGCTATGCATTTACTTTCAAAAGTTTTACAAGCACATTTTAAAATAAGGTACTTTTTAGCTCATTACTAATTGTCAAGCAGTATCAATTATTTTTGTAGCATTTTAGTATCTTGTACATTCACTAAAATTTTTGACAGTCTTGAGAAGAAAGTAATAATTTTTCTCAATCCCCCACCCCCAGAAGTACTCATATGGGCGCACATAATACACGGTGAAACTACAGTTATGACTATAGCCCGGAATACATTCACTAAGAAACCAGCAAAATATGCACTCAGAAATATGCACACAATCTCAAAATATCCACTTGAAATGAATAAATATGTACACGTAACAAATTTTTAATGTTCGAAAATTTATATCCCTTGTTTTAAAACAAATAGATTTATTAACAGCCAAGTAGAAAAACTCGATATACATTAAATCATATGTTTTATATATCACAAATTCTATGACTGTATATCGCAATGTATCTCTCGTTGTTCTAAGCAGTTAAGCTTTATCTTCTATCATATAATAGCATTTTTAATGGCCAAAAGGGTCTTCCTTAGAGCTACAAAAGATACTGAGCAAAACATACATTTTTGCTGGTTTTTATTACGAATAGTTTATCGATGATAGAACGATGTCTATCACTGAAGGAAAATGGTGTGGAAATTTAGAATAAGTGTTTGTTTTAATTTGACCTTCAATCAATTGCCAGCCAAGCACAGTAAAACTCAGCTTTGGTCTTCATAACAAGGATGGTGGCTATAATTCAGCTACGACAACATTTTGGCGACATTATGGCAACATTTTGGCAACATTATGGCAACATTTTGACTGTACACGTTCATAATTAAACGTGTACATTTACGAATTCCATTGCCTTTCCACTCAGATAAGAAGTAAGAGGAAAGTTTAACTTTAGTATTGTGGTGAAATTTTTCAGATGAGGGAATAATAAAATTCTTAAAATTACTAAAACCCTTAAAATATGCATTTATTCTGGAAATTCATGGTTTTTGTGCATTTATATGCACAAACACTAAAAACAGCTAAAATATGTAATTGAATATATTACGGGATCTAGTTATAACAGTAGCATTTAATCGTTCTGCACTCATCTTTGCAATGGCGCACACGAAATATTCCCAAGGAGGGGACCCAGTAGTTCAAGGAATTTTTGATGGAAAAAATGGCCAAAGACCATATCAGTTACGGTTGTTTTTTATGTTCATTTATCATTATTAAATTGCTACTAATTTGACAGTGCAATATGCTTAAATGATTAAAAATGGTGGATTTTTTTGTACAATTTTACAATGGCCAGCTTTTGTTTTCCACAAAAGATCACTGTTTTAGTAATAGGTTTAAAAATAAGCCTATTGTGCAAAACTTGCTTTTGCTTGCCCTCTGTCCACTACTTGATCTACGGAAGCCTTTTTTCCTTTTGCGACCTTTAAAAACTCATCGGCTTTGTGAACTGAATCCTTATGATAGAGAAAAGTTCTAATGTTATCTGAACTTCTCCAAGGTCTTCTTCCAATTATTAAATTCTTTTGAAACAAGTTGACCTGTGGCTTGTGTCGATCTTAAACAGACTTCATGGGGTGAAAAGAGAACACACAAAATTTGCTATAGGCACTGTTTTCTGCATTTAGGCAAGTTATGTTTACTCAGTTCAGATGGACAGAACTTCCGACTGTGGTGAGATTTTCCTTGACTTTATACAGCTCTAATGACGGTCGTGGGAAAATTGAAATTTGCATATGGTTCGCAAAGACTTTTTAGCACTGTTATCCTATCTTCACCGGCGAAGTTAGATTTCTTAACGTACTGTAATTGGAAATAGGTGCAGTCAGAATTTCCAATTTAACTGTTTTGGTCTACCTTTATCTCCTGGAAAGCGTTTGAAGACAGCCCTAGCCACTGTGGTTGCTTACCTCAATAGTGATCTCATCAATGTCAGAGAGTTACGAAAATGTTGCTGGGATCGTCATTACTTTCAATTTTACTACTTTCAAAAAAAGAATTTCAGTGTCTGTTGGCGTAATAATTTTCCACTTTGTTAGCCCAAGGGGTGCGCGGGCCCCCAAGGTAGGTGCGCCAGGGCATGTTTGAACTAATATGATTTTTAATTAACTTTAATTTAAAAAAAAGAACGTTTTGTACTTATATACGTAAAATACGTGAATAATATTAAGTATTGCATCTTTCGCTTTTTGTGTTGTGGTAGTTTTTAACTGGTAATCTCTCGAGCTCGGGCCCCCTGGCGACCGCCAAGTCCGCCAACCGCTTTACCCGCCACTATTTCCGTTAATATTTCACATTTAAAACATCTATTTTTAAAAATGGTTGAATGTTAATTACGAATAACAGTTGTTAACTGAAAAATGTAATTTTAATTGTGATATCATATTTACCTGCCCTGGTTCACTAATACATCGTTTTCCCATAGCTAATTTTCTAAATAATGGATTTTTTTCATGGAACCATCCATTTCTTTATATGTAGGTTCTACTGTATGTGTAAATCGCATCTCAAAAATACATTGCTTAAGCATATATGGTTCTAAAGCCTGGCTTTGAATGCAAACATTGTTTGTTCGAATTTTTAATGGCGCAAGTCATCTGCGCTATACTGCGCCAAAGCAAACGTTCCATCTTAAACTTATTCAATCTCGATAATTAAATCTGTTATTAGCACGTCTTTTGCCAAGCTCTTCTTCTTGCGTTCGGCCACCCATGAAGACGGAAGCTTCATCATTCTATAAGATCTAGAGAAAAATTCCGAATCGATGAGATTTTTAAATCAAATTCTAAAAAAAAATGTATGAAATTATATTTTTTGCTTTTCAGTCCTCAAAATTACCCCTTTGAACATTAGTCTGAAATTTGGAAAGTAAGAACACTATTTGTTTTTTCTTTTTCAGTAGTCATCAATCGTACATTCATTTCACTATTTTTTTTTTTCGCCCTAGAAGGCGGTAATTTCTTGCTAGCATGACGAATTTGAGTTTTTTCAGGTAGAGATTATTCATTTCCTGTGGCTTCCAATCTTAATAGGAGTTTGCTATGCGATAACAATTATCGCCCCTTGGCGAGGGCCACCATCGTGGTTGGCGCCATCCTGCAATCTCTGCATCTCGGATAGAAGTACGCGAAGAGTTAATTCACTTTTCACACACTCATTTGAGTTAACTCATTAAAAAAATACTCAAAAGAGTTAGCTCATCAAACGAATCCGTTGAATGAGAACTGACTCATTTAAAACTGCTATAACTCTATAGGATACCTTCTATAGATCTAACTGGATCTAATGGCATAGAAATGGAGGCTCATAGGGGCTCAAGCAGTGGCTTACTGATAACCCCCGCAAGGCGGGGGACACCCCTTTTGTCGTCATTTATTTTCCCTAAAATTTATAAGTAAAAAAAAAAAAATAATATTTTTTAGTTAATAAGGATTTTTTTTAATCTTTAGGTAAAAAATAAAATAAAATGAACGGTTTCCAACTGTGGCAAACTCATTACGCGTATTTACTTTAGCTGTTTTTATTGCCTTTAAAATTGAACTCAACATCCGAAAATTATAAAATCTGGACGAGTTTTGAAGCTATACAGGGTGTTCCAAAAACATCGAGTCAAAAGTATCTAACCGTGATCCTTGTGTGCAAAATAGGCCATAATGGTCCTTTACATGGGGGGGGGGGTCGGAAATGAATATCCACGGAGTTATGCATACTTTTATTTCGCAGAGGCGGGATCTATAATGATTAGGGCTCGGATCTTGATGACCTAAAATTTCCTAAAAAAATGCCCTTAAAAAGATGGAAAAATGACCTAAAAAGTCGAAAAAATGCCCTTAAGTTTAAAAAAAGTCCCCTTGAGTTTAAAAAATCCCCAAAAAATAACTTGTATTGTATTTCCAAGTTGCAAATTAAATAATTTCAACTTTAGACAATTTATAGACTAGAATTTTCATTCTTTCTCCATGATATGTCAAAAGAAAAGAAAAAAGGAAGTAAATACCTGTTATAAATGGATTTTAATGATGCGTAAACCTAATCACTGGCAAGAACAGCAAAATTTCACTGAATAATTATACGTTTTTTAACGTTGCCAAAAGTCTATTTTATTTTCCGAAAGCAAATTTTGATGCATTGAAAAGCTCTTCTCAAAGCTTACATATATTGGTACAACGACTCACAGAAAGAGACTTACATATGTTGTTGGAGCATATTTGAAGAAAACGCTTTCATTCGTATAGAAAATTCTTCATCAATTCCCAATATTTCTGTTTCTCCAGTTAGAAAACCCGTTTTTTTTTTCAAAGTCTGAAACCTAGAGTTTTTTTTCTGAAACATAGTTTAATTTTGCAACAAGGGAGTGTCCAGTCTTCCCCTTGGCCTTCTTTAATACTTCGCTTTCTTTATCGCTGTAACTATCTGAGTCCGGCGCAGCATGACCACTGTAGTCTTTGAGCCGTAAAACCAAAAAACAAACCAAACCAAACCTATCTGAGCCATCGAGTTCCATTTTGTGCTTCTGAGCCATTAATAATGGAAGGTAAAATGCTGAAGCTTGATCTTATATATATATGCCAAATTTTCTTCCAATTTTCCCCCGAGAGAATAGACATTGCGCAATTTGAATAGGTGCTGCATCCTCTTGCTGGAGCTCATTTACTGTCGCCTTTACAGCATCAAAATTTTCGCTGTAACAAATATGCAACCATTGAGCATACGACCATGTTCCCTAACGCGTTGTCAAAGGATTTATTGGAAGAGTTAAACTAGGAGCTTGTGTTTTAAAGACTTCTGTACGATAAAGAGATTTCAAGAAAACATTTTTAACATTAGAAACAAGTCTATCTACATCCAGATAATTTGCCTGAATTTCCTCAGCAACCCTAATGTAAGGTGTGATCAAGGCAAGTGACATGCACTAGCTTTGGATAAAAACATTTGTTTTTCTGGCTTTCACTATGTTTGGTGTAGCATCCGTTAAAAAGTGTAAGACGTTATGTTCCACTCTGTTTGGCCACAAAAGAGTAAGAGTTTTCTCAATTACAGCTGACAGATGATTAACTTTTTCAAGTACCTCCAAATTCAATAAAAATACCTAATATAAGGTAATAGTTGGGAAGTGTGACTGAAATAAAAGTAAGCATAGTAAAGTAAGCATAGTAAAGTAAGCATAGTAAAGTAAGCATAGTAGCAAAAGTAAGCATAGTAAAGTAAGCATAGTAGCAAAAGTAAGCAAGTAACCTTGTTAAAATAAAAATTGGGAATGGCGCTAAAGGCAAAGTTAAAAAGGCTGCGATTAATATACGTATAGTTAATTGACAATGAAACCTGTTAAGAGGGTTTTTTTTGTTTTTTTTTGTCAAGAAATCCTAGTTTTGGTTATAGCAACTTCTTTGTAATTATTACAAAAATTTAATTTTTATGAAAAAATTGGTAAAAAATGACCTGGTTAAATATATAAAATTTTATTGTAGTAAATAATTGGCAAAAAATGGCTAAAAATATACAAAATTTTATTGCAATGGAGGGTTACAAACCCCATCGATGTCTCCTTGTGTACGTCAATGCTTCAGTCCCGTCCCCCCGTAACCTTCAGAGCAAACCCCCGTAACAAGCGTCTAGCTACGGGCCTGGGTACACTGGAGAGGGGGGGCGATCGCCCTCACCCGTTAGAGTTAATTAGGGAAAAAATAAAGACGATGAAGAATATTTTATGTGTTGTTTGTTACAACTGTAATAAATAAAAGTCTTACACTAAAGTCTCCAAATCTTGGAGAAATGCGATCCAGACGTTTTTCCACGAAACTACAAGCTATTCGCCTTTCAAACTGCATTTTCAGTAAGTCTTGCTTCAGCAGAACGTAGTTTTTTATCCTCGAAGCGCCGTCAAACTTGGCTTCGAACGCGGATGACAGAAGAGACTTTTAATACACACCCACAGAGACATTCATATTGATGTAAATAAAGTGATTGACAAATTTTCAAAGAAACCAAGATGGCTAGACTTTGCACTATAAACTTAATTGTTTTTGTTATAAAAAAAATAAAATAATTACAACATTTTTGTAGTTTAAATTTAAACTTGTTCTATTAATTACATTGTAAATTATCGTTTTCGTTATTGCGTATGTCTCCTTTACTAGGTTATCTGTCTGTCATACTCGACTATAATCTGCCCTAAACCATATAGTTTAATTAAAGAAAAGCCCAGCTTTAATTCATTGTCGTAAATTAAATATTTTGGTGAGTATAAAGCAGGGTTGTCCAACCTTTTTGTGTAGCGGGCCACTTAAAGAATTTTCACGGATCTTATAAGCCAGCGGTTTCTTAAAAAAAAAGGGGGGGGGGGAACCTAGCACACTTCACAGCCTCCCTTTAGAGTTTCTTCCAGTTATTTGTTTGTGTACTTTCGATATGAAAAAGGATTACGTATACTGTTTAACGATTTTTTCTTCCTATTCAAATCTATCCCAAAGAAATTCTCTAAAATTTAAAATTTTGTTTTAGGATTTTCTTTTTCGAGCAGTTGTAGACGGACCGGATAAACATCGTTCACAGGCGGTTGGCGCGGGCCGTTATGTTGGCTCTTGGTATAAAGAGAGGCTGTGTGCCTTTCGACTGGTTAACGGTAGAAAACTAAAATTTCACGTGAGCGCCCGAAGACGCCCCCATCCGTTGCCTGGGTACGTTTATCGTAGATTGCTGACTCCTGCTCTAATGCTATCAAATGGAAATTAAAACCAAAATTAACGATTAGTATTAAATTTTATTAATTTTAAACACGAATTAATCCGGTGTAAAATTAACGAAGCGCCGTTATTAATTTGGGGCATCTCTCGCCAAAGGCATGGAGCCAAAACTGGCAACCCCGTAGAGCGTTATCATTGGTTGGGAAAGTTTCTCCTTTGATGACGTTCGTTCGGGAAAGCCATGGGGGAAAAACGCAAACCAGATTCTATCTCAGTCAGCTGGTAGACAGCCAAGTATCAGAAAGGAGTCGTCAATACTGCTCGAGAAAGGTCGGTCATTGCCATGTGCTGTTCGTAAATCTTTGTACTCCAATATTTAGATATCACAATGGAATTTGGACATAGGTTTTCCTTTTTGATCTCCGTAATTTTGTTATCATTTGGAAGTGAAATTTCGGCTACGAAACTGTGCCAGAAAGATGGTTTCTGGTACGACGCGAACAATGGCAAATGCAGACCCTGCGTTCCATGCGGACCGAAGTCCCTGGAGCTTGAACCGTGTTCCGAATTTAGGAACACCATGTGTGTAGATTTAACTTTATTCAAATTTGATTTCGTTGGAGGCCAACGGTCTGGCCCGAGTACGATGGGCAGCTATAAGCCAAAACACCATTCTTGGCACGAAATGGAGACGATTGGCAGTGAAGATGAAGTGGATAATGATGTGATAATGGAGAAAGCAGCGGAAATGCGTCAGCAAGAAAGATTCCAAGACCCACATTCGAAGATTGATCATTATAGTCTCTGGGATGTTGGAGTCGTCGTTGTGTTGTGTCTCACACTTGCGGCTGTTCTCATTGCTATGGTTGTTACCATCTTAAGGCAACCTGGTCGTTGGAGTAGCCATAGAGGTGGTAAGCAACTTCATCTTGTCTTCTAAACATGGAATAATGCAATCTTTTCTTTGTTATTGTGATTCTATTGACCAGTGCCGTATTTCCAATAGGCTATAGACTAGGACGGCAAAATTTTGTGTATTGAGTCTGATATAACAAAATCAATACCATATCTGATGGTATCTGATGATATAATCAGATGTTTTGCCAAGAAGAAAATTAGACGTCATGCTTTCCATTTAAATACCAGTGTTCGATAGGCTTTTATTTTTTGCTAAAATTAAAATTTATTTCAATAAAATTGAATTTGATTTATTATATACCAAAAAGAGATAATACTTCAATATAAGTTAATATTGTTTAATGTTAATATTTAAATTTATGAGTTTGTTTTTCAACATATTTATTGTCAATACAAACTTTTGTAGCGTATATTGAATGTAACAATTTTTATGTTCCTACTACTAGTTGGGGGAGAGACGGACGGGTTGGATAAGGCGGCAAAAATGTAGTCTTGGGGCGGCAAAATGGTAAATCCGCCCATGCTATTAATGCATATTCAGTGGCTGATCCAATTAATTTGATTGGGGTGTTTTACACATTCTAAATTTATTAATTGGCAAGAATAGATACAGTGTTTGACCTCAATAGAAGAAGTTTGCAAACCACAGTAGCTGCAATGAGGTTCCTTGAGGCTGGAGGTCGAGGCTCCTTTTCAGAGCATAATTGTATATCCCGTAGGGGCGCCATCGGCGTTTGCATTGGGGGCCCAAATTCTATAGCTACACTATTGTCTGAGCTCATAGGTTAAATTGTTCAAATTTATAATCACAGTGAAATTTTTCTATAATGGTATTATAGGGGACGGAAAATATATCATTAGACAGACGATATTAAACCTGATGTTCTATCTATAGGTCTTGTTAAGGTATTATTACCCTCCGCAGGGATAACACAATTGCCAAATATGGTCAACACAAGAAAGCCTCCGGGGCGAGAATTTTGTGAGTTTTCGTGGGGGAATTTATTATACTATAATTTTTGCCACCCACGTATTAATTACAGCTCAAACTAGAGCTTATGTAATTTTGGAGAAAAAGAGACGCTTTCCCCATCCTGGATTCGAACCAGGGTCCCTCCGTTTAGCCCAGAGTGTTCTTCTGTTGACCATATTTGGCAATTGTTTTTATTTTTTAAATTTACATTTGTAAATTTGTTTAAAAATAATTCTAATTAATCTAGAGCCAAAAATTATATGTGATTTGAAAGGTAAGAATCCAATTCTTTTTAAAAATAAAGAAAAAAAAATTTTTTTTGGACCATTTTCGCAAGTTAATCCCCTTAATTATTTGTGATGAGAGTAAAGTACTCACAAGCGAACTAAACTGTATTTTCAGACTGTGAACTTGCAGCAAAATGTGGGATAAACGTATTGTTCTTCTGAATCTATCCACCTTCCTTCTGCCCGACCCAC
>QLNU02015270.1:68243634-68274691 GCA_006491805.2 Dysdera silvatica
TATTCTATATAATATAATAAACTTTGTGCGTACGTCTATGAAAGAGCCCCCCCCACATCCAGCAGTTTTGAATTGATACGCCATTGATAAGAACATGAACTGTCTCGTCTCCTGGGCTGCAGTAAAAAGTGAATAAAAAAAAGTTAAAAAAGAGAGTTTTTAAAGCCGACTTTTTTCTATATTTAAAAATGTTTCATGGTATTTCTGCGTGTGTGTGTGGGGGGGGGCACATCAACATCAATGATGAGAGAGATAAGAATTGAATGTAACATATATGTAAAACTAAATGATAAGAAAATTGCGACTTTGAAAGTTCCCAGGACGTCACTATGCCTTGATTGGGTTATACAGTGGGGGAAAATCTATAAATTTACATTTGTTGTTCTCATAAATTTGGGCTGTCACACGTAAGTTTCTGTTTCTTTCAGTCGCAGACGTAAGTGATCAGTGTTTATAAACTTTGCTAACATATGGATTTGCCCTTTCCCGCCCTATGTCCTCCTTCTACTTCAGTCTTATCACATCTCCGGCCGTGAGAAAATCCTGGCGTCTGGTTTTCGAACTCCCGCGACTTCCTCGTTTTTGCTACAGCGAAGATTCCTCCACTGTTTACTCTTTCTGCCCAAGGTGATGCCAGATACGAAACTAAAAGTTCATGTGCCATGGTACAAAATACATATTTTTCTCAGTGGGGACATCTAGTGACGTTTTGATACCGCATTCGACACAACATTGGGCATAGGTGTACGCAGAAAGTTCATAAGGGAGGACATAGGTTAAGATGGCTTGGGCATATGGAGCGGAGAAATGAGGAATATGTGGGAAAGGTAATGGATAGGCGGGTGGTAATGGGTAAGAGGAAGAGGGGAAGACCACGGCTGAGATGGAAGGATAAAGTGACGGAAGATCTGGAAGAGTATGGATGGAGTAGAGAAGAGGCATTGGATAGAAGATTGTGGAAGAGAAGATTAAAGGACCATAACGCCGACCCCATATAACATGGGAAATGGCAAAGCGAAAGAAGTTAGCTAAAGACTCAGTCGAGGGGGTTGAGCTAAGAACCTACATATTTCTAAGTGTTAAAGATACAAAATTTCCATTGTACGGGGCTGCAACCCCCATTAACACAAATGATATTGGATATCAATATCCGTTCATTAAAATTACTTAGGGGCCGTTCAAGTATTACGTAAGCACATTTCTGGCCATTTTATACTCCCCCTCCCCCTTGTAAGAAAAAATAAGCAAATGCCTGACCCCCTCCGTTATGCTTACGTAAGATTTTGCTCCTCTAATTTTTTGGTTATTATTATTATAAAACTATATATAATATATATTAAACTATAGCATGTATATTACACATATATTGAACTATATATATTATTTAATTAGCTCGATTCTCTAGTCATAACTGATGATGTAAGTGTATATGTTTAAATACACGCTAAAAAAAAGAAAGAAAAGCGCAAAAAAATCAATCTTTCTTCGCGGGTATTTAAATATACAGTGAAAATCGGTTATAATGACTTTCAAGGGACCGCGAAAATTCGGTCGTTATAACCGATAGTCGTTATAAACGATATTTTTTTAAAATCATTGTAGCCTAAAATATAATATACTCCAGAGTTTTATAAATTATTTTGATAGTAAAAAGTACGTATATATATCATCATCATCATCATTATATTCAACCATTATCTATCCACTGTGGATGAAAGTCTCTCCACATGCTTTCCACACGTCTATCCTGAGCAATTGGCTTCCATGTCACCCTAACCTGTTTTCTTATTTCATCCGCCCATCTAGTTTGAGGATGTTTAGTAGGTCTTCGGTGGTCTCTTGGAATCCAGTTGAGAATTTCAGTTGTCCATCGTTGATCAGTTCTTCTTGCGATATATATAAGTATATTATCAAATTGTAAGGGAAAATAATAATATAATATTTTATTATAAAGTATTTTGTCACATTTCTATTATGTATTACTTTTCTTATGTTGTAAGCAATTAGTGAATAAATAAGAAGTGGGTTTGATAAAATGCGTTTATTAAAAACAATACGTTCATTAAAATTCAAAAGCGTCAGAGGGAGTTCACAGGGAGTCTAGAAAGTGGCTCCCGAGCGAAAAAAAAAAGTTGACAGCCAACCACTGGTTTAAATAATTAAATATTTAATTACGATTGCATGTATTTTATATCTTTTACTCATAGCGTGTCACACATCCCAGTATTGTAATTCTATCAGGGCGGTTTAGACTTACTATGTACTGGTTTTATTATTTTCCGTGTCTTACATAAGCATGGTTCAGAACCCCCCCCCCCCTCCTTTGTCATGAAAAATAAGCAAATTCCACCCAAAGATGCTTACTTAATACTTGAACGGCCCAACCAGAACTCCCCAGAACTTACACATAACCTCACGTGACCTAGAATAAAAGGGGACAGTTTCTTATCAAATCCTGCGGGAGGGTGACCATTGGCGTACGCAGAGGGGTGTTGATAAGGTTGTAACCCCCATTGCAATGAAATTTTGTATATTTAACATAGAAATATATGAGTTCTAACCCTCCTTACGAACTTCCTGCGTACGCCCATGGGGAGACAACATACCCATTGCACTGAGAAACCAGGGATATTTTCTTATATATAACCATATAAAATTCTGTGTAGTTTATATCTGTAACGAAGTGCCAGAGGAGACATGAGGAAATAACCAGCTCTTCAGATATGATCTTGTGAGATGTCACCTGTGACCTCCACGTCCTTTTATCTACCTTCAAAATGGAAAACGTTTTGCTCCAGTAGAGAGCCTACGCAGGTCAACCTCTCCTGCAGACACCAGGGGGCAGGGAGGAGGTTCCCTTTCTTGATCCCCAACTACGCACCTGGCCTCCGGTCCAGGTGGCGTTTCGAGCCTTTACAGTGAACAGCAGCAGCAGCTGCTTTATGCTACTAGTGGGATGGGGGGTCGTAGACCCTGTCCCCCCCGTACCTTTCTTCCACATCGTATTATAAGTATACTTGGTCGGAACCAGTTTGGCTAACTCATTATTTCTCTCGAATGAACTACGAATTTGGTTTTCAAGTTGTTCAAAACGAAACGACTGCCAATTCACGCCGGAAACGAAGGTTCCAACACGCCACCTATATTATCTAAAATTTACCGGATCCTTAACCGCAACCATTTTAATACTACAACAGGGTTTCGCACGCAACCAGAAGAATCCGGGATTCGAAATCGTCCCTGAAGTTCAGGGAAAAAACAGGATTTTTTGGCCAAATCTGGGAAAGTCAGGGAAAAGTTTCTTAATTTCTATTTTGAATAGTTAAATCTTCCACGAATGTGAGGCTATTTTCTTCCACAACCTATATTTAGTTGAAAGTTTTGTTATTGGTCCAGGGAATTTTGCTGAAAAGGTCAGGAAAAAACCTGGAAAAGAGGGAATTTTGCTCTCCAGTGTGAATGGGAACTCCTTTTACAATTGAAATTATATTTATATAAATAATATATATAATTATATATAAATAGTTTAACAAAAACTATGCGAGCTCGGCGGGACTAGCACGTCACAGGCATTTACTCCACTCCGAGTCCCTCCCTGGAGCAGCATCTCTGAAATAATACTTCTAGTCGGCGGAATCCCTCCCCGGAGGAAAAAAGGGGAATAATTAAACTGTAGGGAAATATTTCCTTGTCTGCTGTGTATATGGCCAATAAATTATCGAAACTAAAAAATAAAACTCTAGACTGTATTTCTACGCAACAGTCCCTTAAGGACCTGAGCCTCCTTAACGACCATCGCCCATTCTCCTCTACCCAAGGCTTTTGTTCATTATTCTCTTACTTCCATTCTTCTCGGATCTTTCTCCACTCCATCAAGATACCTTTTCCTACAATGTCCCACTTTTCTTCTTTCTCCTAATGTAAAGGATATCCACTAGTAAATCGAGGGGCTGAAGCACCCCAAAACTAGCACAATTTGTACTGGATACAACGATATTTCGACAGACTATTAACACTATACAAAAATTAGTCCCCTCCCCTTTCGCAGTTTGGTAGAGTTTAAGTATTACTTAAGCACCTTGGCGTGGTGGAGAAGAGCTGCCGTTGGTCTTATTTTCCTATGTTAGCCAATGTTAAATTTTGCTTTCTGAGGTGGGGTTGAAATGGCCAAAATATTGCTTACGTAATACTTGAACTTTCCCTTTACAGAAGGTCATTCAAACAAACGAATTTAAACATCCATTGTAATATGAAAATTAATACTCATGTAGGTGGGGCCCTATCATACGTTTTCTGGCTATATAAGCTGTGGTATTTAAACTGGTATTTTGTTTAACACCAGATATGCCTCCGGAAATAAATTCTTGGTTAGACGGTTACATGACCGTTCTTTCCAAAGGGAAATACTCCTATTCTGAAATTATGAAAAGATGGAAGAGCAAGGGATATACCATTTCCATAAAGAGGGTTTATAATATTCATCAACGTAGTAAAGAATGCATGGCTACATTAATAGGCCAGAAAACTGCTCCAAGATTATATCCCAAGAAAATCCGAATTAATTGTCATATTCGAAAAGTGAAAGCTATGGTTACCATTAAAAATCATCCAATGCAAAAAGCCATCGCCATGAGGTTAGGAATACCTCCTGCAACTGTAAATAAAATTATTATCCATGATTTGAACCTTAAAGCTGTACACAAACCGGAGGTTCACAAGCTTCTGCCTCGCCATATTCAGGAGAGGGAGACCAACTGCAAAAAATTGTGCGAGAACTTCTTGAACTTCGAGAACTTCAGAGTTTATGGAAAGTAGTACAAGAGGAGTAAGAGAAACTTGATATGACTGTACTTCAAAACAGCTTGTTATCATGGAAATACCGTTGCAGGGCAGTATTTAAGAACCATGGCCTTCAAATAGGACATTCCAGGAAAATGGAATTTGGAGTATTGACACAGAAATAACAATTTAAATTCGTTTCCATAATGTGTGAATAACCTTCATTATATACAGAACCGGGACAAAATAAAAATAAGCTCATCCAATGGTCATTCATTTGTTAAGGCTTGAAATTTCTTTTTGAATTCACATTTGAAATATCTCTATTCAAAACGGGGCTTTATCCCCCCCCCCCTTTTTTTTTGTCACTGCCCCTGAGGTAAACCATCAATTTTATTAGGAGAAATGGAGGTTTGCAGGTACAAGTAGCAGACACGCATGTTTATGTATCAGAAAACTTATTAACAGTTTACTGTTCTGTTCCCATTCGTAATAATTTACGCTTCATAACGCTAGCCATTGACGTGTGGCTATAGTAATAAAATGCGAAGTTCAGTAGAATTGAAAGCTGCCCACAACCTTCAGTTTATACTTTAGTATTTAGGGCACGCCGGCCCCATTACTTGTCGAAAGGGCATGTGAGCCATACTTCAAACCACAGAGGTCTCTAACAGGAAAGGTGGATAAAGACGACCTTCATCTCATTGTTCTGTAGGACTTGACAGACCTCATTCCAAAAACGGGGCCCTTTATTTTGTTAATTGTCTTTGTTGTATTGAAACGTATAACCAAAGATTATTTTGGAACGTAAAATAAGACTCGTTTTCAACCGGATGTGAAGACAGCGGTGCAAAATATCTTTTTATTTTATCGAGGAAAAAAAAAAGCTCTGACAATGATTATTGAATTCCAACAGAGGGAACCTAAGCATTTCCCAACAGGTGGCTCGTGTCGCCAGTGCCGCCATATTGGAGGTCTGTCAGTCAGTATAAATATGGTATATTTCTATGTAAAGAATAAATATACAGGGTGCTCGGAGATTATCTGCCAAAATTTTAAAGGGTTGTAGTCAGGATTTAAGCTGATTTTTTTTCCTGTTTTAGCATTTTAGCGAAAATGTAAAAAAAAAAAAGTTTAGTATTTTTAAAATTTCTTCAGTTTTTTTTTCTAATTTAAATACTTCCGATATTTTTGAAAATTTTGTCCCTTAGGCGAACGCTAAACAAAATAACATATTTAAAATTTCGGGCTACAAATAAAACTCTTTAGTTTTTATGAAATTATATAATTGACAATATTATTGTACAATTCTCCTTGACTTTACTACACACCATAGTTGGTAGGCACTTTCAAAATCAAAATTATTTCGAACAGGTCATTCAATATTTATCATTAGCAATTTGCTTGCATGGTTCGTTGTTAAACGATTTCGCAAGTCAGTTTTAATCAAGTTCATTTGGGAGAAAGTCCTTTCACAATCTGCCTCATGCATAGGTGTGGTATAGTTGCCGCATGCATAGGTGTGGTATACTTGCCGCATGCATAGGTTTGGTATACTTGCCGCATGCATAGGTTTGGTATACTTGCCGCATACATAGGTTTGGTATACTAGACGCATATTCAGTTATTGAACACAGTGACAGAAATTCTCCATTCATTTCATTTTGATTCAAAAACTGTAGTCACTGCAAAAATGAAAACTCCTTTCTTTACATCAGGCACCTACAAATTTCTTGAAAATACTCCATTCTGACAGTACGTCGTTTTCTTCAAATTCATGCTTGTGATCTTCGATGGCGGTCACCGAGATAAAAAATGTGAAAATTTTTAATTTTCAGGGCTTTCGCTTTTTAGCGAAAGTGGTATTAAATTTTTTCGGAAAATGCAATATCCTTTTGCAAAACGCAAAATAAAAACTAACGCAACTTAAACCCTGGTTGTAGTACACATTAAGATGAACAATATTTGAAATGGAACCTAGGTCTGAATTTCGCTCTTAGAACCTTAAAAAAGTAAGTTCAGAAAACGTTCATGTTGCACTTGTGTATACAATCAGTGCACAAGATGCAGCTCAGTTCAGCTGATCCAAGTGAGTATATGATTAAGATTGATCTTCTCATGCACTAGTGTACACATGTGCATGCTGGACGTTTTCTCAATTCACTGTTTTCCAGTACTAAGAGTGAAATTCGGCCGTAGGTTCCATTACAAATATTCTTCATCTTAACATGTGCTATCACCCTTGAAAATTTTGTCAGATATTTTCCGAGCACTCTGTGTAGTGTGTATATATACGGCGGGAAAATGAAAAATTTCCAACATTAAAGTTAATTTTTTTTTTGTTACACTTTTTGTCTATTATTATTTTTATAAGTGTACAGTAATAGTGAAAGTTTTCATGTCGCGAATTAGGTAGAGCTGCCATTCTCACTGGATAACAAGGTGATAATGATAACAATAATAATAGTGCACATATTCTTGAGATAATTTTGTGTGGCGTACGTGTGTGTGAATCCATCAAGCGAATCTTACATGATTAATAGTAATGTCATTATACCTGCAATGTCATTACTCCGTTATTACTTTTCAGCCTTACAGATCATCTCCGATGATTTGTTAAAAAGTAATGATGTTAGATGGCTGAAGGTGATGACATCATTATTATTGATCGTGTTATTTTACGATCCGCTTATGAATCTCCCTGGTTGCTTCTTTTCTTTGTGTGCTCCAAACAAGCTGGTTTTACTTCTTAAAGCCTTATGAATATAATCTGGGACATGTCGAAGGAAGGGACCTACATTTTACGTTGAATCCGAACCTCGACCGACTTACTTCACCCGAGAGCCGAACCCGGAACTCACTGGCATACGCAGGGAGGGTTTGATGGAGGGAGTTTGTAACCTAAACCCCTATTGCGATGAAATTTTGTATATACGTATAAATATATGGAGTTGTAGTTCTGTAACCCCTTTCCCCCTTATGAACTTTATGCATACGCCTATGCCAGAGCTACTGGATAGTAAAAAAAAGGGTGAATGTCGTCATATAGTAACTAAGACCCACCAAGTTACTTTGTTTGAATTGGACTTCGTTTATTTATTTACCCACATCCTCAAGTTTTAAAAAGTTTTATGAAATTATGAGTTTTGAAAAGTTTTGTTGAAGTTATAAGTTTAGAAAAGTCCAGCATCACACCGGTAGGTAGCGTGAACGTTCTTGTTGACGCCTATTAGGCACTTGATTATAAGCAGTTAAATAAGATAATGCAAAACCGGACATTGAAACAATGGATACATATTATAAATAACTAAATAATTGATGGCATCAACATTCCTATCTCGTTATAACAGGATTAAACTGGTTGTAGCAGAACCCGACAAGTGTAAACACTAACGTTCGCGCTCCTGTCGGAACAAGAGTGAACGTATCGCATGTTAAAAGGCGCATCGCGCATTCTTCGTGCCCAGGTCCAGTACATTACACTATGTAGGTAACAAGTATATAGTGAATAGAATACATCATAAAACCCAACGGTGTACCTAAAAACTAGTCCGAAGTTAATGGTTTTCTTCAGATACCTCAACACACGTTTCGCAGCTGTCCAATGCGAGTTGTCAAAACAATTCAAATACTGGCTCAATTGACTAACAGCATTGGCGACATCGGTTCGAGTGGAAGTCGCCAAATACATTAATCCTCCAACTAGCTCTCGATACGAGAACGCCCCTTCCTCACATTTCTCTTCCCTTTTCAATCTAGCATTCATATCCATGGGGCTTGCAACTGGTTTTGTTTCCAACATGTTAAAACGTTTCAGTAACTCTCTTACGTAACTTTGTTGGCTCATGGATATCACACCCTTTTCTTGGCGAAAATTTATTCTTAAACAATTTTCCTACGCCACTATACTTTTCCTCCAGTTCCTCTCGGAGGTGATTTTCAAATTTCCTCAATTTATGGGGATTTTGTGACATAAATAATATGTCATCAACATATGCCAGTATGGCAGTTAGTTGCCCTTCCTCTCTGACATAATACATGTATGGGTAAGCATGGGTTCGTATCGCCCCAAATGCCTCTATGATATCATTTAATCTCTTATTCCAACAACACTCAGCCTGTTTTCGACCATATAGCGACCTTTTCAATAATAATGTTTTCCCTTGATTTAGGGACTAAAAATTTTGACGACCTTTTGTGAGTATCGCTCTCAGGTTTTTCTACTCATTGTTATTTTAGTGAGGACTTCTTCAAAGTATTCGGGACATTCCATAAATATCTCCTCTTCGAGATTTCCATTGAAATACGCCGTCGTTACGTCTAACTGGTGAATTTCAATTCCAAGCTTCACCGCCGGGGCACCTATTAGTCGAATGGATGGATCCCTGTCGTGCTACTGTGGCAAAGGTTTCACTAAAACCAATACCCGGTTTTTGGTTAAATCCCTTTGCTACGAATCTCGCCTTACGTTTCCAGAGAGATCCTTCCGGATTAAACTTGTTTGTCGACTCCCTATGCATTTTCTAGAACAGGGCCCATCAACTAACACAAAAGTGTTATTGTTTAAAACACCCACTATTCACTTCGCTGACTAGCGCCATATACCATTCTGAAGACTCGGGGCCTTTCAGCGCATTCTGAATGGGTATCTGGGCTCCGAAGCAACCAACATTTACATGGCATGACGCATAACTTGTAATGTTTCTGTCTACTTCTCTGCTTCGTAGCGAAATAATATTTCTATCGCAACAGAGTTTTTTTTTGTTTTTTTTTAAATCAAACTCCTCTCGTTCACCTACAGGCTCGCCCCCCGGGTCATTGGGGTCATTTTCCACTCCCGTCTCCCTGCCCATGTAATATGTGGTTATCTTGGCTCCGCGTTCCAGGGGGGTCAAATAAAGCTCGATGAATGAGTTCACTTTCCGACAATAACTCAACTTTCGCATTAGATTGCAATACATCCCCCTCAAAGAACTAGAAACAGAAAAAATACATTTTTCGGGGAAATAAATTCTAAAAGCTTTGCTCGCCTCGGAGTAGCCTACAAAAATTCCCTTATCGGCTCTCGCAGACAACATGTGCTTAGGTCGATTATTTAGACAATAAGCTACACATCCAAACGTTTTGAAATAAGACACGTTTGGTATCATTTTGTACCATAATTCATAAGCCGTTTTTTCATCTATGGCTTTGGAGGGACATCTGTTTCTGACATGATTAGCTGTGTTTATAGCCTCTGTCCACAAGTTTAGCGGTAGATCCGATTGGCTTAACATACAACCTCCCATCTCAGCTAACGTTCTATTTTTACGTTCAGCCACTCCGCTGTCACTAGCTAGTTCATCAACATTCTATACACACGTACGTACAGTACAGGAGGGAGACTCCTATCAGCCTGGCGATTTACAAGCAAGTGAGCGACACCGGAGAACAGGTTTCTAGTCGCATGTTGCAAGGCACAGTGCGCATGCGTCGCACCCAGGTCCAGTGCATTACACTATGTAGGTAACAAGCATATAGTGAATAGAATACATCATAAAACCCAACAAGTATAACTCCCATATGGCATAATGACGTGATATTTTCCTAAATAAACTTAGTTTTGAGAACTTTATAGGGTCCCCTACCTCGCTATAATTTAATTTGGGGGTGAGTTTACGATACCCCCCTCCACGGCCCAAAGCACGAAGGGTCCTTTATATTTCACACACACGCGTGGCCAGAGGCGCCAATTCTAAGGGCCCTAGGTCCCGTCGGTGCTCAAAAATAGTTGGGCATTCGGCCCCTTTCCCAAAATTTATTGTACACGCGGGTTCTTCCATTCGGGGCCCCAACACTTTCTTCAAACTGGCGCCCCTGAATGTTGCATATCATTATTCTCTTAAAAGTATATTTTAGGGAAGACTTTAAAGAGGTCTTGCAATATTAAAACTAGCAACCATCTCAAGCTTGCTTGCTCTTTTTTTTTTCTATTTTATTATTATTATTATCTATACGTGTCTACGCTCTTGGTAGAACTTGAAAGACTTGGTAGACTTGAAACGGGCATTGCCAAGCAGTTAAAATTCACTTTTATAAGTTATTCAGATGTGTGTCCAGAACATTCCTGACTGTTCGGCATGTATGTGAAGTTGATGTATTGTGAAGTGACCCTCTGCAACTCAATGTAGGTGTTGAGGTCAATCTCAGGTTTTTGCAGGCTTCTGTGCACTGGGGATTGGTATTAGCAGGGCTGTCCAGAAGAAAACTATTGGTAGTATGCGGTGCTGGCTTAATTAAGGAGTATTGAAATTGCGGGGTCGCTGGAGTTGGTGACGTCAACGCTCCGCACTGACCGGCATTTGCCTGGTCGTCTATGATCTATCCAAGTCCAAGGCGATAGTTGCCATTTTTATCAGTTTTTCATTCCTCTCCTGGTCGTACGCAGGATATTATTTTGAGGGTTCGGGGCGGGGGGGTCCTCATTTGTTTCCATCCAAGCTTGTTTTGCAAATGACTAGGAAAAAAAAGGCTGAACTTGGTTGAAAATGGCCCAAAAACCAGCAAATACGAAAACTTTCTTGAGACCTTGAGAGTATGCGGTGCGTACCCTGTATTTTTCAAAATTTCTTCAGAGAATGCGGCACACACAGCGCTTACCCTTTGGGGACAGCCCTGAGTATTGCGTCTGTGGTTGACGAAATTATTGGGACAACGTCAACTCTTTCCATATGCCACGTATCTTTGATTTCATTATTATTATCATTACAGGAAGTGGAGGCGTTTTTTAAGAGTTTCAAAATTTAAATTTCGCTTGCCGACTCGTATCCGACCATTATGAAAATAACAGATATCTTAAATGCGTTCTTGAAAAGTTATTCATATTACTAAATCTGATACCCTTTTACCCATCTTGGTATCTGATATCCGGGATGTTTTCAAAGGCTTATAAATCTTATATTTAATTTCTTTTAATTAATTCTTTAAATATTTGATATTTGAAACTTTTTTTGTCAAAAGGTCTTCAGATGTCTGATACTTTATACTTTTTTTAAGGGACCTTCAAATATCAGATATCTGGCACAAAGAAATAATCTCCAAATGTGTGTCATTTAAATCTTACCTTACATCGAGATTTCCTACTTCGGATTATTTATTTTTTAAAAAACGAGTTTTTGCATAATTCTTTAAAATTAAAAATACGCCCAAGAATTTCTACGAAGGATCTAAAACCAAATTTGCATGTAAGTCGTAAAGAAGATTTAAATCGGAGATCCTAACCTAGTTATCCTTGAGCCTATAACCTAATCCTAGATCCTAACCTCGTTTTAAAGATCCATTCGAAATCCTGTCTGTTCGACGGTTTTTACTTTTAACAAAATGGCGACTTTCAAATCCAAACACTCTGATCAAAGCGAGTTTGGTGAACAAAGCTTCTTATATAAATAAGGAAATGAAAAATAAAAAAAAGTTGTGTTCTGCAAAATAAGCGCTTTCGATTCCCAGAATTCGTATGTGCGCGTTTGTTTAAGTTTTCACTATTTTAATAGCAAGTTTATACCATTTTTCCATGTTGTTGCGTAATAATGCTTTTAATGCGATAAGAGTTCACCGTAACCGCTGAGTGCGAAGGCGTTTTGGTGTATTCGACGAACCTGACGCCATTTTCCCCCATGCTCCTTTGTGCATGTGCGTAATTCATTTCTGCTTGCGCATCAAAACTGTTGGTATATTTATAATCAAAACCATGTTTTTGTGACGTTCAAAGAAGCTATGGTAACCTTTTAATATGCCATTTTTTTTCTTCGGGGAAAAGGTGACGCACAGAAAATTTAGATGTTGGGGGTTGGGGTTACAGAGCTACAACTCATATATTCAGGGGCGGCTCGAGTTTGATTTTGAACCCGGGCGGCCTGGCGCGGATTGCTTTTTGGCGCCACTCCCCCCTTGGCGAAAATACGAGATTTTCACAAATACACAGTGAGCCATATAGCCTACCCTATAAAAATGGCCGAAAGTTTCTTAAATGATTTCTCTAAAGTTGTCTCTAAGAATTTTTCTAAACTTGTCTTTTTTAAAGAGATTTTCTACTGTTGTGTCAATTAAAAAGATTTTGAACTTGTCTTCAGTTTGGCGCCCTCCTCTAAATGGGGCCCGATTCGCCCTTCTCTTAAGCCGCCCCGGCATATATTCATATATATACACGCAAATTTGCATCGCATTGCGAGGAAGGTTATGACCCCACATCAACCCAGTGAGCGTTATTGAAAGTTTTTGATTTTACCATGTTTGGCGCAGTATCGCCCAGATGCCCTTCCGCCATAAAAAAAAATCCAAACATACATATACGCATTAAAGTTGGCTTGAATTCCTTTGAAAGGAAGTTTCGTTTTAAAGGAGGAAAATATGTTTCTATCAAGCTAACGTTTTCGATCGAACGACGGATAAGCAGTCTGGAAATTTGTTTCGACGCAATTCGTCATGTCTCTGCCGAAATATTTGTAAACAACGTGCTGACTTCCATAACCTCATTCGTGCTAATTGCGATTGAAATATGTCATTGGGCAGCCATTGCTCTTTTATTTATATTTATTTATACCTATGCAAGTGAAGGAGAAGGGTTTCGGTCACTAGTTCACTCCTGCGGCTCTGAGACGTGGAGTTTAACGAGTAGCATTACTTCCTATAACCAACTATAACGAATCGTATAACCGACTATAACTAGTCCTATAACCAGGAGCGTAGTTAGATGATCTTGCGCCCAGTTACGGATATTTTTCCTGCTGGTTATTTCAGTCGGTTCTACTCCCTCCCTCGCCTTCTTTCGTGGCGTGGGACTCCACCCCCCCCCTTAGCTACGGCCCTGCCTATAACCCAGTTCCGGGTTTAGGTATAGGCCAAGTAGGCCCAGGCCTAGAACCCCGCAAGAACCTGCTATTATCGGAGTTTAGATGTTACTTTAATCTTGTTTATTTACAAATATCCGAGAAGATTATTAACAAACCTTAATAGTGAAGTTAATGAACTTCAAAGAAAAAAACTCGATTTATGGACTGAATACGTTGGGGCAACATTCTTTAGGGGGGGCCATTCTATCCTTCCGACCTAGGACCCGTAAAAACCTTAATCCAGCACTGCTATAACCGACTATAACGAGTCCTAGAACCGTCTAGAAACCAGCTTGCGAGTTCTATGCCTAGAAGGTTCTATTGGCAGCTCCATACACTAGATGCAGACCAGCCATTCCAACATTCGTGTTTGCACGAGTTTTACGACGCAAGGACAACAAGGGTCATGCTGCATTGGGACTTACAGTTTTCCGAGGAATCAGAAGCCCTCATGTCTTTAGGAACTAACCCACGAACTATGGTATACAGTTCGTCGGTAAGAAATGGGCAATGTTATGCATACGAAGTCCACATGACGCATAACGAAGGCAAAAAAAAAAAGGCTAGTTTCTGAGCCTTCTAACGATGGCTTCTAACAGGAAAGGGTGACTTGGAGAAAGTACTTTTTAGCCTTAGGGAGTCCTTATTTCCCGTTAAAGGTTTGCACAGGGACTTTCGGATCACCCTGTACATCATTTTGAAGGTGGGTTTGGAATATAGATCAGGGATTTTTCCTTTTTCTAAATTTTGTTCTTTTCTAAAATAGGAAACGTATGTTGAGAAATATTTTACACGTTGCTTTATTTTTTAAAAATTAAAAAAATTCGTTTGGGACGCGTTCTCAACGAAAAGCGTTCGTTTTGTTCGTGAACTAATTCGTATATTTGATAACGATGACATAAACTGCCCAGACGGTTTTTATTTGTTTTTATGAACGGCTTTTGAACGCCTGCATCGGATTTGGCGAAAGGAGGACAAGGCCAACGAGTCATTCATACAAGACAGACATAACGGAAAAGGGCGCCACCGCCCTGAATTTGTTCTTTCTTTTCCAAGTGGAAATACCCCGATATTATTGCCAAAATGTGAAATTTCAGTTACCTAATCCTAAAATTTATTAAAAAAAAGAAAAGAAAAAGGAAAGAAAATGCTGAACCGATATTTTTACCCGATGGATAGTCCTTCCCCCCACCCCACCCCAGCACTATATTAACGGATGGGCCACAAGTGTTCCGATCTAAACAGGGGTCCCAAATTAGCGAAGTTTGTTCATTATACATTTTTCTTATATTCCTTTAAATATTCTTATCTCATCTACATATATATATACAGTGAAAATCGGTTATAACGACCTCCAAGGGACCGTGCAAATTCGGTCGTTATAAACGATATCTTTTTAAAATCATATTAGCATATAGTAATCTAGAGTTTTATATATTATTTTGACAGCAAAAGCTACTAAAAATTTTGGTTTTATAATTAAATGAAAATATACTTAATTATAATGAATTTAATTTCCGTTTATATTATGTTATAGACACACTAAATACATAGCACTTCCTCAGTTTTTAAATTGAAAAAATTCTAGAAAATACTAAAGTATATAATGTAGAAAACAAATCTAATGAATAGTATTTATTATATTATACTAATGACTTCAGAACAGTGCCGGTTTAAGAGTTTTAGGTTCTACACTGAAAAGCCCACTTACCCGTTTACAAATTTGATTTGCCCGGAACCTGCTATGCATTTACTTATTAGATAACTTCACATTTTAAAATAAGGTACTTTTAGCTCATTACTAATTAGCCCGGATGCTCTTGCGCCATAAAAATCCAAACAAACTAACTAACTAAACTCATTACTAATTGTCAAACACTATCAATTATTTTTGTAGCGTTTGGTCTCTTGTACATTAACTAAAATTCTTGATAGCCTTGAGGAGATAAGCATATTTTTCAGCCCCCAGAAGTACTCGTTAATTTTCTCAGCCCCATATAGGTGCCCATGTTTATATGCAATGGAATCTGTTTCTATAACGATTTTCTAAGGATAGAGAAAAGATACCGTTAGCAGTTTATCGCTAATAGACAAGGTTGAGTCTTACATTATATTCTATTTATAATCGGGGTAGTGGGAAATATCGTTACGGACAGATTATATTATTATCGTTAGATTAGATTATTATCGTTACGGACAGTGTAGTTAATCATCATATAAATCATTTTTACTGGATATGTATATCAAAGCGAACATTGCGTATTTGTTTTTAACGTTCAAAGTTTTACAAAGCTTGAACTCATAATATTCGTCACGTCTCCCTCCCCCATCACTTTTATTTTTTAGTCACGTTTTGTTCTGCCAAATATAACGCCAGGTTTCAATAATTTCCTGCCGAAAGTTGACAGTCGTAAAAAATAACATTATCAACATCAATTTATTTTTAATTTAATTAAACATTCAATTTTCTTAATATGTTGTAGGCAAGTACTGGATATATTATGTGTATATACCTTTCTATATAATAATAATAATATAAAAAAAAGGCGAAGAAGACCAAAATTACTCTACATTTCAAATTGGTGGTACGATAGGTATGCCTAAGTCTTCTGAAAAAAAAGAGAGCTGGCGCAATCCGCCATTTTGTTGCCATCGTATCACGTGATCCTCTTCACTGCTGTGTTAAAGTTGAGTGATTTACAAGTGTGTTATTTTTAATAAAATAGGGTGAAATGGGTGAGTGTTCCGCTGGGAATGTTTCTAATCATTCGAGAAATAAACATAGAATGTTGAGATTTGCAACAGATCCCTATAAGAAGAAGAAGAAAATGAACTATATATTTTCCAATGGTAAACTTTGTATTATGAAACCGGGTGTACAACAAAATGGCGGCCTAGAATTCTAGAGCACCGGGTATACCCGAGGCGACCGATTATGTCACAACTTCGGGCGCGTAAGGTCGAAGATTAATGAAAAGTTCATGGAATGTTCTTTACTTGAACCTTTTCCTTGAAAAATACATGGACATTTTTATTCCATGCAGCTGAAGCCAGACGTACTTATTATCCATACATAACTATCTTTTCCTTTGCCTACATAATCGTACCATTGCGCCATAATACACGGACAAGCGTTGCCATTTAAAATAGTAGTTCTTAAAGTTCTAACCATCATTTTGATTAATTCATCGGATAAAGCTGGGAACATTGAGACTAACTTCGTGTGGTGAAGGGGACGCTGCACTCTGAAAAAGAACTACTGCTTTATTTTAGTGGAACCGGCTCTTTGCGTCCTTCAAAAGTTTCACTTCATCTCATTCAAATTCTGTGTGCACCATCTGTGCAACCTAGTATCCCCAATGCGATCCTTCCCTTGGGGTTAACACCGCGGGGCATCAAACAATGACGAGGAGCATGGGAAATTCTCCAAAACTGAATCTGTTACGATTGAGTGAGGATGGCATGTGGGTGGTAGGATACCCCTGCGGTTTCAGTCCCGTAATTATAATAACGGATAGCAAAGTCTCCAAGGATGGCGAAGAAAACCGCCAAATCTAGCGTTCTTTGTGCTTATGGTTGCCAAAGTTTATGTTTCAGTGGAGCTCTTGTTGGCAGATGGCTTGAAAGGAAGCTAAATTAAAACGGTTGCGGTTTTAGATATATTTGGTGATCGGATATAACTTTGGGGAGAGAAAGAGTAATCCATATGATAATTCATATTCTTAAGGATGTCACATTCCAATTTTTAGCTTTTGGGAATTCGGCGTCACCGACTCTGTCCACCTTTGCCAAAAATTTCCCACACAATCTACGAGGGAAATCACCCTATAGGCGACAGCTCTGAGTTCAGTGAAAAGTGATCGTTCAGAGAGGTAGTCTCCCAGTGGGGGTTTGGCAAGGACCATTATGTCTCTGGGAGACCAAACGTTTTTGTGGAAAAGTAGTCGCTTAGAGAAAATTTATTATATTACAAATATTTATATTTACAGTGACCCCAAAAATTCATAATACGCCTACTTTTTCTTATAGAAATTTACTTTTCAAAACGAACAATTAATTCCGATGAAATGCAATCATTTTTTTAAATATTTTATAGAACTAATAGGTAATTAATTCCTAAAAGTTACTTACATAAAAGGGTTTGAAAATGAAAATAAAAAAATGTATTAAATAAACAGTTGCATATTGTTAGTTAAGAAACTTGAGAATACAGGTATATTTTGTATTACTTCTAAAATATAAAAAGAAATGCTAATATTTTGTTGCATGACTTACAGACTTAGTGACTTACAGACCAAGTGTTTTGGCACCGACCGCATCAAGTTTTTGGTTGTGTTTGACGAAATTTTGTCCCATTATTCCAGTAGACAGTTTCAAATAAAATTTGCTTGTTTTGTGATACCTTTGTGCGGCTATTTTAGGCATAGACCACGAGCTTTCGATAATTTCTTTGACTGGAGTGGGATGTGCAGTTGCTGCGTACAGTTACAAAATTACCACATTTTTACATTATGTACTGTATTGTTTGAGTTATTTTCATGTGGGATTGTGAATTTTCCATCTAAATTCAATTTAGTGGCACAGGTTTTTCATGAATATGTCTAAAACCTTGTGGTTCGTGGTGCCATCAATGAAGACAGGCTTTCCGAGTCGCGTTTTCTGCCGACCAACATCCCACCATCTTGAATTCACCACGTTTGGCCGTTGAAATTGAATGTTTTGGACCAAGGACAGTCTTAGATTTCCTTCAAACAACCCACACTACCAAAAATATTAATTTTTCTCTCAATCACAAAAAATTGCTGTTTTCCAAAAGTTTTGGATCTTTCATAAATGGGTTTTAGCAAATCAAACGCTTGCGTTTATTTAGCCAACTAATTTTTGGTTTTTTTAGCTACTCCATCGTCGTGACCAGCCTTTCAGATGACATTGCTTACAGTTTGTACCCAAATACGCCTGTGGTTGCAGAGTTTTCTACGACAAGCTTAATTATTCACCTTTAAACTGTTATTGTTAAACTTTTAAATCCAATTCGATTTCTTTTATTATTATACGTTTTGCAATTGAACACTCGGGATGGGATATCTTTCATTCCACTTTCACCTTTATTTTTAATCAGTCCATCCTTTCAATACTTTCCAATTATTTTATGGACACTTAGATGGCTTTTTCCAATAATAGTAGCAATTTATGGTGAAAAGATCTACCCTTATTTCGTAACCTTAAAACCAACTTTCTTATCTCAATAGTTGTTTTTTTTTCTGAAATACATAGAAACTTCTCGAATTTCAATTTGATATATATATATACACACACACAATAAAAATCGTTTATAACGATGCCGGTTATAATGACCAACTGCATATAATGACGGAATTTTTACAAGAAGTTTGGTTTGCTATTCTACTCCATACTAAATATATCGGTTATAACGACGACACTTGCTGTAACGACGACACTTGCTGTAACGACGGCGATTTTGTAGTCTACGTAGATTCTAAGTAGGGAAATTCGTATCGGATATAACGACGCGACTTGACAGTCATAAAGCAGAACCACGTAGGTTAGTTATTAAAATTTAAAGTTAGTTATCAAAATTTAAGCTTTATTCTAATCTTGTTTATTTACAAATGTAAGAGTAATTTTTATCACTGCTAAACCTGAATATTAAAGATAGTGAACTTAAAAAGTGATTTATTAATTGAATATCACGAGGGTCATATTCTTTAGGGGCCTATTCTATTTTTTCAGCGTAGAGCCCACAAAACTCTTAAACCGGCACTGTTCGGAAGTCATTAATATAATAAATACTATTCATTACATTTGTTTTCTACATTATATACTTTAGTAGTATTTTCTACATTTTTTTTCAATTTAAAAAACTAAGTATTATGTATTTAGTGTGGCTATAGCACAATATAGTAGGCTATAAACGGAAATTAAATTCATTATAATTAAGTATATTTTTATTTAATTTTAAAACCAAACAGTTTAATACTTTTTACTGTTAAAATAACATATAAAACTCTAAAATGCATTACTATATGCTATTATGAATTTTAAAAGATATCGGTTATAACGACCGAATTTGCACGGTCCCTTGAAGGTCGTTATAACCGACTTCCACTGTATGTGTAACGAGATCAATATTTTTGAAGATATAGTAGATTTTCTCAAAGGTTGGTAAAAATTTAGGTTATATGACTCGAGTTTAAAGAACATTAATGGTACGGGAAAAAAAGATTTTTTCAGGAGTATTTTCTTTTTTACATTAAAATTATCTAATCATTATTTAGACCTAGCAGTCAGTTTTATATGAAGATCTTATAACAATACATCGATAAGTAAGTAAGTGCCTTGACTTTTATGCACAAACCTCAAAATTTGCATATTTTATGTCAAAATTCGCAAATTAAATATGAAATTTTGTACGAAAAGCAAGTATATTCTCAATTTTTGGAGCAACTTTATATCATTGCCAGGCATGGGAGCCCCAAGGGGGTGCACTTGCACCCCCTTGGTTTATGAAAAAAGGGAGAGGACTGAATCCACAAGAAACTGTAGTCCAACAACATTATTCAATTGGAATTTTTCCTGGATGTACAGCCCTTGCATGTAACTCTGGGGGCGCTCATGTTGCCAGGTTCATATAGTATAATAATGTTTTGTTCTTTGGCAGAGTCGATTTTAACAATCGTCAGGAAGATGTGACTTCTCTTTTTCTTTTTTAAATCGAAGTGTTCTTGCTAGATTCATCTGTAGTATTTCGTTTCCATCGCAAACGATTTTCATCTTAACGATTCTGTGCTATTGCTAGAATCGCGAGATACGTGCTTTTAAACCGGACAGTTCGTTTGTTCATCATTATCCTCAAATGGGTTTGGGATGCAAATTTGATCTTTTGTAAATTGTTGACCAACTGGTTTCATTTTTAAAAAGTAGCAGTAGACAACCTCACTTCCTGCTTTACGCTGCTAAAAAAAAAAAAAATGAATCAAATTTTAGGTCGTGCTGTAATATTGTTTGACTTGATTTTACGACGCGTAAAACTAAAGCCACTGAAATCGGCGGGAGGCCACGCGCTGATGTGTGACGTCACCACAAGAGGCTGCCGACTTTTCGGCTTGCCGTATGGTGGGATAATTTCCAAAATCATAGAAGAAAATTGTTTAAATTTGATTTTACAGACAAACGGCAATAAATATAATATAGGTGGCGCTAATAAAGCATGCTTTTTTGTATTTTTTACATTGCAAAATAAAATATTGATATTTATTTTTTCGTTCAGGAGGAGGACAATAAAAAAAGCTAAATCGTATAACAAAAATAATGAATTGAAAAAAGAAAGTACGAACAAATATTAAAGAAAGAATCGTAGAATTTATTAAGCTTTGGAAAAGATGAGATGTTCGCAAACAAAATACATACGGCATTTTCTCCCATTAAGGACTTTCAGGGGCTGGAGAAGAACGTTATTAAATAGAAATAGTTATTGATCGGAATACGTGCAATTTTATGACACTTTAACTGGAACCGCAAAATACCGTCATTAAACAGGAACATTCGTTTACATAAACACAACGACGTTAAACGAGCAAAAGCTAACGTTCAACCCTGAACTCACTCCCGAAATCCAAGTCAAGACCATATATTGTGATGAATTTCGACTTCTGTAGAAAATCGTTAATTCCCCAGCTATATGTATACAGTCATTGTACGATTTGCTTGTTTGCTTGCTTCCTTGCTTTTCTTTTCTTCCTTCCTTCCTTCCTTCCTTCCTTCCCCCTCTTTCTTCCACCCTTCCCTTCTTTCTTTCTTTCTGTCTGTCTGTGGCATATTGCGTTATTTGCCAGGGCAAAATTAAAACTTCCAATGAATAAAAAAAACTTGTACTCAAGCCCGGCATCGATTTCGGGACGATATTGTAAGGAAACTCAATTCCCTTTGACATCGGTCCGCTTTTAGGCAGAATACATCCGGCCACGTTACTCATAGGTTAAAATCTCGTATCGATGTACCTTATCATGTCGCGCTTTTTTGCTCATTTGATTACCAGAAATCCATACGTTGTCAATTTTCCACAGAGGTGACAACATTTGTATGACAAATCAACATTACCATTTGTTATGCAACAGGATATTAGTTTGTTTTTTTTTAACAAATGCATGAATGTGTTTGAAAGAAACATTAAATACGTTTTCATTTTAAGGAAAGAATTGTTCAACTATTTTTTTTTTTATACGCATGTATATTTCACTCCTAAAAACATCTATTTTTAAATGGTTGAATGTTATTTATAAGAAACAGTCGTTAACTGGAAAATGGGATTTTAATTGTGGCTCTGCAAAAGTCTGCGAAATGTCCTCGAAGGGCATTTCGGGACTGGGGTATCCGTCCTTTATTAGGAAGTGTCCACTATTCGGAAGTGCACATTATGGAAGTTTCATTCGTCCTGCTAAAATAAATTCATATATGATATACACGCGAGTTACCAGTCCTCGTTGCCCTGACAACGCCAATTAAAAAATGGGCTTGCTTGAGAAACCCCGCGAGTGGCGCTGTGGTCGCGCTTGACTTGACTGACTTTGAAGATGATAATCTCGGGGCTAATGAACGCCATTTAAATTAAAGTTGTTTCCTTCCCATTTCTTCGTAGTTTTTCTTTCCGTTTTTTCTCTCGGGCATCGCACGGCTCGCTGGTTTGCTAATGTTGTCCTGATTTTTCAATTTTCGTATTAATAAATGTGATTGCGAAGTGCCGGTTACTAAATACGGATTTTCTGGGTCAGTGCCTCTAGCTTATCTCTTTAATACGTACACATAAATGACGAATCATCACCGCCAAGAACAAACGATGTTGTGAAGAGCACGGCCTGTCCTTTTTTTTTATAAATAATTATTTCGTGATTTACATTATGTTCCTCTTATATACACGGTGTCTCAAAAACATTGACCGCAGCTCTAATTTCTTAAATATCGATTCTAGACATATGTATTAAATTGGAAAGTGGCGTAAAAAAAAGGTGCAGAATTTTATGAAATCGATTAAAATTGCAGAGGATTATTTTTTGAAAAAATACAAAATTTAAATTTTTATACAGTCCCTGTACACAAAAATTTCCAATAAGTGAAATGTGCCCCATAATCCAATAGGTCAATATACAAAATTTCAGCATTCTAGTGGATAAAAGAACCAGAGATATCAAAGTCCAAAATAACTAAATCACAACACTCTTTGAAGGGAGCAATAGGTACTACATTCCGTGAAGAAGGGAAATTCATTCTGCTAAGCCACGTTATTTTGGGTCTTTCATTAGGGATTTTCATTATACATATTTATTTCTAGTGTTTCATCATTGATTTTCACCTTTTAATGAAGGAATTTTTCGTTCCCTCATAATTTATTCTTAGCATTAAAGAGTAATTGCTCTTGTTTCGGTATTTTTTCGAATCTTTGTGGAACACTGGGAGGGTCTCGCTCCCAGTTGAACTGCTGGTCTAGACGGATTCTGGAGTTAGATTTAGTTTTCCTCTTTCGTCCTTTTCTTTCTTAAAAATTTTGCTTCAAACTTGACCTTTCTACATCAACTTTGAATTTCCAAAATTATTTGGGGAGGTGGTGGGGCAGCCACATATTATCTAAATATATGTATTACAATAGATGTAAAATTGCAATTTATCTTAATTTACACTGAAAAACGAACGACAATGAAAAAAGAACACCAAGAAGGAATTGCTGGATGGTTATGAAATTTGCATATGTTAATGGGGTGGAGTATACGTAGTCCTGATTTTAATTTCAGGATCAACCAGTTAACGCTTACGCCAAAACATGCTATGCTATGCAAATTATAGTCGGTGGTATTTAAGGAGAAGGGCGAAGTGGGTTTATTCAGTAGTCGTACTATAGACACTTGCGAAGACTCTGAAGAAGCTACAATAAATGGACGTGGAAGACCTATACAATTTCAGTAGTTATCGAACTTTGAGAGAGGTCGTCTAGTGGGATTCCATGAGGCCGGTTGGTCGTATCGTCGTATTGCGGAGCGAATTGGACGGGAAGTATCGGTGGTGATACGATGGTAGCGTAGATGGTCCGAGGAACATTCCCACACGAGAAGACGTGGAACCAGGGCTCACAGACGGACTGATGAGCGGACAGATCGACGCATAAGAAAAGCGGCGTTGTCAATCAGAACATTCACTGTGTCGCAAATTCGAGCTGCCGTTGCACCTGAGGTGAACATGAATTATTTCTTGAACCCCCGTCGCATGGCACAATAATAATACGCAGGACTGTCCATAAGATTTCAAAATTTGAAGGATTTGTGCTGAAAATAGGGGGGGGGTGATAGATCCCCCCCCTCTTGAAACGAATTTGTAGAAAATTGTTCGTATGAGAGGGGAGGTTAATCCCCCATTTGTTCATGCCCTGATGGGTAACATGAACTACTTTTCGGGTAACATGAACTACTTTTGACATGAACACATTTTTTGCCATCGTGAGTCAGGGGCATATCAATTAAAAAAAAAATTCTGGTGGCGTGGGAGGGGGCTCAAGCATGTTTTAAAAAAGCTTAAGTGATTCACTGTCAAGGAGAACAATGTAATATGTTATCTAGTGGGGGGAGGTTTTGAGCCCCCCCCCCGACCCCCCCATTTCCTAGGCTGCTGCTGTGAATATTCAAGGTAACGAAGTTCTGCTCTAACACAAAACAAGAACTGTTAGTACTGACAGTGTCCCCAAATGAATGCAAAACGTTCACACATAATTTTAATACTCTGTTGTATGTAATCTTATTACAAGAGTCTTGTATGTAATCTTATTACAGGGTCAAGACTTTGATTCATGCACACACTGCTTTAAACCATTATTTGCTATGAATCTGGTAGATATGCCCAGGGCTGGATTAAGTTTTCGTGGGACCGCAGGCAATTTTTTGTCTGGGCCCCTTGTCGCACAAATTGTCTGGGTAATTTTTTTTTTCTTTCTTTCTTTTTTTTTTGAGAAAATAAGGGAAGAAAGAAATAAACAAATCCTTTTTTGAATTGAAAATTATTTAAAACAAATTACGTATGTGTAGGGGCACTTCAAAAAATTAAAAATAAATAACGATAATATGAAATTTTGATTCATGATGTACAGATTGTAGAATTTAAATGAGAAAGCTTTTCTTCCTCGCTCTTTTCTCAGCAAAAATATGAATCATTTTCTTGTAATTAATATTATTTAGTGCATCCTTTTCTACGTATAATACATTTAAACAACTTAATTTTGACTTACTTAAAGAAATTTTGTAATTTTTTTTTTACATGTTGTAACATCATGGTCTTTCTCTATTTGCATTCGAAAAGTAGCGTTCGGTCTTTACGGCTCCAGGCCCCTAAAAAAATAAAATAAAAGTTAAACCAAAAAAAAAAGCAGTCCTCAGACGTTTGCCTTTTTTTAGATTATACTATAATACGGCCCTGATTATGAAGAAGTTTGCGAATTTATTTACTTCCAGGTGGGCCTGCAACCTCTAAAAGACGCGAAATTTAATCCTGTTTCTCTGTTCTGCAAAACTGAAATGGAATAGTAAGCATAACAGAGCATCTGCCTCTCCTATGTGTGAACATCTGCTGCAACGTCATTTTTGAAAAAAGAAAAAGAAAAAACAATAATCCAGGTGTCGCCCTTTGTCCAAACGATTTATTGATGCCAACGCCTTCAAACGATTTTATAGAAAACTCGTTTTGGAGGAAAGTTTTTTTGAAAGAAGTTTTTGCGATCCAGCAAAACCCTTTGAATTAAGTGTTGGGTAGGAGGAACTTATAAAATAATTCTATACAACGTTTGGTAATAATATGGTTTTAGGGTGCCAGTTTTAATCCGCGGTGTATGTGTGTTTGTATGTATGCATGTGGTGTATTTTGGAAAAGTTGGCCGAGCTGGCGGCACTGTGTTTCCAGGAGATCTTGATTTAACTGGTACGAATCAGAAGCTTCAAAGTGCCATACACGCCAGATTTTAATTCTGGTAAATTATTGTCATATTATGGACTAGCATTCTGTATTGGATTGTGTTGATGTTATTTTGTATTGCCATAGAGTATTTTCAAATCGACTGCCCTTTTAAAAATGTCATTCAAATTCTTGAATACCTTTTTTTTTTTTCCCCTGCGTCCCTCGAAGGATCCGTCTCCGACTCCACTCTGTCTCGAACTTTACTTCTCCGGGCAAAATTCTGAAAAGAAAAAACACCATTGAATGCCTCTTCTTTCTTCTTCTTCCTCCTCTTTCTTTGTGGCTAAAGTGGGCTCCTGAGAGGTTATTTTTCGTCCCATCTGTCGCCTAGCAATTACATGTAGTAGATTCAAATTCTGTAACCTCCTACAAAAAGTGTGAGTTACAACCGCCTTTGTTAAAAAAATTGGTTCTTCCATTCCCGATAACGCATGATTCACTCTATAGCCCGGTCAAAGGCCTCGGAGCAAGTTCACGAATTGCGAAAAAAAAAAAAAGTGCGTACATTTGTTTTTTAATATATTTACGATCAGTTCTGACTAAATTATCCGGCTTTTATGACCGGCGAACGGCTCAGTAGTTTCTCTTTAGGGGTTCGTCCACAAATTGAAAAAGTAAAATTATGTGTTTCATACAGGGGCGGGTCGAGGTTGATTTTGAACCCGGGCGACCTGACACCGATTACTTCTTGGCGACCCCCTCCCCCTCCTCCGGCGAAAACAGGAGATTTTCACAGATGCACAGTGAGCCATATACCCTATAAAAGTGGCCAAAAGTCTCTGAAAGAATTTCTCTAAAAATGTCTCTAAAAAATTCTTTAAACGTATCTCTTTTTAGAGAGATTTTCTACTGTTGGGTCAATTAAAAAAAATTGAACTTGACTTCAGTTTGGCTCCCCCATCCAAACGGGGCCCCGGGCGATCACCTGGTGCTTAAGCCGCCCCTGGTTTTATATTTAAAGTATCCGGTTAGGCTAAAATGAAAATTTTTTTTGTATACAACCCATAAACGCTGACAAAGAAATTTCGAAGTAAATTTAGTTGGTGTGTAATATATTTCTGAACATAGGAAACAATTTCGTAGTTCTAGCAGACACGCGATTTTGCTACTTTGCAACGAAAGTGATAAATTTAGACTTATAGGTCTCTAGGAATTGGTGATCAAACGTTGTGTCCCTCACCCAGAAAATATTTCCGGTATCTGCTCGTGGTCGTATAAGGCCTATTTCTTAAATAGAGTAAATATCGGTTATAACGACCTGCAAGGGACTGTGCAAATTCGGTCTTTATAACCGTTAGTCTTTATAAACGATATCTTTTTAAAATCATGGTAGCCTATAGCAATGCCCTGTAGAGTTTTATATATTATTTTGACAGTAAAAAGTATTAAACTTTTTGGTTTCGAAATTAAATAAAAATATATTAATTATAATGAATTTAATTTCAGTTTATATTATGTTATAGCCAAACTAAGTACATAGTACTTTCTTAGTTTTTAAATTGAAAAGATTGTAGAAAAACAAATGTAATGAATAGTGTTTATTGTAACATACTAATGACTTTCGAACAGTGTCGGTTTGAGAGTTTTATAGGCCCTACGTTGAAAAAATAGAATAGGCCTCTTAAGAATTTGACCCTCGTGATATTCAGTTAATAACCCAAGTTTTTTCTTCTTCTTCTAAGTTTATTATCTTTAATATTCAGGTTTAGAAGTAATAAAACTTTCTCAGACATTTGTAAATAAACCAAATTCGAATAACGCTTAAATTTTAATTCACTTTAAATTTTAATAACTAACCATCTGGTTCCGATTTATGACTGTCAAGTCACGTCGTTATATCCGATACGAATTTCCCTAATTACAATCTACGTAGACTACAAAATCGCCGTCGTTATAGCAGGTTTCGTCGTTATATACGATGTCGTTATAACCGATATATTTAGTGTGGAGTAGAATAGCAAACCAAACTTCTTGTAAAAATTCCGTCGTTATATGCGGTTGGTCGTTATAACTGGCGTCGTTATAAACGATTTTCACTGTACTTTAAAAGGGAAAAAAAGACTACAATAGACTTTTTAAAGACTACAGTCGTTAGCGTACGCAGGAAGTTCATGGGGGGAGGGTTACAGAGCTAGAACTCCATATATTTATATGTATTATATATAATAATTATAAAATATTTATTATATATTATATATTATTTATATATATATATATATAAATAATTTCAAGCGCAGTGGTTATAACTTCACCAATGCCCCACTTCCCCATGCACGCTAGTCACTTGAATAAAAAATTGATATAGTAATTATTTTTTTTCCAATGTTCAAATAAAAATTTTCTGATTTATTTTACTTTTATGTATTACTATTATTATTTTTTATAAGCTAGAATTTAGAGGTCATCGGATAATCTGAATTTTTCATTCATTAGATCTTCCTGGCCGCTCTTTTTTGAACTTTTTCCACTTCATCGGTGCTATCTTAACGTGGGCTAAGGCCTCGATGCAAACGGGGGACTCATTTGGCAAAATTTATTTATTACACACACGCACGCGCGCGCACACACACAATATTGATTTTCTTGTAAAAATTGGGAAATTTTAAAGTTAGAGTAAAAAGATCCCAAAATGATCCAGCTGTGAGCCCCGAGTGGGCTAAGACGCTCCTGGATCTCATTGTTTACATTTTTACGTCCTAAAATTGCACGCCGGGGCACCTGGGATAGAACCAATGGCTTAAGGCGACATCCAATCCACGATACGATTAGGTGCAGCCAAGTTTTCTTAGGATTGAATAAAGTTCCGTGAATTCAAGACCACCAAGGCGCCTCTTCCATTTCAACCATGATATATGTGATCTAAAATTCCCTCTTGCGATTGTCACGTGATCGTCAGTAGTTTAAGAAGCCCCCAAGCAAAGCAGGGAGGGAGTGGGTGGGAGCACTGTAACTAGGGTATCTTAATAGCTTATTTACCCCAAGTACCGCATAACTAGTATCTTTCCATAGAGGCTTTGTGATATCTCATGATCTGAAGAATAGTGCGGTTACCCGGAAAAGAAAATACTGGATTCTAAATGACAATGCAGGACCACACACCGCGCAACTCTCTTTTTCAGCCTTTGAGCGAAAACGCTCAATTACTGCTTTGTTACAATGATTTATTACTCTGTTCTTCTTTCTTCATCCTCCCCGTTTAAAACGCCGTCTTTATCATGGCCGTGGAGCCAAAATCCAGTTACGATCATGCCAGTAGGGGCTTTTTTTTCTTCTTTTCTTTTGGTCGATTTCGATCTTGATAGTTGAATCTCAGCTCCTTGGAAAGTGACAGATGGGAGTCATTTCAGGATCGTAAGTGCAGGAGCAAAAAAACAGTGGACTCTTCGATTTTACGAGCTCATGCGGACCCTCAAAAGTTCGTAAATAGGAATTAACGTCATTTCTATAAAATCATTTTCGGGATCAGTGCAAGAGTTCATAAATTAGAAGCATAGCCGACATAGCCGACGTGAGGGGGCAGCGGTGCAGCCCGGGGGGCGCTGGCAGAACCTGTGCTGGGGGGAGGTCCCCCCCCCCACTCCTTACTAGTCGGAAGGACAGAAAAATTGTTCTCCAAATCCAGATCAGTAGGATTCTGTACACTTTTAATGTACAGTTTTTTAATCATTCTTCATTAGCCTGTTTCGATTATTGAAAAAAATTAATAATGGCTTACATTAATTTCTTTTTTCAGCGGTGATCTTGTAAAATAATTAAGTAATAAGTAAGTAAAAAGAAAATGGGATCTGATGGTGTTGTAACCCCCTCCCCCTTGCGATAACATTTTGTATATATATCATCATCATCATCATATTCAACCATTATCTATCCACTGCTGGATGAAGGTCTCTCCAAATGCTTTCCACACAAGTCTATCCTGAGCCATTCGTTTCCACGTCACCCCAACCTGTTTTCTTATTTCATCCACCCATCTAGTTTGAGGACGTTTTCTAGGTCTTCGGTGGTCTCTTGGAATCCAGTTCAGAATTTCTGTTGTCCATCGTTGATCAGTTCTTCTTGCAATATGCCCAGCCCATCGCCATTTCAGCCCTTTTACTTTAACAATGATGTCCTCTACTCTAGTTTGCTCTCTCACCCAAGTGTTTCTTTTTCGATCTCTCCTAGTTATTCCAAGCATGCACCTCTCCATGCTCCTTTGCGTTGTCTGTAACTTTCGTATTGCTCCAACTGTTAGACTCCATGTCTCTGATCCATAAGAGAGGACTGGCAATACACACTGGTTGAAGACCTTTCTTTTTAGACACAAAGGCAATTTCCCCTTCAGGATAAAACTGTTTCTTCCAAATGCACTCCAGCCAAGTTTAATACGTCTGTTGAGTTCTTTCATAATGTTGCCATCCATTGAAATCAGCTGGCCAAGGTAAATATATGAATCAGCAATTTGTATGTATATATACATATGAATATAAGGAGTTGTTGCTCTGTAATCTCCCCATTGTAAACCTGTAACCCCCCTCACTTAAGATCTGCCTGCGTACGCCTATCATGATTTCACAGCTAATACATTTGGTCCGCAAAAGCACTCTAACTGCCAAGAAGTGGACGCATGAATCAAAATGTGCCTACATGTATGAGAGGCTGCTGCGAGTGCGAAAAAAAAAAAAGTTATACCCAAGCCATTTGATGCATAAAATGCTTTAAAAGCGAGAACGTTATTTTGCCCATTAGTTTGAATGGATTCAGACTGGAAAACTTACAATGCTGAACTATACGTTTCAACATCAGTCATCAACAAAATGTACAGTCTACAGTTTACATATACAGTGAAATCTGTTTATAAAGGTATTGCTCATGGTTTCTTAAGTATCGTTGAAGACAGACTTCACTCTATTTATTTATTTGACAGAAATAGTAATTAACCGTTAAAATAGTGCTATTCGTTTTGTGTACCTATAGATACGATAATCATCGTGTATTAGGATATATATATCGTATACACTGTATCGCACTGTATACACTGTATCGCGATACACTTTGGAACTTATTGCTATCATCACGTACTGCCTCTTTTGAAAGTTTTCATTTCTTGACGAAGCGCGTGCTGCATTTCCAAAGAACATAAATATACCTTATGCACAGGGCTGCTTCCCAAAGGGTATGCTCTGTGTGCGCCGATTACTCTCTCAAGAAATTTTGAAAAGTACCGCGTACTCTCAGGGTCTTGAGAAAGGTTTTGTATTTGCTGGTTTTTGGACAACTTTCAACAAAGTTCAGCCTTTTTTTTTTCTAGTCATTTACAAACTTGAATGGAAACAAATGAGGAAAACCCCCTGAACTCCCAAGTCTCAATATAATATCCTGCGTACGACAAGGAAATGGATGAAAAAACGTATGAAAGTGACAGC
>QLNU02015270.1:68274791-68285551 GCA_006491805.2 Dysdera silvatica
AAATCGACTGCCCTTTTAAAAATGTCATTCAAATTCTTGAATACCTTTTTTTTTTTTCCCCTGCGTCCCTCGAAGGATCCGTCTCCGACTCCACTCTGTCTCGAACTTTACTTCTCCGGGCAAAATTCTGAAAAGAAAAAACACCATTGAATGCCTCTTCTTTCTTCTTCTTCCTCCTCTTTCTTTGTGGCTAAAGTGGGCTCCTGAGAGGTTATTTTTCGTCCCATCTGTCGCCTAGCAATTACATGTAGTAGATTCAAATTCTGTAACCTCCTACAAAAAAGTGTGAGTTACAACTGCCTTATGGTTAAAAAATCTTGGTTCTTCCATTCGCCAAGTCCCGATAACGCATGATTCACTCCTATAGCCCGATCAAAAGGCCTGGAGCAGTTCACGACTATGAAAAAAAAGTGCGTACATTTGTTTTTTAATATATTTACGATCAGTTCTGACTAAATTATCCGGCTTTTATGACCGGCGAACGGCTCAGTAGTTTCTCTTTAGGGGTTCGTCCACAAATTGAAAAAGTAAAATTATGTGTTTCATACAGGGGCGGCTCGAGGTTGATTTTGAACCCGGGCGACCTGACACCGATTACTTCTTGGCGACCCCCTCCCCCTCCTCCGGCGAAAACAGGACATTTTCACAGATGCACAGTGAGCCATATACCCTATGGAAGTGGCCAAAAGTCTCTGAAAGAATTTCTCTAAATATGTCTCTAAAAAATTTTCTAAACTTGTCTCTTTTTTAGAGAGATTTTCTACTGTTGGGTCAATTAAAAAAAATTTGAACTTGAGTTCAGTTTGACGCCCTAATCTAAACGAGGCCACGGGCGATCACCTGGTGCTTAAGCCGCCCCTGGTTTTATATTTAAAGTATCCGGTTAGGCTAAAATGAAAATTTTTTTTGTATACAACCCATAAACGCTGACAAAGAAATTTCGAAGTAAATTTAGTTGGTGTGTAATATATTTCTGAACATAGGAAACAATTTCGTAGTTCTAGCAGACACGCGATTTTGCTACTTTATAGGCACCCCCTCCCAACGAAAGTGATAAATTTAGACCTATAGGTCTCGGTGACTATGATCAAACGTTGTGTCCCTCACCCAGAAAATATTTCCGGTATCTGCTCGTGGTCGTATAAGGCCTATTTCTTAAATAGAGTAAAAATCGGTTATAACGACCTTCAAGGGACCGTACAAATTTGGTCGTTATAACCGATAGTCGTTATAAAGAGTAACTTTTTAAAATCGTAGTGTAGTAATGCACTCTATGGTTTTGTAAATTTTTTTGATAATAGAAAGTATTAAACTTTTTGGTTTCAAAATTAAATAAAAATATACTTAATTATAATGAATTTAATTTCCGTTTATATTATGTTTTATAACCACACTAAATACATAGTACTTTCTTAGTTTTTTAAATTGAAAAAATTATAGAAAAACAAATGTAATGAATAGTGTTTATTGTAACATACTAATGACTTCAGAATAGTGTCGATTTAAGAGTTTTATAGGCCCTACGTTGAAAAAATAGAATAGGCCTCTTAAGAATTTGACCCTCGTGATATTCAGTTAATAACCCAAGTTTTTTCTTCTTCTTCTAAGTTTATTATCTTTAATATTCAGATTTAGAAGTAATAAAAATTTCTCCGACATTTACAAATAAACAAGATTAGAATATCGCTTAAATTTTAATTCACTTTAAATTTTAATAACTAACCATCTGGTTCTGATTTATGACTTTCAAGTCGCGTCGTTATATCCGATAAAAATTTCCCTACTTGAATCTACGTAGACTACAAAATCGCCGTCATTATAGCAGGTTTCGTCGTTATATACGATGTCGTTATAACCGATATATTTAGTATGGAGTAGAATAGCAAATCAAACTTCTTGTAAAAATTCCATCGTTATATGCGGTTGGTCGTTATAACCTGCGTCGTTATAAACGATTTTCACTGTACTTTAAAAGGGAAAAAAAGACTACAATAGACTTTTTAAAGACTACAGTCGTTAGCGTACGCAGGAAGTTCATGGGGGGAGGGTTACAGAGCTAGAACTCCATATATTTATATGTATTATATATAATAATTATAAAATATTTATTATATATTATTTGTTGCATTATATATATATATATATATATAACAATTTCAGCGCAGTGGGGTTATAACTTCACCCCCCACTTCCTACGCACGCTAGTCACTTCAATAAAAATTGATATGCAATTTTTTTTCCAATGTTCAAATAAAAATTTTCTGATTTATTTTACTTTTATGTATTACTATTATTATTTTTTATAAGCTAGAATTTAGAGGTCATCGGATAATCTGAATTTTTCATTCATTAGATCTTCCTGGCCGCTCTTTTTTGAACTTTTTCCACTTCATCAAAGTATCTTAACGGGGGGGGGCTAAGGCCTCGATGCAAACGGGGGACTCATTTGGCAAAATTTATTTATTACACACACACGCACGCGCGCACACACACACAATATTGATTTTCTTGTAAAAATGGGGAAATTTCAAAGTTAGAGTAAAAAGAAAAATCCCAAAATGATCCAGCTGTGAGCCCCGAGTGGGCTAAGACTCCCCTGGATCTCATTGTTTACATTTTTACGTCCTAAAATTGCACGCCGGGGCACCTGGGATAGAATCAATGGCTTAAGGCGACATCCAATCCACGATACGGTTAGGTGCAGCCAAGTTTTCTTAGGATTGAATAAAGTTCCGTGAATTCAAGACCACCAAGGCGCCTCTTCCATTTCACCTATGATATATGTAATCTAAAATTCCCTCTTGAGATTGTCACGTGATCGTCAGTAGTTTAAGAAGCCCTCAAGCAAAGCAGGGAGGGAGTGGGTGGGAGCACTGTAACTAGGGTATCTTAATAGCTTATTTACCCCAAGTACCGCATAACTACTATCTTTCCATAGAGGCTTTGTGATATCTCATGATTTGAAGAATAGTGCGGTTACACGGAAAAGAAAATACAGGATTCTAAATGACAATGCAGGACCACACACCGCGCAACTCTCTTTTTCAGCCTTTGAGCGAAAACGCTCAATTACTGCTTTGTTACAATGATTTATTACTCTGTTCTTCTTTCTTCATCCTCCCCGTTTAAAACGCCGTCTTTATCATGGCCGTGGAGCCAAAATCCAGTTACGATCATGCCAGCAGGGGCTTTTTTTTTCTTTTGGTCGATTTCAATCTTGATAGTTGAATCTCAGCTCCTTGGAAAGTGACAGATGGGAGTCATTTCAGGATCGTAAGTGCAGGAGCAAAAAAACAGTGGACTCTTCGATTTTACGAGCTCATGCGGACCCTCAAAAGTTCGTAAATAGGAATTAACGTCATTTCTATAAAATCGTTTTCGGGATCAGTGCAAGAGTTCATAAATTAGAAGCATAGTCGACGTGAGGGGGAGGGGCAGCAGGGTCTGCAGCCCGGGGGCCTGCGCTGGCAAGAACCTATATTGGGGAGGTCCCCCCCCCCACTCCTTACTAGTCGGAAGGCCAGAAAAATTGTTCTCAAAATCCAGATTAATAAGATCTTGTACACTTCTAATGTACAGTTTTTTATTTAATTATTCATTAGCCTGCCTCGATTATTAAAAAAAAACAATAATAGCTAATGTTAATTTCTTTTTTCAGCAGTGATCTTGTAAAATAAGTAATAAGTAAGTAAAAAGAAAATGGGATCTGATGGTGTTGTAACCCCCTCCCCCTTGCGATAACATTTTGTATATATATCATCATCATCATCATATTCAACCATTATCTATCCACTGCTGGATGAAGGTCTCTCCAAATGCTTTCCACACAAGTCTATCCTGAGCAATTCGCTTCCACGTCACCCCAACCTGTTTTCTTATTTCATCCACCCATCTAGTTTGAGGACGTTTTCTAGGTCTTCGGTGGTCTCTTGGAATCCAGTTCAGAATTTCTGTTGTCCATCGTTGATCAGTTCTTCTTGCAATATGCCCAGCCCATCGCCATTTCAGCCCTTTTACTTTAACAATGATGTCCTCTACTCTAGTTTGCTCTCTCACCCAAGTGTTTCTTTTTCGATCTCTCCTAGTTATTCCAAGCATGCACCTCTCCATGCTCCTTTGCGTTGTCTGTAACTTTCGTATTGCTCCAACTGTTAGACTCCATGTCTCTGATCCATAAGAGAGGACTGGCAATACACACTGGTTGAAGACCTTTCTTTTTAGACACAAAGGCAATTTCCCCTTCAGGATAAAACTGTTTCTTCCAAATGCACTCCAGCCAAGTTTAATACGTCTGTTGAGTTCTTTCATAATGTTGCCATCCATTGAAATCAGCTGGCCAAGGTAAATATATGAATCAGCAATTTGTATGTATATATACATATGAATATAAGGAGTTGTTGCTCTGTAATCTCCCCATTGTAAACCTGTAACCCCCCTCACTTAAGATCTGCCTGCGTACGCCTATCATGATTTCACAGCTAATACATTTGGTCCGCAAAAGCACTCTAACTGCCAAGAAGTGGACGCATGAATCAAAATGTGCCTACATGTATGAGAGGCTGCTGCGAGTGCGAAAAAAAAAAAAGTTATACCCAAGCCATTTGATGCATAAAATGCTTTAAAAGCGAGAACGTTATTTTGCCCATTAGTTTGAATGGATTCAGACTGGAAAACTTACAATGCTGAACTATACGTTTCAACATCAGTCATCAACAAAATGTACAGTCTACAGTTTACATATACAGTGAAATCTGTTTATAAAGGTATTGCTCATGGTTTCTTAAGTATCGTTGAAGACAGACTTCACTCTATTTATTTATTTGACAGAAATAGTAATTAACCGTTAAAATAGTGCTATTCGTTTTGTGTACCTATAGATACGATAATCATCGTGTATTAGGATATATATATCGTATACACTGTATCGCACTGTATACACTGTATCGCGATACACTTTGGAACTTATTGCTATCATCACGTACTGCCTCTTTTGAAAGTTTTCATTTCTTGACGAAGCGCGTGCTGCATTTCCAAAGAACATAAATATACCTTATGCACAGGGCTGCTTCCCAAAGGGTATGCTCTGTGTGCGCCGATTACTCTCTCAAGAAATTTTGAAAAGTACCGCGTACTCTCAGGGTCTTATGTTGCTGGTTTCTGGGCAACTTTCAACAAGTTCAGTCTTTTTTTTTTTTTTTTTTTGCCTGATCATTTACAAACTTCAGTGGAAACAAATGAGGAAAACCCCCTGAACTCCCAAGTCTCAATATAATATCCTGCATTACGACAAGGAGATGAATGAAAAAGCAATATGAAGTGACAGCTGCCACCGTAGGCTTGGGTAGACGGCCAGTCAGAGCGGCGCGATAGCGTCACCAGAATCAGTAACTCACAATGTTAATGCTCTTTAATTAAGGCAGCATTGCACACCCCTCAGTAATTTTCTTCAGAGCAGCTCTGCTTATATAAATTCCTAGAGATCAGATGGTCTCTCGGCGCTCACTATGTTTATACTATTTCCGGGCTCAGGCGGGACTCATAAGACGGATGTAAGTGAAGCCGAAGCGGCTTTTCTATATTGAAGTTTGGGCTCGGGCTTCGAAGTGAGCCCGAACTCATCTCTAGTAGATTCCGTTAATCTGGCCCTGTCTCTAACGTAAGAGGGTGGGGTTATGCTTCATGTGACGTCACAAGCGAGAGATTCAATGAACAAAGATTAAACGACTTTTGCCTCCCATTTTCTAGCGTTCTTTTATACACGGCATACCGGATTAGCTTTAGTGTACTATAATCTATATACCCTATTACAACACTCTATATTAATAATATACCTCACAATAAATATACCCTAGAATATAAATATTTCCTTTCTATATATTCTTTGGTTTTTCCATATTCTTTTTTTAATTGAAGAGATCGATGTTTAACCAACCTCGAGATACAGGTGGGGCAATATACGAATTTAATTTTTCCTGATTTCTTGGATTTTGTAACTGGTTCCGTTTTCTCGGGGGAATGGTCTCCCCATATCCTGGATTACGTCTCTATCTGAAAATGATTTTTTTTTTTAAATCGAAGTGCTCTAATCAACGTGTGAATAGAATTATATTACCGACAACCAAGTCGAATATAGTGTATGTACATGGGCGTAATCTGGCGGGGGCAAGGGGGCACATGCCCCCCCAGTTTACGCTATATTTAACCCTCAAGTTACGTAGATTATGTGTATGAATGTCTGCGTGGGTTAGTTGGTAGTAGTGGCCGATATAACTGTTTGAGATGTGGTACTTTCTGACTACCGGCCACCGCAAACTGTTTTTGCATATCAAATATAGGACAGTTTTACTTTTAAAAACAGCTTCCCTTCGTGGTTGCGGTTAATACGATGGCTTTGGCTAATTTCGATAAGCTATGTTTTCGTAATTGAAAATATGAGACACTGCGGTGGTATTGTAACGCGTTTTGCTGCTGTACGAGTTGGTTGGTTACCACATGTAATTTGGTTACTGTACGAGTTAGTTTGGCTACCCTATGAACAACCTAGGCTTTAACCGTTTCTTTGTAGAGATTTGCAATCCGAAGTTTTGGTTCTCGGTGGAGAGAGGTTCGGATTCGTCAGAAGACCGTAGGGCCCAGTTCACTGTGAATCCTTGATTGGGAACATCAGACTTCGGGAAGTAGACAGAGGCGTAACTACGAAATTTTTCTGGGGGGGCCATGCCCCCCCCCATTAAAGCTTATTGATTTTCTCATCGATATTTTCAAAAAAAGTATTGATAGTTCGTATTCCCAGAAAAACGTATAGACATTCGCCTATATCACTCTATCGGAATATCGATACACCTGCTACTTCTAAACATTCGTGATTTCAAAGAACTAATTTTTAATTATTTTTTATTGAACTGTATAATGGAACACATGACTTTTCCCCTTTCCTAGTAGAGTTATGATTTATTCATTAACCTACTAGCGTATGGCAGAAATCAATATTTATCTCAATTCATTAAATATTCAGAAAGAAAAGAACGATTACAGGCACCGTAGGCATACTGTTCGTTCACGAAAAGACGTTGGATGGAACAGTTAGAAATAACGGGAGGTGACGTCACAAACGGGCTAGTTCATTACTGCAGAGGAGGACTATAATTTCAGAACTGGTTTTTGGTGAACGTTTGTCGGCGGAAAAATCAAGTTCTGGAATTGGAGCCCTCCTCTACTGTAATAGAATAGGCCGTTTGTAACGTCACCTCCCGTTATTTATAACTGTTCCATCGGACTTCTTTCAATGAACGAAGAGTAACTATGGCATTTTTTGTGTTGTGAGAGGGGGGGGAGCATGACCTTTTTTTATGAGAATAAATTATAAAGGCCTATTGAGTTTTAGTCTCCTATATAATTTTAATTCCAAGCATGGATGTATGTGTAGAGAGGTTGGTGGGGGGGGGCTGCTCCCCAAATCAAGCAAATAAAAATACTGAATTAAAAGTGGAATTAAAATGAAACGTTGTGTGCCAGAAGGGTGAACTCAACAAACTCATGTTTTGAGAAAAATTCGTTTAAAACAATTTGGGTGCTTACAGTGTACTTTTGCCCCTCAAATAAAGGTCTGATTTCCATAATCTGACCTACCCTGCAACAAGTTGAAATTTTCTACTCCTGAAATTTTTTAGACTAAAAAAAAAAAAATCTTTGAAACGATTAATCGATATTTGAATAAATAACCTATTACGAAGTCTGTATGAATACACCTTTTTTGTTGTGCAGTGGTGTCGTGGTTTTAATATAAATTATCTGATATTTAATTAAATTTAATATCAGTAATAACTCAGAGAAAAGCAATATTTTATTCCATCAGCGCAATATTCAGACAGAAGTATTTAGCAAAGGAAAGAAATGTTTCCTATGTACCCCCAGTGGTTTTGTCAATATTACAGGATTTTTGTTTTAAGTACGGGCTATGTAATTACTTAGAGATACATACCGAAGTTATAAAAATTCGTAGAGAGCTGTCTGCGAAACCAACCAGAAAGTTACTTAAACATTCATTTTTCAATATTACCATCGCATTGTGCAATAACATCTTCCTAAGTTGTTTAAACGTCATAATTCTTACGCGCCATAAGAATATTTCATAATATACGAATGTAATATATATATATGTATATAATAATATACGATACACGAATATAATATAGGACATTACGTCATAAACCTTGCGCCAGCGTGGAAATAATTGTTGTTATGCAATTTCCGGATGGAACTTTGTATTGTTTTGTCATAATCAACTTGGTTATCATCGTTTTGCTTGCTTGGCAGCGTAAGTAGGGAATGCTGGGACTGCTTACGAAGTAGCTACGGAGTTCGCCCTTACTTCCCGTCCTCACTCTAAATGCTCAAAAACGATTTAGTGTTATATTTATGGTGTATTTCTAAGAGTAGAAAAGTGCAAATTTCACAAATTAGACCTATGAGCATGTAAAGCAGATGTTCTTGAACAGGGTGGTTGTTGGGGATGTGTAAGGTCCGGTGGTGAGTTCTCTCTTCTTGTATGCAACGCCTGAAATGTAAATTGTAGTAAAATGGTGTTCTGCCTTTAATACAAATCCTGACTACGTCTGTTATTCACGGCTTTAAAACATTTCGTTAAAACAATTTGGTGTTGATTAATGCACTACTGGGTAATGCAGTGTTATAATAGTTAAATGTAAATATTGTAATTATGCGGACTGTAATCAATATTCTAGCCGGTATTTTAAATTTAGCTATTGACAATTACGGAACAGATCCATCTGCCATCATCATTCGTGTAATACATGAACAATTACATGAAAGAGGGAGATCATTACCTACATTTGAAGAAATTGTATTAAATAGAATAATTATTGTGAATGAAGTAACTTTAGATTTTAAGAACGATGATAGCATAAATAGCAACAGCAATATGGATTATATTTCTGATGATGATAATAACAGTTCTGTAAGTCGCACTTTTAATAACATAACCATTTAAGATCAGCGGTCGCCATCTTTTCGGGCATCACTGACCGCTAAATTTATAATTTGTAAATCCATAATTTTAAATCCCGCGGACCACATTTCGTGAATTTAGTGCAATATAAAGGCAAAAATTGTCATTCAGAATATGAGAATTTCTTAGAATATTATTTTTGTTTTATTATTAATAAAACATTAAAAATGCAAATAATGTCCAGCTTTTTCTGCGGACCACCGGTTGGCGACCGCTGGTTTAGATTATGCATCTGACAATGAATTTTTCGGAGAAAATTTTACTTTGGAAGAAATGAGAAACATTGCGAGCTTTTAAACAATTCCTGCAAAAGAAAGAAACCTCAACAGAAAGACGATGTCGGAAAGCAGGGGATTATGAAATAAGCCATTTGAAAAAATATATTACGAAATTTGAGACAAATAGGAAGAAATATAAATTAATTCAACGTACACTGTTAGAAAAATTTAAACATGCTGTCTAAGTACATATTCGTATATGATGCAGACTAAAAGAGATGCTCTTGTCATAAAGGAAAGGGTTTAAACATTACGAACTGTACGATTTCAAAGAGTTTTATAAACAGAATAAAAAAATATGAGTATAGATTCTCATAAAGTTACGAAACATATAACGTTAAACAAAATTAAAATAAAGAAGCCGTAGAAAACACAGCAACTAAATTCGTGTTAACATCACGTAACGCATTTGCACATTGCTCGAAGAGCCAAATATTTAATGCTAATCAGAGTAGTTTTGCATATTTCATACCAAATAACGGAACATTATCTCACAAAGATGAAAAAAAAATTTAGTTTCATCCGCGTTATCAGTGACCCACTCATACATCGTTATATGCCTTTACTTATCAATGGATGGAAAATTGAAAAGTTAATTGTTACGTTTGCGTGAAACAACCGGATCCTTTAAGCCTCAAGTATGCCGTCACACATGCTTCGTGCAAGTAATGTTTACACCACATGCACAAAATCTTGTAAAATGAGTACAGAAATCATGAATGAAGGGTTTTTAAATTGCTTCTTTCTACTTTAAGACCCCCCACACACTACCACCTTGTGTCATATTGGATTCTTGGATTAGATCCACTGACTCATCTACATATAGTGACTTTCAGAACAATTGCATGAAACTTCAAATTCCTCCAGCCACAACAATACCAATTCAACCTTTAGGCATTCATTTTTTTCCGGCAGTACAAACTTCTTGTGAACAAATTTTCAACTATGCCGTTCTAAATGAAGTCGCAATAAATTTAATGGAACGCAATTAAATAATAAAAACGCATTCATTGGTTTATAATCTAATTCATTCTGAGAAATATAAACCTATGCTAATATACCCCTAGTCAGCTTGCAGTTCTACTTACGTTGCTGTTGCGTCATTTAATAATATTTTAGCCACATCATCTAAGTTGAGCGTTAGGAACTTGGTTTTAATGAACGCAGAGATTATTTATTTTCTAAAATATACCAATTGCGATCAAAATTGTTTCATACATTTTACGTTTTTTACCATTTTCATGAGTTATGATATATGGTATTTGAACATTATAAAATTCTTACCTCAATCTTTTTTTCGTAAACATAGTCAGACAATCTATTGTTTGATATTTGCGGCTGTTTTGTTCTTGAAAGCTGTAAGATGTATGTTAAAATTTTGATTTACATTTTTTTAGATTATGTATGTTGCAATTTGTAGATTAGAGCAGAAATTTTTTATGGGAAACGTGAGG
>QLNU02015270.1:68285651-68325623 GCA_006491805.2 Dysdera silvatica
GATCTCCCTAGTTCGGTTGTAAAGGAATCCCATGTTATATGAATAAGATGAAATTTCGGTTTTCGTAAAATAAGTGCAAATCGTAGGAGAATTTTTATACAATGTTCTTTTATTAATTATTATTTTATCATTAGTATTCGTGCATTTACATCGAAAATTTCAAGGAATAAATATCTATTCCTCCTATTTTCATCAATTCGGATGAATTAGAGCGATTTCACAATAAAAAAAAAATCTGTCAAATTTTTATTTTTTGAGTGTTTCGTTTTTTTTTTCGCCGCCGCGTTTCAATAAGCCCTTAAAATTTGCGCTCTAAGTCCGGGTTTAGTCGGCCTTACGGGAAATCCGGCCCTGTAAATGTGACCACCTTGAAGACTGAACTGCAAACAGACGTAGGCGTAACTACGAAATTTTTCTGGGGAGGGCATGGCCCCCATAAAATTTACCGGTTTTCTCATCGATATTTCCAAAAAAAGTATTGTTAATTCCTATTCCCAGAAAAAGGTATAGATATTCGCTTATATCACTCTATCGGAATATCGATACACCTACTACTTCTAAACATTCCTAATTTCAAAGAATCAATTTTTAAGTACCTTTTTATTGAACTATACGATGGAACACATAACTTTTCCCTTTTCGTAGTAGAGTTATGATTTATTCATTAACATACTAACGTATGACAGAAGTTGACATTTGTATTAATTGATTAAATGTTCAGAAAGGAAAGAACGGTCATAGGCACCGTACTATTTTTTCACGAAAAGAAGTTGGATGAAACAGAAATACCGGAGAATACATCACAAACGGGGTATTCATTACAGCAGAGGAGGACTACGATTTCAGAATTGGCTTTTTGGTGAACGTTTGTCGGCGCCAAAAAATCGAGTTCTGAAATTGGAGTCCTCCTCTGCTGTAATGGGATAGGCCGTTTGTGACGTCACCTCCCGTTATTTCTAACTATTCCATCGGACTTCTTTTCGTGAACGAACAGTAACTATGGCATTTTCTGTGTTGTGGTAGCGGGGGGGGAGCATAAACTTTTTTATATGAGAATAAATTATAAAGGCCTATTGAGTTTTAGCCTCCTATATATATTTTTTTTTCCAAGCATGGGTGTATGCGGAGGGAGGTGGGGGGAAGCTGCTCCCTAAATCAAGCAAATAAAAATACTGAACTAAAAGTGGCATTAAAATTTAAATTGTAGTAAAATGGTGTTCTGCCCATAATACAAATCCTGGCTACGTCTATTATTCACGGCTTTAAAACATTTCGTTAAAACAATTTGGTGTTGATTAATGCACTACTGGGTAACGCAGTGTTATAATAGTTAATGTAAATATTGTAATTATGGGAACTTTAATCAATATTCTAGCCGGTAATTTAAACTTAGCTACTGAAAAATACGGAACAGATCCATCTGCGATCATCATTTGTGTAATACATGAACAATTACATGAAAGTGGGAGATCATTACCTGCATTTGGAGAAATTATAGTAAATAGAATAATTTTTGAGAATGAGAAGTAACGTTAGATTTTAAGAACGATGATAGCATAAATAGCAACAGCAACATAGATTATATTTCTGACGATAATAACAGTTCTGTAATTCACACTTTTAATAACAACCGTTCAGATTATACATCTGATAATGATTTTTGCGGGGAAAATTGTACTTTGAAAGAAATGAGAAACATTGTGAGCTATTGCAATTCTTGTAAAAGAAAGAAACTTCAACAGAATCAAAGACGATGTCGAAAAGCAGTGGATTATGAAATAAGTCATTTTAAAAAATATATTACGGAATTTGAGACAAATAGGAAGAAATATAAATTAATTCAATGTACACTATTAGAAAAATTCAAACACACTGTGTAAGTGTATATTCGTACATGATGCAGACTAAAAGAGATGCGCTTATCATAAAGAAAAGGGTTTAAACATTAGGAACTGTATGATTTCAAAGAGTTTTATATACAGAATAAAAATATGAGTATATATTCTCGTAAAGTTACGAAACATATAACAGACAATAAAATAAAGACGCTGTAGAAAACATAGCAATTAAATTCGTGTTAATATCACGTAATGCATTTGCACATTACTCAAAGAGTCAAATATTTGATTCTGATCAGAGTGGTCTTGAATATTTCATACCAAATAACAGAACATTATCTCACAAAACTGAAAAAAATTTAGTTTCGTCCGCGTAATCTGTGACCCACTCATACACTTTTATATGCCCTTACTTATCAATGGATGGAAAATTGAAAGGTTAATTGTTACGTTTGCGTGAATCAACAAGATCCGTTAAGCCTCAAGTTTGACGTCACACATGTTTCGTGCCACTAATGTTTACAAAACATACACAAAATCTTGTAAAATGAGTACAGAAATCATGAACGACTGGTTTTTAAATTGCTCCTTTCTACTTTAAGATCCCTCCCCGACCACCTTGTATCATATTAGATTCTTGGATTAGATCAACTGACCTATCTACATATAGCGACCTGCAGAACAATTGCATGAAACTTCAAATTCCTCCAGCCACAACAACACTAATTCAACCTTTCCGCATTTATTTTTTCCGGAAGTACAAACTTCTCGTAAAAAAATTTTAAACTATGCCGTTCTAAATGATGTCGCAATAAAGTTAATGGAACTCATTGAAATAATAAAAATGCATTCATTGGTTTATAATCATATTCATTCCGAGAAATATAAACCTATGTAAATATACTCCTAGTCAGCTTGCAATTATACTAACGTTGCTGTTGCGTAATTTCATAATATTTTAGCTACATCATCTAAGTTGAGCGTTAGGAACTTGGTTTTAATGAACGCAGAGATTATTTATTTTCTAAAATATACCAATTGCGATCAAAATTGTTTCATACATTTTACGTTTTTTACCATTTTCATGAGTTATGATATATTGTATTTGAACATTATAAAATTCTTACCTCAATCTTTCTTTCGTAAACATAGTCAAACACTCTATTGTTTGATATTTGCGGCTTTTTTCTTCTTGAAAGTAGTAAGATGTATGGTATAATTTTAGTTTACATTTTTTAAAATTATGTATGCTATAATTTGTAGATTAGAGCAGAAATTTTTTATGGGAAACGTGAGGGGAAGGGGGATTTTCTTGGTATTTTACTTTTATAAGTTCTATGCCGCCGATTTTTTAAAAAGCAAGAGAAAGTTAGGCTTATGGTCTCCCAGTGGCAAATCTGATAAAAGTTTTTTGATTCACTTGGTGTCAGAATTTGCGAGTTTCGTAATTAGCCTGTTTCACCGTTTCATACCGGTTCGTAGTCAGTGGATTTAATATATCACATCGGATATTCGGGACAATGCATCGTCATTCGAAGGTGCGTTGTTTTGTATTTGCGATGCGTCAACTGTTTCGATTGGATCAGGTATATTATCAATTTTGGCACACAATTATCAGATAGCCACACCTCGTTAAGACGAGCACCAAGGAGAACAAAAAAAGCTGTTCGTATTAACGGTAATCCGTCTTATCCGGTGAGGATATTATGCTATATAATCTGACAAAACTTCAAAAACCGGTTCCTATTAAAAGTAATTCGCTTTAAGTGTGTTCATCTTAACGAGGTTCGACTGTAGTAAATAAAGAAATAACAAAAATTCAATTTAGCCCTAAATTCAGTTATATTAACGAGCATGCGGTTTTGAAATACAAAAATGCACAATCGGCAACACAAAACCATACAATAATTTTTGCCACCCACGTATTAATTAGCTCAAACTAGAGCTTATGTAATTTTGGAGAAAAAGAGACGCTTTCCCCATCCTGGATTCGAACCAGGGTCCCTCCGTTTAGCCCGGAGTGTCTTGGACCGCTAGACGAATGAGGATAACCAAGTATAGATTGGATAAATAAATTGGAAAACCAAGCAGTATTCGCAAGGTACTAAGCGTCCTCATGGGGAGAGGTTTGAGATTTGCTTATTTTTGATGACAACGGGGAGGGGGTGGCAGTCTAAACCATGCTTAGGTAAGACACGGAACATAATAAAACCAACATATGGTCAGGAAGTGATAGCCGCCCTGACAGGATTACAATACTGGGATGCACGACAGGCACACTACGAGTAAAAGATATAAAATACACCTAATCACAGTTAAATATTTAATTATTTAAACCAGTGGCTGGCTGTCAACCCTTATTCGCTAGGAGGCTACCTTCTATACTCCCCGTGGCCCCTCTAATATTTTTAAATTAAAACGAACGTATTATTTTTAATAAATGCATTTTACCAGATCAACTTCTTCATTATCCACTATTTGCTTGACACAATAAGAAATATTAATACGTAATAAAAATGTGACAAAATACTTTATAATAAAATATTATATTATTGCCCTTGATTGATAGATAGATAGATAGATAGATAGATAGATAGATAGATAGATAGATAGATAGATAGATAGATAGACAGACAGACAGTCAGAATCCTACTTCAGCATGAAGTTGGGGAGGGGGGGAAGTCAGGCATTTTCTTACAAGGGAAAGTGGGGGGAGTATAAAATGGTCAAAAATGTGCTTCCACAATACTTGAACGGCCCCCACATCTGGGAAAACAGCGCCACAGCAGTGGACAACTTTTCCAGATTCTCGTACAATCAACAACAAGAACGAAGCTTAGGCCACGAAGTAAATGCCACTTTATGTCCAATAACGCACATTTCAGTTTACGCCTAATGATGGGTACCAATTTTTTAGTTCGATTCCCCCAAGTCGTTCTTAAAAATGTCTAAGTGGGAGGCCATCTCGTCTTTCCGATTTACTAGTCTTCCATGCCTTCTGCAGAGTTCCTCACACTCACACTCCTCCCAATTTTCCCTCTCAAGCAAAAAGTTATCCGCGCAACTTACAACCAGGGAGCACATCCGGTTGGGGGAGCAGGGAACAGAAATAATTGTTTGTCTTCTTTGAAAACACATCATTCTTCCCTTCAATGTCTCAGTCTTTGATTCTGTTCTACAGGGACATCTTTACCTCAGATGATGACAATCAGCCGCCATGACGCATGTCATCTTACATTGGTGGGGAAGATCTCAAAGGTGGTCTAATTGGCAAATTACTTTTGTAATTTCAGTTGAGATATGGCTTCACTATGACATAATGAGCTATAGTAAATGCTATGCAGTAAAACCTCTCTAAAGCGACCGCAGTAGGTTCCGTGATAAAGGAAGTCGCTCAGAAAGGTGGTCTCAGAATGGAGGTAAATTTAACTTTGGGTCTGTGGGAGGAGGAAATCCGTTTCCAGAAAACGTGGTCATCAAGGGAGGTGGTTGCTGAATAGGGGGTGTCATTAAGAAAGGTTTTACTATATATTAATGGTTTCGATAATCTGTAGTAAATTATATATTATTATAACGACCTATGTAGTAAATTATATATTATTATAACGACCTATATACTAAATTATATATTGCTATAACGACCTGTATAGTAAATTATATATTATTATAGCGACCTAAATGGTAAAATATAGTAAACCTTAATTCACAACAGTGGGGTGGATAACGCTAACTTCAGATCATGGCCAGGGATTTACTAACTCTGCTATTAACCCTATTACTATAAGGGAGACTTCAAGTATTACGTAAGCACCTTTGGGGAGAGAGGGCATTGCTGTTGTGCTTATTTTCCTATGTTAGCCAATGTTAATTTTTGCTTACGAGGGAGAGGGGTATAAAATGGCCAAAATATTGCTTACGTAATACTTGAAACCTCCCTAACTAACTATAAAACTACTACAATCTAACTGTAAAACTACAATAACCAACATATCACTAACTATAAGACGACAATAACTAATTATAAAACTACAATAACTGACTATAAAAATACAATGACTAACTATACAAATACTATAACTAAATATAAAACTACTATAAGAGTTGGTTGGACGGTAATCCTAATGTTCATTAGCTGATAAAAGGCGGAACCATTATGCAAGGCCTGCTGTAGTATATGAATAGCTAATTGTTGAAAGGAATCAAAGTTAAATTTCCTGTTTTGTAAGTTTTTTTTGTTTTTTTTTTCCTAATAAGATTTGAAATATCTCCATGGAAATTCACTTACACATTTACTATAATGGTGCTGCTTGGGGTGGGGTCGCGAATAGGTTGTTGAGGGGTCGCAGCAATTCTATTTATAAGAAATTTTGTACAAAATGTTTCCAACGCTTTTATATTTCAACATGGCTACACATATTGCAATATTCTACTAATGGTTGTTAACTTTATATCTGTAACATACACTGAAGTGCCAGAAAAACTGGTACAGGCGTGCGTATGCAAATAACGGAGCTTTGCAACCAATCAGCGTAACGCGATACCGTCGGCAGCGCCTATATAAGACAAGAGATGTCTGGCAAAGCTGTTAGATCGGTTCTTGCCGCTACAATGGCAGTTAAGATTTATGATGCCACCCCACACATCGAGAGTTGCTACCGAGTGGCTCCAGGAACACTCTTCTGACTTTAGACACTTCCATTGGCCACCTAAATCGCCAGACATGAACATTATCGAGCATATCTGGGATGCCTTGCAACGTGCTGTTCAGAAGAGATCTCCACCACCTCGCACCCCTACGGATTTGTGGACTGCCCTGAAGGATTCGCCCTGCGGTGGCGCAGTGTGGTAACGCGTTCTCCTATTGCGCGGCTAATCCGGGTTCGACTCCCAGCAGTGCAAAAAGAACGCTTACTCAGAGATCTCATAAAGATCGCACTGCTCACTGTAGTCCGGGGTTTGGTTCCCTAGGCCTTAAGAGGTTCGGATTCCTCGGAAAACAGTAGGTCCCAGCGCAGCATGACCACTGTAATCTCTTTGCTCTAAAAAAAAAAAAAGGGAAGCCCCGTGCAGGATTCCCAAAGAATTGTCTCCAGGATACCTTCTTCGTAATATTAGTCGAATCCGTGTCACGTCACGTTGCGGCTCTTCGCTTTTGCGCGGGCTTACACTTGATGTTCGATACCAGTATACATTAATATAGACCATGTATGTACGTACGTACACACACACACACAGTGAAAACTGTCCAAGGCCGAAACTTGCTCAAAACGGAATTTTTTTACGGTCCCTTCAAAAGTCAATGGTAGTTAACATTATCTAACACAGAAACTGTCTAACGCGGTATCGGAAAGTACTATTCAGTCCCGTCAAAGAGAAAAACCTGCATAAAGCGGAAAATCGTTAGTAGGAAGAAAATTTTCTCAGCAGAAAAAGGAAAGAGGGTTGTAATACAATGCAAATAGCAAAGTGGAGGCTGGCGAACAAAAGACATTTTACAGATATAGAATGCCCTTGTCCACATAGGCGTAGCCAGGGGGCGGTTTTGGGGGTTGTAACCCCCCATCTCAATGAAATTTTGTATATTTAATATAGGAATATATGAGTTATAGCTCTGTAACCCTTCTCATTAAGCCTATAACCCCCCCTTATGAACTTTCTGCCTACGCACATGCTTGTATGACCACCATTTTGCACACCACCCACCTGCCATAGCATACCCAGAAAGTTCATAAGGGGAGGGTTACAGGCTTACAATGGGGGGTTACAGAGCTACAACTCCATTGTATTTACATGTATACTATAAACAATTTCATCGCAATGGGGGTTACAATCATAATCGCGACCACCCCCCCCTTGCGTATGCCAGTGCCACCCACTTCTTAAATAAAAACGTTCATTATTAACCAGAACGAAAAGTCACTCACATCGACTTTATCAATTCATGGATAAACCCACCGCAAGAGAGAGAGAGATTATCTTTATACAAGGGAATTATCATCTTTACAAGGGAGGTACTTTATCGTTACAATTTAAGCTTACGTAATAGATTTTTGTTATGGTATAAGCATGTATAGTTAGAATGAAATTTTGCACCATATTGATCGTAACTACTAAACCCACAAAATAGTGCAAAAATTAAAATTAATAAAAATAAAATGCAGTGATAAAATAAATATTATTATCAAAAGGAAAATAAATATAATCTTAAAGTTCGCAAGATAAGACAAAGAAAAAAATAGCACATGCAGTCATCTCTTACCACTGAATTTAACTATGTATGTATTTGTTTTGCATGTAACCTCCATAAGGCGGAAACCTGCATACTACGGAATTTTTTCCGGTCCCCTGAGTTTCCACCTGAGAAAGGTTTCACTGCATATATATATACATACAAGTAATCTGCGACCCCCTTTTATAGTAACCAAAAGATTTGCAACCCCCGTCGCCGCCACCTTTGCATAATAAAACGGTTTTTAACAGTAAAGAAAACACATACTGTATGCATATATTGTTTTATTATGCAAAGGTGGCGGCGACGGACAATAGGGGTGGGCTCGCAGATCTTTTGGTTACTATAAAAGTGGGTCGCGGCTTGAAAAGGGTTGGGAACTACTGATTTACTGTGTCGGTGTAGAATGCTATGCAAGTTTTTTTCTTGTTTAATTATAAAAATTGTGCTCGTTACATTCCCCCACACCCTTCAAAACGTTGCAAATTTGGCTTAGGTCCCTTATGTATTGCGAAACCTCTTATAACAACCACCTGCAAAATATCGTTTTATGGAAGTACCGAAATTCTAACCATATAAGCAGTATTGGCCAATCAATCGATAGAAAGTTCTATTTGTTTAATGTAATCGTATTTTGCGAATCAAGCTCCCAAGATGGCCGTTATAGGAAAACCCACAGGTGGTCAACTTAGAGGAGTAAAACGCTACACAGTTTCACTCGGTTGTTGCATACTTGGGAAGCTAAAATTGTTACGACAGAAAAATTCAGTGGCGCAATAAATACTAGGTCGCTGAAGGAAGTGCAAGGCCCTTTCCCCTTTGTTGAAGTTCGAAAGGAAGGACGTTACGCCATTGTGATGCCTATATCTTCTTTGCCGAATTTTCAGCTTGAGCAATGGCCATTGTCCGTCTTGATTCGCAGATTTTCTTCCTTTCCGCTCTAAGCGAGCCAGTTTTATTTCCCAAACGTCATGTGCCCAATCATAGACCCATCCAGGCCAGGGATCTAGTCGGTCCATTCCATTTCAGGAATGGAAGCCAGTCACTAAGAAAGCTTCCAACTTTGTACATCAGAGGGTCCTTGTTTAGCCCAAGGGCCAGTACTTGGGTCTTTCGTTGGCCCGATGGCCATAATACTGTACTAACAGTATTAGGGGCTTGTAAAAATATGACGATATTCGTATTATCTCCTCCTTTTATCCGTGTACTTTCGTCGTTTTTCTTATTATAAGGTGAAAAGTAGGCATGGAAAGTAAAAGCCATTTACAGTACGTTTACTTCTTAACATATAAATGGAATCAAACACTTTCAATGAGATTTTTGGCACTGTTTATTTTTAACAAGTATGTCAATGTCAGGTCTTACTCTTGATGTTGCAACTGCGAGAGTGTTTTCAAGGTGGACGTCAGTTATTTTGGTCTTACACCTTCCCTTTTGATTTTACCATCTTCATTCTTGAAAATTGTTCAAATGCTCGTAACCAGTGACCTCATTTTTAAAGCATGCAGTCGAATGGTTGTGAAGATGTTCTTGTAACGTATTTAGAACAGAAACCAGAGCCTCTAGCTGAATTAACTATTCTTTTAAACCAAAGTTGCACTACAAATCAATCTGTTCCGTTTGCATATTCTTAAGTATATCTTTAACACATGCTTTAAAAAGTCATTCTTAAGTAAAATAAAGGACAATAGAACCTGCCTAAAGTGACTACCCTTGGGACTGGACCTCAATGGTCACCATGAACAGGTGGTCACCATACACGACAGATTTTGTCCCTTCCAGTTCTCTCTCATAAAAAATGGTCACCTTATCCAGATGGTCAATTTACCAGGTTCCGCTGTATATTTTTCATGAACCGGTGGACCACGGTTGAAGACCCCTGCATCACATAGTAGCAGACGCTTTTATAGTCCATTTGTAAAAACTGTCCATAGAATTGGTAACATTGTATTTGCTTGAAATTTGTTAAAAGTGGCAGAACAGTTAAAATAGCTCTACCTCTCCTATAGCGTACGTCAACCCTAAGGGGATCAGATTCCTTCAGCCCCTCCCCCCCCCAAATATTTTTTGTAGGAGGGCGGGTTCTTCCATTCAGCCTCCCCCCAATATTTGCTTTAAATTGATGCCCTTGGCGTGATCGGAATCACTCTAGCTACTCGTACTATCTTTCAATGTTAACATTATGCACTTACTGAATTTTACTCGTGCAAATGATATATTGCAATGCGGATTTAATTCTCAGCATGAAACATAACGTCTTAAATTTGTTTACGTATTTAAAAATACACAATGACCAAATATTTGTATTGAGGATAGCTCTTTTCGTCCGGAACGTTAAATTTCGAGGCTGTTCCGTCTATTTTCACATTTCAATCTGTCTTCCTATTCATGCAGTATTTCTTTCTTAGTCTTGCTACGCATGTTTGAACCCCTTTCTGGCGGAAATCCTAGAATTTACAACCCATGACATTGAAAGTGATCAATGACAAATGTAACTTGCATCAACGTAGCAAATCACCCATTTGTAAAAGATTTCCGTGGAAGTATGCTTGCCATTCATTACTACGAAGTATCCCAACTGAAGGGTTTAATTAGGCCCACAATTTTGTTCATGGATAGAGTGGGGTGGATGGGAAATAACTTATCGCCAGTATATTGACGAGAAATGGCATTATGGATACCCGTAATGGGTTGATGCAGGACGTCAATTACATGAGACCTAGGTTCTTTGCCCCCCCCCCCAAATATCTGGGGGCGGTCCCCCCAAATTATGGGCCACAAAGAAATGTAGAACGTAGTTGGGAATGAAAGACGTGCATAATATATTGTTACTTAACATACAAAAGGTTAAATACGGGTAAAATAGCAAATAAAAAAGACCACCCAAATTTTCGGACGCGCCAGCAGCAATCCTTCATCAGGAATAATTAATTGTTAATATTAAAAAGATGTAACTGAATTTTGTTTAGGACGCAACAGGCCTGTATTTTATTTTACCTTCCATATTAAAATAATTATCAAGCAATTAAACTAATTTTTTGGTTGTCTATTTGATTTTTTTAAAAAATAAAGTTATGGTGGTGAGAATGCAGAGTCCCTCCCCCCAGCTTGCAGATGAAAACATGACCTAAGAAAATGGATTGGATTGGGGCTTACCTGCCCTTACCCAATATTTTCTTCAAGTTGGCGCTCCTGAATTGCTGCCAGTTACAAGATCATTTGCTGTGGTGACATATACATTGCAAAAATGCAGTGGTGCATTTCTGTAGTGTTTACAGGACTGTGATGATGCATGTAAAAATTCCGAACGAAAGAAAAGGAATCAGTGGAAATCCACGTGGTAATGAATATTCAAGTCAACTTTATGAACTCTTTCAAATTTTTCTTTCTGAAATCTGTGGCATTTTTTGATATGAGCAAGTCCTTGACTAAATATAAAAATGTACACACGATGGACTCTCAATTTTGCGAATTCGTACTGAGCCCCGAAAAGAGTTTAAACAAGCATGTGAAAGAAAATCGCCTAAGGTCGATATTTAAATTTAGCGGGTTTCAATGAATATAAATCCTCAACTCTCTAATTCGCCATCGCCACTCTTCATTTCACCGCCTTCTCTAATTCTCAAGTAACTCGGTAGGTTTTCAGCATTAACAACAACCATAATTATTGCATTTACAGAAGACCTTTACCTTACCCTTTTCATTGCGTATAGACAGACAGACAGAAAAACAACAGCAATAGTGGGTTCAATATCTATTGAAACCTGCTAAAAACATTCGTGGAGCGGAAAATTTCGTAAATAGGAATTAACGTTAATTGTACATAGTTTTCTAGACCAACGTAGGGGTTCGTAAAAACACGAATCTGCTGTAATTCTAAAAGTCTCTCTACTGTTGTTATCCCCCGATAAACAATCGATAAATAAATCGATATCGGAATGTTAGATTTCGTCAGTCGATGAAAGAAAAAGAAAAAAAAAAAGATGATAAACACTTAAAAAAAATAAACCATGAGAAATAGTTTTAGCATACATCGACGTTTAAGCGATTGATTATCTGATAAGGAATTCTCACCATTGTTTTAGACTCCGAATATCATCATCCCCTCTCACCTCACGAAAAAAAAATCACTTTTTATACACGTATGCTTGTGAATCAAAAATCCATCGCGTGTTTGAAAGCAATTTGCGATTTCCGGTCGAGAAGATTTTCGGTTAATAGCTGTCTTGTCTAAGAAATCCCGCATCTTTGGCCTCGGGGCTTATCTGTACGCCATTACTTACCATGCTGATACCGCTACAACCATTACCTACCGCGCCGAAAGGTAATTTGGGGGGCGAAAAAAGAAGCGTTTTTTTTTTGCTATTCCTGTTTTCTAGTTCTGTGCGTCTTTGTGTAGAGCCGTACCTGTGCGAGATAGCGTACATGGGCTACTTCTATTCTTTGCCTGTGCTTTCTCCAAATCGAAAGTACAAAGAGCCACTGATGGAGAAAACCCAAGATGGCTGAGGTTTTGGTCGTAAGATGTTGGGGGCGTGGTCTGGGAAAGAAAATCTTTACTCTAGGTGCCCGTTCTTTTAAACAGTATCTGCTGTTGACAAAGGCCCAATCGCATTTCCTTTGTTGACCAATACAATCGTTCGTTCAACTTGTCCCACATCACCATTATCCCAAATTGTTGTAACTATCCTTTCGTTGGGAAGGAAACTTTATTACGAGCTTGACTTGCCTTGTTAGCAGCATTTGGACAGTTTTTCAGCCTGTCATTAACTTTTCGAATGCAAGAAGAGGACTGTCAACTGGGGAAGAAAAACTTTTTTCTACCGTTTGGTATCGGTCCAAACTACATCTGCTCCGAGTTCAGTTGAGGAACAATGGGCAGAACACGCCACTTCCAACCACACAAATGAAATTTCAATTCAAATATACGGAGTTTCAACCATATTTTAAAGAGTGTTTCAGTCTCCACATGGAACTCTGACCTCTTGCTTTAAACTTCTGGACTTTGTCCTATCCCTTTCTGGAAATAATGCAGTGCTGCTATTGCGGCCAACCTTTGTAATTAGATTTTCAATTGCATACGAAACAACAATCAACCATACAGATGAAATTCCCATTCAAATTTTATACAGACCAATGTATGTTATTCAGTAATCTCCAGTGTTTTGTTTAAATGCTTTTTTTTTATAAACTTTACACAACATTTTTTGGTGAACGAGACACTGTTTCAGGCAGTCCTTGGAAACCTTCAGATCAGAGTTCGAACAATGGTGGCACAAAAAAGTGTTTACGAACATTTTGGCTGTAGGTTTATTTTTTCAATAGTGTAGTAGGGCCCATATATGACGAAGAGCCTGGAACGTAGCGTAGATTGGGCAAGGGGGACATTGGGAAGAGTGGCCGCTTGTGGCGCACTGTAATCCCAGACAAGAGAGGAGTTTGAAACCAATGAAAATGCTTGTTATGTCCAGCCACTCACGAAATTCGTATTGGAATTTAAAATTTCGAACTTTAAAAATAAAATTTGTACAGGTAACATGCGATGCATACGGAGCTTTACGAATTTGCTCAGACTTTAATGAATATCGTATTATACCACCATTTAAATTTCCATATAAGGGAGGGTTCAATTATTACGTAAGCACCTTAGGGGTGAGGGGGTTACGGTTGGTCTTAGTCTTTCTATTGTTAACCAATCTTAATTTTTGCTTACTGGTGGTGGTGGGGGCGGGGGTGAAATGGCCTAAATGTTCCTTGCGTAATACTTGAACTCTCCCTTTAAAAAAATGATGATGATGTGAAGGAACTTTGCATTATTAATTATTCTCAAAATAATTTTCATTTAGAGATCCTCAACAAACAGTTTATAGTCGTTTACTTCGTTTTGCAGTATTCCAGTTCATTAAGCTTTCAGTAAAATATTTAGCGAATTATATATATAGTTATCAGAGCAATCTATCACCTCAAAAATGTGCTTATTATAAGTTTCTTAATGTGTATGCTGAAAGGAATGAAACTTGTTAAAAATTCTCCGGTTGTAACGTTAAAAGTTCATTTCATCGCGTTGGCCTCCGTTTTTAAAGGCATTTTCGATTTAATTTTCGATTCTTTTTTAATTTCCTATATTTCGTTTAAATAATCCCGTCATTTGTTCGTTAAATCTGGCATTTGCAAAAGCCGTGTTCGCTAAACCCGACTATATTGTACTTACTCTTTATACCAAATAAAATCTATATTTTCGTATCTAAATCCGGGAACTCGCTAATTACGAGCTCGTTATGTGGGTCCTACTGTAATTGTTTCGTTGGCGTACGCAGGGGATGTTGTAACCACCCTATTGATTGATTGATTGTTTGGCTTTTTTATGGCGCAAGAGCATCTGGGCTATACTGCGCCAAGCCACCCTATTGCAACGAAATTTTGCATATTTAACATAGGAATATGTGAGGAATATGCGCTGTAAACCCCCACCTGGAGCCTATAACCCCCTTACGAACTTTCTACGTACGCCTATGATTTGTTCCTATTATGCAACTGAATATTCTTTCAGCGACTTCGCCGATATGTGAAGTGACGTTGGCGGTCAGCATAAAACCGAATTTAAACCCAAACGGTTTCGTTATTTTCATCTTTGTTGCTTCAGTAGAGACTGAAAGGGCTTGCAAAAATTAAGCCGAAACGTAAAATATGCCTGCGTAGCAAATAAGCCTGAAAACACAGCATAGCTACATATAGCAAAAGTAGGCAATGCCAAGGGGCCATGCTGAATTTACTTTTCCCCTTGTTTTTAGGTCCGTTATTTTAGTGAGTATAAGCCTCCCAAAGAAGATTTTTAGTTTGAGGATCCAAATAGTGGAACCATGCGCCACTACTTTGAAAACGTCACTTAAAATATTTTAGAAAATGCCCCCCCCACGGGTCACATTTGAATAAAGCCAAAGGCATTTTAAAATTAATTTATATTCAGTTACTGGGAAAGAGACCTTTTAAAGTGAGGGATGAGGGAATTGGCGTCCGCAAGGGGATTGGTGGGTGTAGCCCTCCATTGTCATGCAATTTTGTGTATATACATATAAACATATAGAGTTGTGACTCTGTAACCCCCCCTCCCCTTATGAACTTTCTGCGTACGCCTATGAATGGGGACGTATATATTTACGTTTCCGATACACCTAATGTCTAGAGTTGTGTGGGCCCGTGCCCCCAACAGAGCCGTAGCCAGCCTGGAGTAGAGAGGGATGAGCCCCCTCCCCCGAAAATAGTTTTTCAAAATAAATTATTTTATAATTTTATTTTAAATTTTTTGTTTTGAATAAAATTGTACATGACAGTGGAAATTGTTCTTTGACGTTAAAAATATATTTCTACGATAGATATTGTCTACGTCATATATTTTACAGAGGTTTAGGTCTTCATGTACTCTGTAATAAAGATAAGGTAAATTAAAAATGTCAGTATATTTCTATGAGTTTTTAATGCAAAATTTAAGTTAAGAAATTTATTCATTGATGTTAAATATATTAGCCTACTTAGATATTTATGTTATTAAATATATTAATAAAATACATTAAAATATTAAAGAACTTTAAGCCCCTTATAGCATTCTGAGCCCCCGTAACAAGCTACTAGCTACGGGCCTGGCCCCCAATAAATTGCAATGTTAGATATATCGTAATTTTTTATATAAATGTCCTTGGGTCCCCAAATTAATCAAAAACTCACCGTTTGTGGATATACTCCCGACTTTACAATCAGAGTTGTAAAAAACTCGGGAATTTTGGGCACATTGGAAACTTTGAACATAGAAACCAAAATAGCTAGAATAAAGGAGGTAGTCCCGTCCGCACCTTTCTTCCTATTGGTCGATTCGACACAATCGACCAATAGCATAGGTGCCAACTTCTAGAAGTGAAAAATCTGTAGTCAATTGTGCATGCGTGGGCCGGCCACCATTTTTTAATTAAACAAAATCATACATAATTTATGAAAAAAGAGCAAAATGAGGAAATTAAGTATTTATTAAATTAATAATAATAGAGGATTAAACTGTATTAAACGCAATATTAATTCTTAGAATTTACAAATGCTGTAGTGCAAGATTTTGCATTTGAGAAATTTTTTGTCAAATACATTCTCGTAACATTTCACATGTTGTCTGCATTTAACTATTAGTAAATTTTCTAATGTGTCATCAGACATGGTTGACCTGAAGTCAGTTCTAATTTTCTTCACTTGACTGAAGACTCTCTCGCATGCTGCATTACTGTGAGGGATCGTAAGTATTGACAGCATAACCTGAGAAAGTCGTTTAAATTTTAATTCACAAGTATCATTTTTTATTTTACCTATGGCTGCCCATTGTGCATCAATGCTACCTTCATTACTCACAGTTTGTGGAACTTCGAAAGCCTGGAACTCACTGAATTCTGTTTGTAAAGCATCAACAGCTTCATCTTCTGTATTATTGAACAAAAGAACAGGAAATTTTTCTGTAAAATATTTTAAGCTGGAAAATGATGCATTTTCAAAATTCGATATTTGTGTAACCTCTGCATGATGTAACACTTCTAACTCAAAAGGAAATTTATTGTGCATGTAGTCACATGCTGCTATGAAATAGCTTCTGACGTTTTCATAAAATTCATTTTTATCATGGATGTTAAAATCTTGGATTACTTTCAGTGTTCCATTTCCAATTAAGATATCAACATCATCTTTTTGATTACTCCTCTCATGATAGTGGACTTTCAAAATATTATTACATAATTTTGTGACGCTTGGTTTTATAAATTTCACTAGCATTTCTCTGTACAATTTTAAGAGAACAGATTTTAGCATATGAATATACGGTTCCGCAGACTGAAGTTGAGCATTTGCTTTTTAAAATATAGGCACAGTATAAGATAAAAATAAACAGAAAGCCTTATTGATATCTTCCGACAGAAAATAAAACAACCTTTCTTCACGAGACATGGAGTTTTCAGTTTTTTGTTTCTTAGAAATATCCACATAATTTTGAGCTTTCCTTTTTAATTTCTGCGATGCTTTTTTGCTGTTACGTTCTTTCACTTTATCTGCATTTTCAACCGAAACTTTGATAGAGGGAATAGTAAAGAAAGAAAGTGGGGTGATTTGATTCCTTTTCATGGCCTCTTCCTTAAAAAAACTGATCAAAGGTTGCCACTGCTGGATTATACGCTCTAAGCACTTTCCAACAGACAACCAACGAGTGCTAACGTGTTTTAGTACCTTTTTTATATCAGTCTCATGAAATTCTTGAAGAATTTTCAACCTATCTTTTCTTTTCGAACTCTTTTGTAAGTAATAGTAAATGTCTACCAAAATTTCATCGATTTTAAATGGCAAACATGCAGCACTCTTTTCAGCTGCTAAGTTAATAAGGTGGCAGGAACAGCCCATAATTTCAATATTTTGGTGATGATTCTTTAACACCGCTGCTACACCTGCTTTTTTTCCTATCATAACAGGTGCATTATCACAGCTAAAGGCAACACAATTAGAAATCGCAAGGTTTTTAGATTGTAAAGCACTTACCAGAAGATTTCCAATATTTAACCCAGTAGCATCTTCTTTCAAAGATGGCACAGATAAAAGACGTCACGCCACGCATGTGCCATCAACGGCAGACGAATTTTTCTGGTGTTTTTACCGATATTTGCGTTTGTTTACGCGTATTTATTATTAAATATGCACATATGCGCAAAAATTTAAATAAACACGCATCAAGAAAAATAGGTATTTAATTTTTTTAAAAAAACATTAGCCATTTTAGACGAAATCTCCGAAAATCATTTTCGGACCGGAAGACCAATAAAAAATCGAAAGCCTTCCAGGTAAATCGGAAAGATTGGCATCTATGCAATAGGGAGGAAGGTGCGGATAGGGCTACCTCCTTTATTCTAGCTATCTTGGTTTCTTCCCATCAAAGTTTCCAATGTGTCCAAAATTCCCGGGTTTTTTACAACTCCATTGACAGTGGATCCCATTTGACTTCGCAAACCTTAGCAAAATGCAAACAGCTCGTTTTAACCACCATTCATTTCCTTGAATCCCCGCTCTCCACTCTGCCTCTAAACCAAGCGATCAAAAGTCCATCAAAGTAGTTTAAAATTAGTCGGTTGTGAACTTCGAGGTCTACGCATTGTTAATCGTTAGCCTCTTCCTTTGTAGACGCTTGACTAAATACTAGAGTGGAGAGAAAACAAAAGGTGAAATTGCTTCTTCGTGGGCATGCGCTTTAAGAGATTTATTTTTTTGGCATGACACGGTTATGCGGTCATCGACACGCTGAAATGGACCTCCTGTGGTCATCAGTGGCGTCTGGAACGCGCTCCAAGAATTCAAATGCAAAGTATGCGTAAGAGATTCACCCATGCAATTTTAGACCACCTTTTTAAAATAGCTTAACCCTTTTAGCCACCATTTTTTTCCTGTTAAATTTTTACCCAGATTTCTTCTATCACCAAAATAACCTACCTGCAAAATATCAGAGTGATGTGCCATGGTTAATTAATTAATTAACGTCGAATATAATCAACATGATGACTCGATGCCTTCGTTTTCATTGCAATTAGTTTTTAGAAAATTAGTATAGCTCCTGTCCTAAGCCATCTGTAGGCAAAACTATTATTTATATTTGGAAAAAGATCTAATTTATTATATTGTGTATCGTTGGCAAATTTTCACTTTGAAGAAAAATAAGGTAATTTATTTCATGTCGATTTCCAGGCTCATTTCGACCGTCCCCCCATGACCCCTTTCCTGATCAGTGGCACAGATTTTTTTTCAGGGCCGAGCCCTTTCACAGTACAGATTTTTGCCAGCGCCGGCCCCGAGACTTCATCCGAGCCCCCTTCTCTCATCGGCTCTGATCATGAGCTCCGAGTGTAATTCCCGGCGAGTGTATGGTTATCAACAAGTATATGGAAGGTCACGCTAAGATGTCAGTCCCGTCTCGGGTCAACTCAAGAGTAACCTTAGACTTAAAACTGAGCACGAGCTACGTATATTCGTTTGTTTGTTTGGCTTTTTTATGGCGCAAGAGCATCTGGGCTATACTGCGCCAAACATGGTAAAATCAAAGACTGTAGTAAAAGCCAGTACTTTTTAAAAATTTAAAAACATGCGTATGCGTATGGTCAGCATGGTCATTTAAAATGTCAGAGAGTGGTATATTCGTCTGAATCTATTTGAGAGACATGTATTTGCTGTCTAAAGGTTTTTAATTAAAAAAAAATAATTCTGTGCTTCCAATTTTCTATAAAATACAGCACGACTAACGTTTTATTAATCATGAACGATTTCTTAAAATTAAACGCCTTTCACTCAGTACGTGAAAGAGTGCAAATTTTAAATCCTAGTAAAATACTGCAAGTTTTAAATCCCAGTAAAATACTGCAAGTTTTAAAAGCTAATGTAATGACACAACGTTTGCGAAAGTGTAGATTTTTTTGAGTACAAATAGCGGAATGGCGAAAATTCTTGATGACAAACGAATAAAAGAATTGCAAGTTATTTATTGACTTGACCAAGAGGGGATTGGGGAAAGGTGTCCGTCGAAGATGGCGCTGTAATCCCTTTTTTCTGAAAGATTGGGAGATTATTATACGCATCCTCTGATCACGTTTATCATTGGAATATTCACTTACACCTGGAATAAAAACTAAACGATTTATATAAATAAATACTAAACGATATGTTAAAATTAAAACATTCAAGAAGTCTTATGCTGGAAATGTATATTTTCTTTAAACGAAACGCCATCTTTTTTTTAATTCCTGGCACTCTTCAAGTGCCTTCTCTGATTCGGAGGATGGCGGCCAATATGGTCCACATTTTCCTATTTCTGCTGGCATGAATAGTGCCTTCTGTGCTTAGTTCAATCCAAGTTTTCAAAATTATTGGGGGGGGGCTCGGGCCCCCCACATAACTCTACGCCTATGTTTGTTTATCATCTTTTTTTTTTTTCTGACTCTAATCACGGCCTTCGTGAAACGAAGGCTGTGCTCATGTGCCAATTAGAGTAGCTTACAAATTTCTCCTCACGCTAAACGTACGCAATACTAATGTTGCCCTTCTTCTCAGAATTGTATTCGTGATAGCTGTTTTTGTTGGGACTCCTTGGTTGCTAGCGGTGTGGTATTCGCTGCGAACCAATTAAAAAAAATAATTGCCTTTCGATTCTGACTCCTTCACTTAATGAGCGTGTTGTATGTCATCAGGATTGATATCGCTTTCACTTAAGATAATTTATCTCAATAATATGTTTATTTTAATGTGGAAAAAGATTAGTAAAAATACATAAATAAGCTCTCGACGTTTGCCATTCATTATTTACGAATTTATGTTTATATTATTCATCTATTAACACTTAAGTATCTCTCAATGGGGAAGTGGGGTGAGGTATGAGAAAAATGGACGAGCTCTTTGAGAATGACGTCATCTGTTTTTAGTATTGTTTATGTTTTTTCCTATGGCCCTATTCATGTTTGTTGGTGTAATAAACAAACAAACAAAAAAAAAAGCCTTGATATGCCTGTATCTGAAGTTAATGATTATCATGTACAATTATCCCCAAAACGAAACTTGTGGTCAAAACAGCGCTATATTGAAAAGCAATCACCCACTCCCAGAAAAGTGGGCCAATCACTTGGAAGCCTGGCTCATCGACGTCATGGGTTTTAAGAAAAGGATGTACAGTGTTACCTCTCAGTGAGGAACACCCACTGGACAGGTCGTTTTGTCCCTCAAATAAAGGTGTCCCTTCTTCGGAGGTACATCTGTTGACACATAATAAAACTAAATCAGTTCTCGTTTTAAGTATTCAGGCTTTTCTTTGGTGAAAACTCCCCTTGATTTGCCCGTGAAAATCCTTTTGTAAACCTGCCTTATTTATGATTTACTAATAACGAGAAGAAAGCTTCTCCAGAGATCTAAATAATCGGTCCTAAAACACCCTTCCGACTGAAGTGTCTCCATAACGACGTCGGTAAAGCAAGTTGTCGTAATTCAACTATATTCAAACGTGGAAAATTTAAAATTTTCTTTTGGCAACGTTTACTACTGTAAAAAGTACGAAAATCGGTAGGAGGAAGTGTTTATTAGTAGTAGCAGTACATTTTCAAAGAGTTTTGTCGAGAAGAATGATAGCGTGTTTTCAGGGAAGTTTTCATTAAACGTAAACACTGTGTATATCCGTGAATATAATGGTCGCAAAAAGTAGGGACTTCAAAATTGAAAGTTTATTTTAAAGATAGATATACGTTTTTTCCCCAATTGCCTGGCGTTTTCTACAAGACTTTTTTCTTTCTTCCCAGATAACAGGATAAAGAAGAGATCAAGACTGTTTTCGAGGGATCGTCTGAGCACCACGGAATACATGAACAATTTGGCAACACTGGACCGGAGACAGGCGATGGACGAAATTCTCGAGAAGAGAAAAAAAGCAATTTTTGAACCGCCACATCTACTCAATGACGACATTTTTGTGGACATCTCTGGTACGATTCCCCGCCATTTTGGAGACGAAAACGAGAATGATTCCAGCAGGAGCCTCCTGCTTACTACCACTCACTCTTCGGCTTGAAATCTTTTCTACAGTAGCATGGGTGACCATTGCTTTTAATATTTCATGACACTGTGCGAATTAAACACGATCGAACAATTTTACTACCTGTAATTTTAACAAGCTATATATAGAAATGTCTTTCCTATAATACATCATATTTATATGTCGGTACAAACCTCTCTTATTAGCATTTTCACAACACCAGCATTCTAGTTTCTATGATGTTGCACCAATACAGTAATTTAAGAAAAAGCCAACTTGCATAATTGTTACACCAAGGGGCGATATTCAATTTTTTTAATTATTTCTCAGAGAAAATGGCTTGCAGCGGAGTGTCTGATCGAAGACTAAACATTGCCTCATCCCTCTGAACATCCAACGAATGGTTAAAATGTTTTGTTTTTTAAACGTGTCCAGCGTATCCATGTTATTTATCAATAAAGGGTAGCATTCGAGATCCAGATTTTGCAAGAAAAGAATACGAATTAAAAGACAATTGACATTGCATATATCCGAACCGATATTTCGTTCTAAAACCTGTTTTTATAAATGCGTGCATATTTTGTTGAAATACGATGGAAAAGGTGTTTTTGAGTGCACATGTGTGCAGTTCATGTAATCTCTCTCTTGAATCTTACACACATGTTTGAATTTGTTATTTTAGATACAAAAATATTAATGAACTCCAAACTGAATTAAAATTCAAGGATTTTAATACAGAAGAAAAATTAATTTTTGTATTTTCTTACATTGTATATATTTTTGATAAGTTTTATGCTATTTGTGAATAAACTTCTATTACGAACTTTTCTTTAGTAAAATGTGAACTTGCTTACTTCACAAATAAGGGAGCGTATAACTATTACTTACGTAAGCAATATTTTGGCCATTTCACCCCTCTCCCCAGTAAGGAAAAATTAACGTTGGCTAATATAGCAAATTAAGACCAATGGCAACACCCTACCCCAAGGTGCTTACGTAATACTTGACCACTTCCTAATCACTAATAGATGAGCTTAGTTGACAAACGTTTTAACGTAAAAATGGTTAGCACAGCATCTCTTGCCGCCCTTGTGCTATCAAAAAAATACGACCTTCCATCATCTGAGGTTTGTCTAAAACTGTGCAAGTTCAATGTGATTGTTACCTGTACACAGGGCTGTCACATGTTCAGCTTTAGGGAAGGTCAGTCTCCCTTTTCGGCTATAAAAATGGCATCCTATTTTGAGTCTAAGCTGGACCTGTAATTGTCCGGCTTTTTTGCATAAAAATGAATTTTCGTATTGATATTATCAAAACTGTAGCCAGGATTTAATTTCAGGGGGGACCGTTCCCTTAGATCCACCCCCCCCCTCTGGATACGGGCATGGACATTACATTACGTATGTAATAAGACTTTGCAACTTCTTTTTTTCGGGGCAACTTCAACAAAGAAGTTTTCTACCACTCGACCATAATTTTTTTGGAAACGGTTATATTATTTAACACACACACCCATTTGGAAAAACTTGCACCACTATGTAGAAGACACTCACAATAAGAGACATTACCATTGACCCATGATCCTTTTTTCCGACGTGCCATCCAACCAACGGCCTTGGTTATTAGAGTGGTGTCAACAACGGCTGACTCCACATGTGCAAGAATGTCTGCAACTATGATAAATGTGCTATCTTACTCAAATGTTAAAAATTTAAATTATAATACTAAAGTTTTACATTTATAGAGGGCTTATAACGTACACATAGAAAAGTGCCAAAACAATCACTGTCATGCTTCAAAACATGGGAAAAAGAATATCCTTGTGCAAAAAATCAACAAAGGCAACATTGTGCATTGTATGACATTAGTGTTTAGCTCCTTAAAATACAAAAAGTAACATTTAGTGGGTTTTATTCAGTGCCTTTAATATAGTGGCAGTATATCTTGGATTTTTTTAAAAATAATTCTTTGGTTTTAATTTCTTTAGAGCAGCGGTCGCCAACCTTTCGGACCTCATGAACCACTAAATTCATAATTTTAAATCCCCCAGGACCACATTTTGTGAATTTAGTGCAATATAAAGGTGAAAATCGTCATTCAGAATATGAGAATTTCTTAGAATATTATTTTTGTTTTATTATTAATAAAAAACGAATAAATCGACATTGTTTGCATTTTTAATTTTTTTGCGGATCACCAAAATTTTCTCGCAGACCACAGGTTGGCGACCGCTGCCTTAGAGCACAAAATTTATTTGCAGTATAAAGTAACGGCAATCACGATCTTACCATTTAAATTGCGTGAGACTTCAATCTTTGTAGTGAAACTATTTCCCAATACATAGCACTGCGATCCACCATGACTGTCCGACTTTTTCATTTTTCAAATGTGGCAGCCTTACCTGTATGTGACCTCCGAACATAACAAAATTATGAATACTCATTATCAAGTAGATTTAAGCTGGTGTCTTGTTGAAGGGGGATTGAATTTAAAACAGTATGACTGTTTCGTGCTTTTACACTCCAAAATTATTCTAATGTTTGTTTGTAGTTTTACGGCTCAAGGAATACAATGATCGTGCTCTGCTGTTTTCAAGGGAATCTGAACCTCTTGGGGTTTAGGGAACCAAACCCAGACTACAGTGAGCAGTGCAATCTTTATGAGATCTCTGAGTAAGCGTTCTTTGCACTGTTGGGAGTCGAACCCGGATTAACAGCGCACTAGGCGAACGTGTTACCACACTACGCCACCATAGGACAAGTTATTCTAAGGGTTACATAAATCAGGAAAGGCAACATAATATAGCCTCCAAACCTCGATACGTGGGCCTACAGCCCTGCGTACTTGGAGCCAAACTCAGTAGCAATAAGCACACCAAGATGCATGAGTGACTGATTTCTTGGGAGAAAAAAAGTGTAGCATAATAGCAGTAAAGATGGTTGGTTGGTTGTATTTTTATGGCGAAATGACAACAAGGGTCATTCTGTGCCAGACGAAGTGAGGCTGTACATATGATTTTAAAATAAGTTAAAATTATGCTGCGTTAGCACTTACAGACTTTCAAAGAGTCCAAATTTCTTTTGCCTGCAAAATCAAAGGCTGGGTACATATGCTGAAATAATTTAAAAAAAAAAAAATTATTTGAATTCTTTACACCCCAAAGCTATACAGTAGTCATTAACCCCTTAACTATGGTACATTTATTAACAGTTCGTTTGTGGTTTTACGGCTCAAGGACTACAGTGGTCATACTGCGCCGGGATTTACTGTTTTCTGAAGAATCCGAACCTCTGGACCTACAGTTTTCCGAGGAATCCAAACCTCTTGGACCTACAGTGAGCAGTGCGATCTTTGAGTAAGCGGTTTTTTTTTTTTGCACTGTTGGATTACTATATAGATAACTGTACATTACCACACTGTGCCACTACAAGGCATTTATTACCAGCTAAGCCTATAGAACTCGGTCCTGCTTCGTTTTGTAATTTCTAAAATAGCCACCAAGCCACTATGATTCAAAGTAGCTATATCTTCTAAGGCGAGACCAGGGGTGGAGAATATTTTCAAGTTCAAAGGTCACGTTAGTTATAATCAAAGAAGCCACATTCAAGAAATTTCAATTAGATGCAGAGGTATAGCTATTAAAAAATTCTGGAGGACCAAAGTAATTTTTTTAACAACTTATATGATTAGACATTAAACCGAACAATGTATTTTTCTATCCACTGGGGGGACTTTAGTCTCTTGACAATTCCCCCTTTTATGTCATTCATTGGATATATAGCAGAATTCCGATTATTCACATTCCATTTAACCAAAATGCATAAATGTGTACTTATTATTTTAGTAGATACTCGCTCAGTGCTTTCAGTAAAAATACTGTTCATATTCGGCTTTCTAATGTAGCTTAAGAGAGGGAAATTAATACAAATGGTAGATATTGGACATTTTAATATATCACTACTTACAAAATTTAATACCAATACATATATTTCCTGCGGGCATTCTTACTATCAATATCTTTGTTTAGTAATATATAATGAAACGTGTTTCTGTATAAATATTTTAATTTCTTTGCACCTTTACTTTAAAAATTAAATTTTTAGATTATCCTTACTTTACTTCTATTTTAAATATGTTTAAGATAATAAAGTAAATAAAAAATAAGATGAACAAAATCATATTAATAAAAATAAAAGGATTTGTATTGCAAAATTCGAATTCATCCAAAAGGCCACATGTGACCTTAAGACCGCTGGTTCCCCCACCCGTAGGCTAGACAACTGGGAACGGAATTGAACACTCTACATGTCCGCTAAACCAGTAGTGTAGCAATGCAAAACTCGTGGTGGGGTGTGCCTCAAGTGGCTTTAAAGATGACTATGGGATACAGCCTTAGGAAAATGTATTTCAATGTCTAATGGGGGTGGGGCAAATGATCCCCTCCCCCACTTTCCCATGACACTTCACCGAACTTATCTACACACGACCACATTTACTGGGCTTCGATCGCAGATTAGTTTGGTTCAAATGAATTTCCATGAAAAATTTATAGCCAAGATATGCCAACTAGAAAAGGAAGAGAAAGCGAGGAGTGGGTTCACTGAACCCAGCTTGGAACCTAAAAGTTGTGGCCCCTGGGAAGGGGGCTATGCTTTCACTTTCAAAATAGATTGTAGAAAATAAGATGCCAATTTTCTGTAACAAATTTTTTATTCATTGAATAATTAAATACATCATGCACATATGTTGAATTGGATCATACAATCAAAGGTACGTCACCCGGCCTTAAATACCAAAATTAGAAAAAACCAAACAACATATGTTGTTATTCGTATACTCAAATATCATAAATGCTCTTATCCGATCAGACTACAACCAAACCCAAAACATTGTATCCCTAAGTCGTGTGGAAACACATAGTCGAGAAATCTAAAAATTGAATGAACCAAATACACAGCAAATTGCAATTATACTATATTTAATAGGAAATTGAGTTTTATAGGGGGGCACAGCGATAGAAAACAACACATAATCTCGTCCGTTATACTCTCTGGTGTCTAGACTAATCTCTGCTGCTCATGCTGATCAACTCTTCGACAACTTTTGTAACGTTGCCGTTGCACTTCTGGAGGAGGTAGGCGTTTTGCTCGATGTTACAGAAACCCATTTCTATTAACTGCTCCATGTTAGCATTTGTTCCATATTCGTGTCTTGCAGCGCCATTGTCTTGTTCTTGATTCACAGTTCCCTCCTGAAACAATCATAGCCCAACTTAGAAATTATGAAAATAATGGGTGTTACTGCAGAATATTCCCCAACAATCTTGAATACAGGAACAACTAACTATACTCATGGCAAAGTTATCATGGTACACTGTTAAGGCTATGGCGACATATTCACGCCTGTGCAACGAGTTTTCATCCTGAGTGGTCAGTTACTTGAATGACATCAGCGCTCGATGTAATGATTCTTTTTCCTAAATTTAATAAATACCAGATTTTAATTGCACAAACATGCCTATGTTTTATGTATTTGAGCATTATTTTAATGTTTTATGTCCGAAATGTAGCTTTTATTAACTCTGTTAACGTAAGAAAACTACATAGCACTGGTCGAATCATACTGCTCTGCGCCTTGTCAGTGTACAAGATTAGCTTTTCCATGAGTATGGACATGTAGTAAAATCATATAGCAATGCATGCAATAACTTAGTTTGCAATATAAACCTGGATGGCAACAGTGTTCTCTCTAATAAGGATCTTTCTTAATGTATCCAGGAAACAAACGAACAAGCGCACGATTTTTATATAGAATGTTCTTACAATCGGTCTTTGGTTTTCAATCAACTGATGTACACATACTAGAGATTCCACCACAAACTGACGTATGTAAATGATTAGCACTTCACACCTTTTCTCTTTGGAATGGACGTTTGTGTTTTAAAATAGCCGGATGCTAAATGAATGAATCCTCGAATGCTGTTATAAACAAGTTTGACTGTTATATCCCACACCGCACCGAAATTTACCACCGTTTCCAAACAGTATCTGTAGAAGAACGTATTAAGAGAATGACATGAGACATGCTAAACATTTCAATTTGATAGCGTATTAAAAAAAATAAATCAATTACTAAAAATACTGCAGCAAGTTTCCTCGATTCGAAATAATTATGGCCTGAAACAGATATGCATTTCCCACAGACATTACGAAGAACCTTTTGCGTTAAAATCATCATCATCGTAAAGCATTTCCATATGAAATTTCTAAGAGCTGTTTGTCCACAACAACTCAGTAGCTGGCTTTCACTGAAGACAAACCGGCCTTTTACTATTTTAGAGTACAGGGACGTCACAACAGCTTTCACACTTCCGAGCTTTTAACAGCATCCCCACTTTGGGGTGAGACATTCAAAGCAGGGCCGAGGTCAGGACTCATGGATCCCCTAGGCAATTTATAAGATTGGGTCCGCAATTATGTCTGCTACATTATTAAACCTTCGTGCCGAGTTCCTGGTCGTTTACACCCGTTCTGTTCCTGATATTTAAAGCCACCACTTCTCAACCCCATCATTCTTTCGCTTCGACGAAGAGGGAGACTGTTCATATATCTAATCCAAGTTCCCACAGAATACCATTCTCTAAATGTAAACTAATAGTGGGCTTGTAAAAAAATTATTGGATATGTGAAGAATTGAAGACTGCACTTTCATTTTCAATTCAACATATATTTTACTATTATAATTTACTTTACCTAATGCTTCTCAAAATCTTAAGACAAAATTTCTGGTCAATAATGGTAACCCCCTCCCCCCCAAACTTTTCAAAGTCGTTTTCTTATATAGAAGATTCCTATATACAATTTTCAAATTTTTTCCTTCCGTATGAGATTCCATTTTTAATCTACCAATCCACACAGGCAAATAATTTACTAATTTGACCAGAGATCCAATTTGCACACCACTAAAGATCTATCCGGTGTAGAGGATTCCTTGGAGAAAGAGAGAGAAAATCAACACACAAAAATTCTTCAAAAAGAAGGGGCATAAAATCACCTATAAATACACAAACACCCCTCTTCCCCAAAAAACTATTGCACCCAAAAGCTCACATCTATTGTAGGTGAAAATATCTGCATACGCAATGCAATTTTGTCTTACCTGCTCACTCTTGACGGGCTGAATGCTTGAAATTATACCCCGAGCAGTATTGTAGACAGTGGCTGCAGCAAGCAGAGCTCCGGTAACAAGTCCTTCTGGCAACACTTGAATTGTGCTAGATTAAAAAACAACATTTACTCGAAAAGTCACAGCTGCAATTCTCAAACATAAGTCCCCACCCCACACACATTTATCAGAGAGGTTGCTAGTTAAACAAATACGAGTCATTGTGCTGGAACAGTCACGGCCGGCGACCTTTACAAATGTGAAACTGACACATGATGCATAAGCACGATAAAAATGGTTTAAGTCAGTGGTGGTCACATGACGGTGGTGTGTTGTGCCACATGCAAATGGTACGAAAGATTTAAGCGGCATATATATATATATAAAAAAACAACCAGTGTCAGCCGCAGTGGCAGTTCTAGATAAAAAAAATCTGGGGGCACAAATTCCTGCCTATATTGTCCAGTAAAGCTATTTAAATCTGTTCATTATAATTAAAAATTAAATTCGGTTATGTTGGGGGGGCCCATCCCCCCCCCCTCGATCCTAGCTTACACCGCCGATGGATCATGTGGTCCAGTATAATAAAAAATCGCACAAAACATCTTACAACAGCACAGAAATCGGTCAAATTCAGTGGCATAGCTCATACTTTTAGGCCTGTTTTTATTGAAATGGGGAACAATTCGCTAGGATCCTCAAATCTTGACTATTTTTTGTTATACCGCAGGTAAGCAGGGCCGGTCAAAAGCCAGGGGCAATATTCACAAGCGGGCATCGTAATCAATAAGCCTATTGTACATAAAGTAAAACAGATTGTTTACTTATTAAAAAATTAGAAAGGGGACGCCAAAATATGGTTTTGCCCGGTATCATATTTACTGCCGTGCCGGCACTTTAAGGAAGTGCATAGCCAAAGCATTTTTCTTTTTGAGCAACCATTCCCATATCCCAAAGTGAACCAATACTTTGGACACATTTTTTTAAATACAATCCGTTCGCATCTTAATGGAATGCAAAGATAACCGTTATGCCAAGTAAAAGTTAATTAAAAAGATGATTTAATTGCATTTTATTATAAAAATTGTTATTAAATTGCAAACCTACCGTTCTCCGTCTTCGGTTTTGGGATATGTTGGTGGTCCATTATCAGCCTCGATGACCTCCACCGGGAATTTCGGGAATACATCTGTTGGTGCAGAGTTTGATTCGTCATCCGAGATCAGGTTGATAACCTACACGGAAATGCATCTCATTTTTAAATCAGTTTCCATAACATTCAACATGACACTACAAACTCGAAAGCTTTCCCTCCGACAATTTTGCACCATGGTATGCACATCATTGACTATATACATCCACAAAGACAATTCTCCACATCATGACTTACTTTGACTCATCCGTGTTTTCACAGCACAAGGACAGCGAAGGTCATGATGCACCAAGACCCACGGTTTCCTGAGAAATCGGAACTTCTGTTGGCAAGGCAACCAAACCCATGGGGCAGAAAAATGACCCACAATGCCATTGGGAGTCAAACCCGGGTTAATGGCACGACAGATGAAAATGTGTTGAATTACACATGTTCTAATGTTTAAAATCCCTCGATTATTCTTGATGCAGCATGTATTTGTGACTTAGCGATGTAATTCCAATTTCCAAGTAGCTACGACATTGCGGTAGTCTAATTTTCTTTTTTAAATGAAAGGATTTCTTACCTCCACTTCCTCGTTCAAGGCTCTGTTTAGTTCCAATTGTGTGATAGGCAGAGCCTCTGTGGGACTGCTTGAATTACTGTCGATAACGCTGATACCCGAAGAGGAAGAAGACTCATTGAGACGAACGATATTTGATATAACGTAACAGCATTCTCTAACTTGGTGACCTGTCTGGCAAACTGGTGAGCTTTCGGCTTGTTCCGGAACACCGGTTTCTTGTGACACCTTCTCTGAAATCGCAACCTTTGCACTGGTCTCATTCTCCGTAATATTCATATGCACAGACGCAATGTTTTCGGCAACGGCTGATTCAACTGAAACCACAGAGAAAAAAAAAATTAATAATAATTACACTCCATTTTTAGAATTTAGCAGTTGGTTAAAAGTTGAGTTTTTATAACAGAAGAACAGAGAAGTTCATGTTGTGTTAAACAGAGTGCACAAATTTGTATATATATAGAAAGCTTACAAAGTTACAATGAAGTACATACAAAAAATGCAACAAAACCAGACGCATTTGTAAAAAAATACATAATTAAAAAGTTGGTCAAAAGAAAGAAGATTATCATAGGATTAGTTAACCCAAAAATTGGTGGATCAAATTCTAATGAAGTGTGATCACCCCTTTAAAGGAACTACCTCATGGCCCTGCCCACTCCAGCCTGGATGGGGGTGGGGTGGACATTCAGTATCAGAATCACAATTTTCTGCATTTCAGATAAATATGTTATACTGTACAGTTCGCTACTTACTGCAGGGTCCGACTAAGACAAATGTGGGCTATAGGCATAGTATTAGATGGGGGTGCACCCCTTACAAGTGGTGACAGATTTGGAAAGGGGGGGGGGGCCTGAAAGTACACACACACACATATATATATAAACCTTATATTTACTTAGTTTAAAACTTCTCAAATTTAGGGTGAACTATCTAAAGTAGCCAAAAAGAAAAAAAAGAAAAGGTAAGTTCTTACATAAACATTTTCCTGATACTGATCAGAAATGAATAACCAAAAGCCAACTTCTGAAGAAAAAAAACAAACAAGCTTTACAATGAATTGCATTTGACTGCAAGGATGTGTTGATTTTGTTTGCATTTTTATCAGAAGACCAATGAAGAACGGTGTCTACTGAATGATCATCTCAGCAGTTTGCACTAGTGCGAGAAAGTATTTATTTGCTGATGGTTGGTTGTATTTTTTTATGATACAAGGATAGTGAGGGTCATTCTTCTGTGCCAAACAAGGTGAAACGACACATACGATTTTAAAATGAGAATAAATTTTCTTTATTTATTTACATCCGCATTTAAATTACATTGCATTGAAATTTATTACACTGCATGGAAAATAATATTTGAGAAATACAAAGAAACAAATGCAGATGAGGGAAACATCTGAAAAAGACCACGAAGGTCTGACGAGTCAGATGAACCCAAAATTAACAAATAAAAAAAAATACACAACAAACAAATCAACTAGGGAGAGCATATCTATATCCATTCGAAGTCCCCGAAATTAAACTATTATATCCAAGCTTCATAAATCAATGAGCCCACGTTCAAAAATACGAAAAGAATCTTCAGAGACCAAATCTTCGGGCAGAGAGTTTCAGATTCTAGGATCAATATTATTAAAATTACACAAACCTAGGTTGGATCTAAATCGTGGAACAACAAACCTTATAGTAGTTTTGAGATCATATAGTGCGTAACTTGGGCTCAAATGAACAACATCCGCTAAGTAATTAAACATCATTACGCCAATACAGTAAGAGTATAATTTATCAACTGGAATAATGCCGTTTTTAAACATCCATGAACGGCCATCTATACCATTAAACAATTGAGGGAAAAGATCCTAAAAAATCTAATTTGTAGTCTATACAATCTAGAAAGATTATGCTGAGTAGAGTTTCCATATATTAAGAAACAAAATAAAAAAAATCGATTCAATAAATGCATGATAAACCAGTGAAATAATATTTAGGGGCAACCTGAATCTAAATTTATAAAACATCCCAACATTTCTAGCGATTTTGGAACAGACCGAATCAAACTGATAATTCCAGCAAAGATCATGGGAAAAAAATTACCCCCAAAAAATTTTACTTTATCCACCATTTCCACAACATCCGTACCAATATAAATCGGACTAGTCAGAAGAAAGAGTCACGTACTTTGAGAGAAAACAATTACAGATAATTTCGAAGTATTAATTTTCAATTTATTTGCCAAAAACCAATTGTAAATCTGAATTAAAACAGAATTAGCACTTTGAAATAACTTATCCAGATTATCATCAAGAAAAAATAAGGATGTGTCATCAGCATAAAGAATCATAACTGAAGTTCCAAAAATATATAGGAGATCATCAACATAAAGAGTAAAAAGAATAGGACCCAAGGCTGAGCCTTGTGACACACCATAATTAGTGGAAAATAATAATGAAGAAGCATTCCCAACTTTAACAAATTGTGTACGATTCCGAAAATATGATCTGAACAAATCCAACGGAAAATTACGGACTCCAAAATTTTCAAATTTACTCAGTAATATGTCACGAGAAATGGTGTCAAATGCCTTTGTGATATCCAAAAAAATTTTCAATGCAAAAGATGTGCTATCAATACCATTTGATAGAAAGTCAACAGCATAAGACAATGCAGTCTCCACGGAAACTCCACTCCGGAAATCAAATTGATGAGGATAAAGTAAATGGAACTGTTCTAAATAATCTGTTAGTCGTTCACACAAATATGATTCAAAAATTTCAGCAAAAACCGAGAGAATCAAGATGATGCTTCTGTAATTCGAAGGGTTTGAACTATCACCCTTCTTAAAAATCATTAACACTCTAGCAAGTTTTAATATTTCAGGAAATTTTCCATTATAAATAAATCCATCGTATAAAAATAATAAAGGATAAACTAGAATATCTGCAGCAGCGACAATGGCACGAGGAGATATATCGTCAAAACCCGGTGAGTGACGACAATTAAGTGACTGGATTCAAAGCAAGAGATCAGTTCGAATTATTTCTCTGATAACGAATGATTGCATAATATGACTGAAACCTCTCATAAAATAATAAAATAAATTAAAACTAAAACGGTAAAAAGTAGCGAAGCCAATATAATGTCACAAATGAAATGATAAAAACAAATCATATGCGATATGAAAAGTCAATATTAAATAAAAATTAAAAATGACTTAGTGGCTAAAAGAGTCACCTAAAATGTTAAGTAGGGTATAATTATTTTGGTTAAAAGTTAGTGAACGATGTTGGTTAAGTTAAGTTTATTTGCTGAAATTTGCTTATGTATATCACTCATATCAAGTTTCTGATATTGTATATACATTGTACAAGTGTTTATACAATAATTTACTTCTTTTTTAAGAAGCCTTCATACATATATATATTTTCTTACAAATCATCAACATACTACAAACACACTCAAACCATGCTTTAAAAATCCTAGATACATTTACACTTACCCCTTCAGATCATCATCGATGCCAACTTCTTAAAAAGTGAAAAATCTGTAGTCAATGGTAACGCACGTACAGTCAAAGACATGAATATTTCTCCCTTGTTTACCATTTGTATATTATCATTGTTTAAATACGCATATATATATATATATACACACAGAAATTTAAATGAATATGCAGAAAGAAAAATAAGTATTGAAAAACAATTTTTTTTTTCTTTCTTTTAAATTTTAAAAAACATTGATGATTTGAGACGAAACCTCCAAAAATCAGAAGAAATCGTTTTCAGATCGAGAAGAAATCGGAAGGATTAGAACCTACGAATTATGGACACAGCTTTCATAGAAAAAAAGATCAAAATTAATTAGCATGAAGCCAAGATTATGGCTAGAAATGGTTAACAGAGGTTTGGGAGAAATAAATAAAAAAAAAAAATACCAGATTCGGAAGCAAACATTCCCAGCGATGGCTTGAATGGCTCTGAAAGGTTAAAACACTTGGGCATGGGAATAACGACAAATTCGTTGTCCGATTCTGAACTGCTGATGCTACTAAAGCTGACTTTGTCATCCGATTCGAAAACTAAGAGGGGGAGAGAAAACGTAACATTCACAATCATATCTATGACAATAACTCGAATGAACTGATTTTTTAGTCAATCATTAAAAAGTGAAATTAAAAACCTGGAACTTAGATTTATCTTTGATATAATTTTTTTTTATATTTTTTTCTTAAGATTTTATTCTTGCAGACAATATTCTTGCAGCCCCACCCCCTGACTATAAGTTGTTATTATAACTATAATTTCTTATTTTTAATGAATATTACTTTTATATCAGTATATAATATTCCACAAAATTAATGAAATAATCCACATTCCACAAAAAGAACAAATTGCAAATAAAGCAATCAGTGGAAAAAAAAACAACAACAACAGCCGATCAACAATCAAGTCACTAAATATCAGTACGAAGATTGACACTGTTTTGCCTTGATTATGTCACATATATTTGGTGTTTGGTTTGATGTTGGATAATGCACAACGGAGATCACTTTCCACCTCTAGACGACAACGCTGTTTTGTTTTTATGGCACTTAGTGTTGAAAATCCCGACTCGTTGAGGTATGTTGACGAAAATGGCACAATGACGCTTAAAGGCAACATTAGAGACATTAGGATACAATGTAAGGTAATGTATCCAAAATCCATCCAGGCCCATTGTTTTAAAATCAATCATCTTTCGCCTTTGAATCACATTTCAGTTCTATGACTTCTTTTAGAAAACGTTGTGGCAGTACATCAACAAGCAAAGGATTTCTCATCTATATCCTAGACCAGTCATCTGATGAAATATCAGGGAAATAATAATTGAATTCGTCATCCAAAGAATTCAAGTGTTACTGAATTTGATTCCTAAATTATTAGTCATTATTTTTTACAATTACTTCTTTTTTTTTTTCCAAATATGCTTTAAAAATCAAAAAACAAAATTAATATTAAATTGTCAAATCATTTCACGCCTCCCCTGAGAGAGAGAGAGTCACATGGCTGTTACCACTGCTGTAAAGTAAAGCCAGTCTCCATTCTAATACGTTGAAGGCTCTGTAAAACCGTAATGGTTGAAGGCACTTTTGAAATTAAGAGAGACCGGGAGAATGCGACTCTCAAATGTAGGAATGGCAGTCGGTCGATTGGATTTTTACAATGCAGGAACAGCAAACAGTATTCTGCGCCAAACAAAGTAAATCTGTACACACTGACTTATGAACAAAATGCTTCCTTAGATGCAGAAGAACAGTACAGTCATCAAAGTAGAAGCACAGGTCTATTTTAAATGCATGAAAGCAACCCTACCTTACATGCAGAAAGGAAAATTTAACTCGAATCCCAGTTTGCACATTTACAATTTCAAAATTAATAAAATGTACACGTAAATTGAGTACTTTTTTTTTTAAATAAAATCATATGCACAATCACTAAAATCCTAGTTACTTACATACTATATCTCAAGCACAGAAAACACTAAGTGGATTTGTGAATATAAATAGAGCTTGGTTGACTATATTCACTCTATTTTAAAAAAGGGATCAATTCAAGGTTCTGTGTTCACCATGAAAACGAAAAAGCTACTCGTTGAGAACCTGACTACTTAAAATGTTTGAATCTACTCCTGACCATATACAACTATTCTTTTTGATCATTTTCAGGCTAAAATTTAGCAATGTATTACCAGTAATTTAGCCCGGCGATTATTTTCTAAATACTTAACTAAAGGTTCACTCATTTCCAGCTTGAAAGAGACAAAAATTGTCGTCGCTATCCCATTATATTTCAGATTTTAAAACATCGGTCACTTTCAATTCTCCAATAACTAACTACTTTGCAACAATTCTCCGCTTCTTTGATAACACATTCTAGAAAGTCAATTATTAAAAAAACAAAACAAAACCCGATCAAAGCAGATTTGTGACTCCCTCCTCAGTCATATGTCCAATGCAATTGGAAACCTACCAAAACATTAGATGCCTGTCCGCAGTTGGCCTTCATACGATGAAATATTGGCAAACATTTTGTACATTTAAGAAGTTTGTTATTGAAAGCGAAAATGCAGCCGTAAAGTATATGTTTATAAATATGAATAACTCATTATTTAAAGTAGTTCAACCACTTTCGGCACCTACTATCAATTCAGAAACACCCTTTTCAGATTAAACCCCACCTTTCATGTGTTGTGTATCATTTCCTATAAATTATAGTAATATAATATTTTATGAATTGATTGCCGCAAGATCTACATCATCAAATACAGGGTATCACAAATTCTGAGAAAAAATAAAAATTCAATCACATGAATTTTTCCCCCATGAGGCGCAAACTTATGGCAGATGGTTGAATTTTTATGGCACAATGGCAGCAAAGGTTATTCGGTGCTACTCATAGTGTCATGACATTCAAAGTACTACTAATGGCAATTTTCTTGTGTGCTGCGTTTTTGGAAGTGGGTAAGCGAACGACGGAGTCATTTACTTGAGTTCAGTGTTATTAAGTAGCTGTATCCCTGTGCACATTTAGCTCATGCATGCAGTAGCGTAGCTAGAGACAGCCACCTGGGGTACCACAATTCGGTGGGGTGGTAATTAGCATTTAACAAACAATAACAGGCACAACAATTATGGCAGTGGCAGTCATTTGCCCCGGACGGCAAAGGTCTGCACGATTCAATTCATTTTGTTTATGAGTTTTATGGCAAGGGACAGCAAGAGCCACGATGCACCAAGACCTAAAGTTTGCTTGGGAGTACAAACCTCTTACAAGGTTACTAGGGAACCAACCTACGCCTCCAGACCATAGCTAGTTGCTATTAGGTAAGCATTTTTTGGTTGGGCACTGGTACTTGAATCCGGAAAAACGGCATGTTAGATGAATATATTATAAGACTGCACGATCGCAGAGCCCGTTTAACTTATAATAGAATATTTTTTTGCTCCTTTAGTTTCCTACGACATCATTCGAAAAAACTTGGGAACTTGCTAGCATTAAAAGAAAACTCATGGATTTCTCACTGCCCTCACCCTTGTTGTCGTAAACTTTCTAAACAAGTTTCATAATTGAATTTGGATTTTTGAAAATCTGCGACTCATGCACAAAAGTGTAAAAAAACAACAAAAAAACATAGATAAAAAACTTTGAAAAATTCACAATGTACGTTAAATGTGAAAAAGGAAAGTCTAAACTTGACAGCAGGCGCAATTTCAATACTTTAGTAAAATGAAGAGTTCATGTTTGTATACCTTGAACGACAGGTGCAGTTTTCACTTCTGGCACGACATCCGAAGCATTATCATTGCACGACGAAATGGAGTCTTTTCTTGAACTGATCATTTCTTTCGGCTCGGGTGATTTTGGAGGAGTCAAATCTAGGCAATGCAAAAGAGCAATAGATTGAATATATTACCAGTGAATAACAACACAATGGACATACCAAAATCTACAGTAATTTCTCCGATTAAAAACTGTTAACGGGACAGAGGAAAGACGTCGTTAAAAAAAAGAAAAGAAAAAAGGGCATTAATCCCAAAATGCAATTCCACGAAGCATTTTCCATGACAGAAAAATACGGCCGTTGAACAAAAATTGCCATTAACAAGAAGACACCATTCAGAGATTACTAAACAGCCATCCAAATCGAACAACAAAACCCAACAAGGAACAATTTACCACTTACCGAAAGGAGTATTAGTAGGAGTAGCAGTGTGTGAAGTAACATATCGACGTGGGCATAAGCTTCCATCTTCCGTTTCTTCTTGAGCTAATGACAAGACTTCAAAAATCTGTGATACTTTCCTTTTATCATGATCCTTCTTCTTGCGCTTTTCTTCTTTGGACTGGAAAAAGGAAGCTCAACATCGAAAGCACACAGAATAAAAGCATAAATTCACTTTCAATTAAAAAGTATTTTTAATAAATTTCAAAACTTTATATCTTTCTAAAACATCCCCACCACCGGTATTTATTAATAATCTTTCCATATTAGCAGAATGACATCTTAGAAACATGCACACAATCACTAACCATTTATGCATCTGGCCTCCTACACGATACGGGCAAATTTTAGTAAACCAGACTCATAAACAACACTTTCATTCAAGCAAAATTTCTTAAAGCATTAAAAACCTTACCTAAAAATCTTATCAAATTGACTTATAAGTTGTTAAGCGTTTCACTAACACTGAAATAAAGCCATTTCTTCTGCGCGCACAATATATAATCAGACTCCGAATGATTCGCAATAGGCGAAACACACATCCCATTTATATATTTTGAATACCAAAACTGTGCTACAAGTCATTTGGGACAGAAATGATAATGCATCAACTTTGAATTATAGTATATTTGCACAGACACAATCAAGACGATTGGGAGTCATATCCAAGGCCGATGGTCACAACTTCAGAAACATATACAGCCCATCAGTACAATACGATATAATGTAATGGAAATGGCGAAATATGCATGAAATTTCTCGTTTGTGACAAGGAGAAATTCTTGAAAATCAAAAAATTTAACTAGAATCATAAGAGAAACAAGAGAATATCACTCAAAAGTCTTCTGATCAGGTTCTAGAAAATGTCATTTGGCATTCTGCGAAAGAACCAAGATTTGGGCTGAAAAAACAAAATTATATTGACGTTGACAAGTTGTAAACGCAATTGTTATAGAGGAATCATAATCTGAAAATTATTTTAAGGGCTCTCTTTCCCCGAAAGGTTAAAAACAAAACCCAAGAAAGGCTGCACTGCGTTTTGCGTCACTTGTGCATGCTGCATATTTTGTTTTCAAAATTCCACTCTTGGTTGCTAGAGTATGGCACTGATGACCTGCGAATTGGTACGACTTAATAATGATTTTGATGATGGATCTGTTTTACTCCATTACTGAGAGAAACGTTCATTCTAGCGGAATAGCTGATTTAGTAATTTAATGAGCTTCTCGACTCCTCTCGATCAGCAATTCGGTCACCTCATCATTCTTCCTCTCTTTGTCATCCAATTTCAACCACTGGTCCTCAATAGGATCATCAAAGCAATGGATTTCGTCCATTCCCGTCCCAAAGCCTGACACATTCAAAAGTAACCGTGTTTTATGGGAGCAGAACAAGACCGAGTGACCCAAAGGACAATGATTCTTAACTTTGTCTGTGTATCTAAAATTCACAATAAAAACAAATTTTCGGGCACTAAGAATTTAGTTAGACGCGATTACAAGAAATAGTATCATCTTGATATGGTGTATTGTTGTCTGCAAGTTACTAACACACCTCTTCTAATGCTTTGATAAAAATACACATTTACATTATTCAATTCTTTCAAAACCTTATTTCTTTTCTGTAAACGTGTATTGTCCTTGTGCCATAAATACTCTGCCTCCTATCATTTATCAGGGAATAACAAAGAATTTAG
>QLNU02015270.1:68325723-68358322 GCA_006491805.2 Dysdera silvatica
ATTGCTCCACCAAAACTTCAACCGTACATTCTATTTTATTTTGCAAGGTAGGAGATGTGAGATGTCATGAAACACAAGTGAAGTATAGGAAGTGGCCATTTGAAGTGAGGAAGATGGACTTCACATTCAAGGCAGTCCCAAGCATTGAATTCTAACTGTTCCAGTAATAGGGCTACACGCATAGCAAGAGGGTGGTTTTGGGAATTGTAACCCCCAATTGCAATGAAATTTTGTATATTTAACGTAGGAATATATGAGTTGCAGCTCTATAACCTCCCCTCACTGAGCCTATAACCTTGCCCCCTTATGAACTTCCTGTCTAGGTTTATGAATGGGGCCCACGTCGATTAAATTCTACCCTAGTTCGATCACCAAACCCAAAACAGATTAAACGGATGACCAGTCGGCAACGTAACACTAATTACTGCAAATTAACGTGAAAGAAGTCATAAAAATAATTATTACTTTCCGTTTCAGCCGCAGTTGCGGGTATTCGCATAATCGCCAATTTTTGCCCAATACGGAGCGTGGAGAAGAAATTTCTGGAGAGGGGGAAGTGGTGCCAACGGTGGCATCTGCCACAATGATTTTGCACCACAGAACATTCCCGAACGGTATATCCATATGGTGAAGTTCCCAGTGACTTTCGTAGTGTCCAGTGAACTTTGGAGCTGTGAACTGCACAGAGACAACACCCTCATCAAAGGGGTCAATCCGTGGAGCAGCCACTTCCGTATGCAAAGGTTGGAACGCAGGCTGAGAATAGATCATGCGGACCTGTGGAAAAAAACATGAACGAACACTCAAATAATTTTACTAATCAACATGCGCAATACTACAGCATGCAAATTATATTAATTATACAAAATATATTAACTATATAATAGAGTAGACTCGCGTTATAGCGGTCTCGATGGGATCCTCACTGCAGGGACATTACATCGAACCTTCCGCTTCCAGTTTCCCATCCATAGGAAAACTTCTAGGGTCTTCTCAACTGGCCGCTATATTTCAGTGGGCAACTAAATAATCAAGGATCGCTATATGGCGATCCTGCTGTACATTGAAAATACGTGTATTACCAAAAGTATATGAAGTTACACTTTAGAATAAAAACAACAAACACAAGTTTTTCCTTCTTAAATTCAGTTGAGGTTTTGCATTGATTTCATCAAGTCTTAAAAAAACTTAAAAGATTAGTTTCTGTGAGATTTTACATCACTGTATTTCCGTGATACGACATTCAGGCCACCTTATGCAATCATTTTTTATTTTAGTTCACATCTCACTCCATACTAGCCCAGAGACATTTCAGTGTATTTCAATGATGAGACCTCACATCGGTTTTTCACATCTTTTATACTATTTCCTCCTTCCAACACAATACCTGCACAGTTGTCTACTGAGTTGGCCTTTATTTTTCAGATCGTACTTTAAATCACAACTTAATTTTTTACCACAGTTGGTACGAGGTGCGATATGGACAGAAGCTTGATCTGCAGCAAAACACGATCGCATAAAGGTATCTTTACAATTCGACACGATATCCTTGCATCATGTTAAAATAGAGAGTTTCAAAGACAACCAGGATAATGTTATTTTTCAAAGGGGGTATCTTTTATTCCGATGGCTAGGGTAAGATGATTTCACCATTCTATTTCCATAAACCCTAAATTCACATTACGAGGAGACAACCAAAAACACAGTTCATTCTAGCACATATTTTATGCTAATTCCACGAATGTTCAAGTGTAAAAATAAATCGTAAAGTGCAGAAACTGTTGAGTGTAGGAGAAAAAAAAAAAGCCCAAAAATTTTAAATAACATAGATAATGCAAAGTTGAATCAAACAGAAACTGCCAAATTCGTGACTATTAAAAGAAATATATCAGCCTGAATTTAAGAGTGAGGAAAAAGCAGAAAACCCATATAATTTAGTTAATACTTTGAGTATATAATATGTAAAAATTTTCCATGGATGATGAACACCTTAGAGCATGACAATCTATCAGCTATTGAGCGACGTTCGTTATTTGGGAGTCTTGGGGGATAACCAGATTGGGACTGGTAGTTGGAAAAGTGTCATCTAAAAAGAGGTGCCCATTATTTGGGTGTGTCCAGTAAGGAGATTTAACCACAATATAATAATATCAAAATATGTATATGGTTGCCGTGAGGTATGATGTGTCGCCAACTGTTGTGCCGTGGTGTGTGGACAGCTGACCAGGTGGCGCACATCATGCGCAATAGTTTGACTGTACTTCTCAGAAGGTATTGTTACATGGCAGTGAATGCAGGTGGACGAGAGAGAGAGGATGCACATTAAACATAATATTTATTTGGAGGTTGAGGAGCGTACACTGGCCACGGCACGATGCCGGGAGTTCGTTAGGTTGTGTAAGTTAAATATTGAAGATCGTTATCACGGCTAGCAGCGATCAGTCGCCTTTTCAGGTCGAAATCTAAGTAGCAAGAGTGTGTTGATCGGTCCGAAACTTTACTTCGAATGATTTTTGTGGACCGTGACTGGACAATTGAATACTGACGCAATAATTTACATATATTTCTATTGGTCAGTTTGACCCCACAGAGGGGAGAACTTGCTGTGAGTTATGTTAACGTTGAGCTGTCTTTCTTGACAGTTTTTGCCCATTAAATGAAAATATATGGGAGAGGGTTCGAAGTTGGATAATGCCTGTATCCTTCGTTTTTGGTGGAAATTCCAAGGAGTTGGTTGTACGTGTGACTCATTGCCAAATGTCCATGAGAATGGAATTTTGGCGCGAAACAGAGTTAGAATGAGCCTGTGGGAGAATCCTACATGGTAACCAGAGATGGAATACGTAATTTAGTAATACGATGCCATCCTTCCCAGATAAAGCAACCCATAGTTAACAGAAACAGATTTTTTTGTCCCCCGCAAGTGTTCACAGATGAGGTTCCACTGTCACATATCTCCTAAACACACAAGTAAAATTCAAATAACATGTGAATTTAATTTTACCTTTGGCATGTGCATACTGTACTTTGAGAAGCACTGCACTGCATCTTTGCATTATTATGCAAAAATCATTGCACTTTCATGATTAGGCCCCGCGTGGCGCGAGTGTGGTAACGCATCTCGGTTCACTAGCTGTACACAAAGAACGCTTACTCAGAGATCTCATAAAAGATCGCACTGCTCACTGTAGTCCGGGGTTTGGTTCCCTAGGCCATAAGAGGTTCGGATTCCTCGGAAAACAGTAGGTCCCGGCGCAGCATGACCATTGTAGTCTTTGAGCCGTAAAACCACAAAACAAACAAACTTTCACGATTATAGTTATTAACAAATTCGCATGTCTTCAAGTGTTGTATTGCACTGCTACATCAAGGTAGCACCCATTATGAAAAAACATCAATTTAAACTACAGTGGATTGCACACATGGTTTGCACTTTTATCTAATACCTCTTTCTCTACCTTCTGTTAATTGGTTCACATCTGGAAACTTCAAGGTTAATTGACTGTATTTTTATGGAAAACTTCAAAGTGCTTCAATCCGTTTACTACGACATTTAAACTGGGACATATTTGCATGTAACTAACTCAGCTTGCTAGAAACAAAAACCTAGCCCTTTCTTCTCGGTGAATTCAAAATCCTGATAACAATATTGGCAATAAAAAATATCAGTGGGGCAATGAAACAGTTTACAAAAACCCAACGACAAGATAATAATTTTAATCTTTTTATTTAAGATCCACACATAAGATATAGTAGTGTAATTTTTTAGTAGCAGGGACATTCTTGGGTACTTGACAATACATGAGCAAGTAACGTTTCCTATGAATTTTAGCAAGGAGGTAGCTCTTTGCTTAAGAAACTTCACCCAATGTCGCAGGGAAATCCCACTAATGGCAGATTACAACTTCCCAAAATGCTTAAAATAAAATTACAAAAAAAGGTGTGCAATTACCGTCGTATACGAATTCCATGAGTGTCCGCTAAGGTTACGAACTCGCCATTTTTTCACGAACTTTGCTGCTGGTGGAAACACTGACCCATCTGGTACGGTTTCATCGCAAACGAATACAGCATGCATCTCCCTGAAACAAATAGCTTTGAGTAAATGGAAAAAAAGTCCATCGATTTCAAGTATAATGGAGTCACACGATAAGTTATTATCAACTTCTACCTTGGCTCCAAACGACCCCTCGACACAAGTCCACAAACTAAAAGTAACCTTCAGACCACGATGCACTTGAATATGATTACAGGGATTCAATCATTAGCAATTAAAATTTTACCGGTTCTCATTTTTTAAAACTTATTCCAAAATTCTTTTTTCTCAAAAAACTTTTGCCAAAGTTGAGAAATAATGTGTTAACAGAGCGGCTGAGAGAACTGGTCAATGTTGAACAACTATACATCTATATAGTCTAACTTCGATTTAAGGATACCCTACTTAACGATTGTTTCTATTGGTCAGAATTGAGTTACATTGTGTCCAGTGTTATACAGGGTGTCCACAAAGGTCCTTGATTTCAAATAGTTATAAAATAAAAAGTTATTTTAATGTGATAAAAATTTTAATGGCAACAGGTACACAAAAATTAAACATTTTCTTTTATTTTCCAAAAAAAAAATTCTTACATGCCTGTAACAACTGCAACACGTTGTCTTTTAAGATGGTATTCATCCTATAACAATGCAGCTGGTGTGTGCTGTGTTGTGCTGAAACAGAAAGTGTCGTGACTGTTAAGGGTGCTTGCAAATGCAAATTTAATGTGTACCACCCTACGAATAAGTCGATTTTGAAGTGGTACACAAACTTTAGAGGTAAGGGATGTATCTGTGATCAGAGAAAGGGACATTCTAGCCAACCATCCGTCTCTGAGGAAGTTGTTAATCTTGTAAAGGAAACCTTTTTGCATAGCCCAAAGAAAGTCTACGCGCACAGCTAACAGAGTTACAGATCCCGATAAGAATGATAAGCACGATCTTACAAAAATGCTTGTCGTTTCACCCTTACAAGCTGCAACTGGTCCAAAAGTTATATCAGCCAGACTATGACAGTCTTGTATGTATGTCGACTTGCATTTTGTGTAAATCTCTGAACCCTAACGTTAAATGATGGTACCCGTCTGTCAAAGATCGTTTTCACTGAAACGGAAAGGTTAACCAACACAAAGTGCAAACATAGAGAAATGAGAATCCACATCAGACCCTGTAGGTTAAACAGGACTTTCCTAAAATTAATATGTTTCGTGCCGTATCAAAGTAGATTTTGTACTGCCCATTTTTCTCCAACAGAGGAACCCTAAATACAGAATGTTACCTGGACATGCTAAACATTTGGTTGGTGCCACAACTAGTTGCTGAGGGTGGTGACTACCTCTTTCAGCAAGATGGAGCACCACAACACTGGCATCTCGACATCCGTGAATTTCTGAACAATCATCTGCCAAACAGATTGATTGGCCGTGCTGGTGATGCAGTCGACGTGTTTTGTAAGTAGCCCCAGATCACATGACTGAAGTATTTGCAATTCTTTCCTTTGAGGGTATATAAAAGGAAGAGTGGACCTATATCCACTACCTATAACCATGGATGATCTGCAGGAACGCATCACCAAAGCTATAAACTCGATAAAGGTAGGTTTACTGCAAACGGTGTAAAACAAGCTAGATTATCACACTGATGTTTGCCAAGTTACGAGAGGGACACACATGAAGCGTTTTATAACATAGACAAAAACGTAAAAATACTTTATTTTTGTGTATCTGTTGTCACTAAAATTTTTAAAATATTCGAAGAACTTTTTATTTTATAGCCATTTGAAAACAAAGGACCCTTTTATGGATACCCTGTATTTCCTCGATTTATGCATCTTTCTCAATACTTACTAAATTAACATCTACTCATTTTAAAGCTAATAATTTCTACTTTGGGCAGCATAGGTTTTATCAGACCCTACAGTCTTTACTCATTGCTGCCCAAGCGAATCAATTTAATACTTCTGTAATATATGAATATATATGAAATTGTAATTGATTCTCCTGAATAAAGTTTGTATTGTATTTAACAATAACTCTTCATCATTAGCCTGTATAGCTGCAAGTAGAGTTTCGGTCAGAAAATCATTTTCAATTCAGTTCACTTGATTGAAGTGAATACTGGTACAGTGTGTTAAAGAAGTATTCACTGCTTTTTGATGCTAACAATGATCTTTCCGATGCATTTGAAAAGATTAAAAAGCAATGTTAAACGCTAACCCCCCCCCAAAACTTTCAATCAAAGATTTCTTTTCAAAGTCAAAATTACACACACACTTTTACTTGTGTCTTATATTTGTAGAAATTATTTGACTGCCAGAACCTCCTGCATGCCTTAAACCCTCCATAATACATTATTTCAGTTCCAGTTAGCAGTGCACCCAGGATTTTTGCTCGAGGGAGGGCCGAAAAAAAAAAAAAAATATATTTAATGTGTGTTACTTTTAACATACTTTACATGTAAATTTTCAGCCCAAAGAAGGGTCCAGGATCTATCACTACAAAAACCGACCATGAGTTCGTCATTGGCTTTGATAAATGTGTTCCCTCGATTTAACGACTATTTTCACTGGTCCCGTGAAAATCATCAAATCAAGGTTAGACTATATATATAAAACTTGATTAGACAGCTAAGAAATTACTAAAAATCTAAACTCTATTATCAGCCATGAGAAGTGAACAAAAACAGTCGACATAAGATCCAAGAAGAGTGGAAAGAGAAGTGAATACGCTTTTATTTGTATTTTACGGCACGAGGTCAGCTAAGATTAGGGTGTGACAAGATTTGTAGTTTTCCTGTGCATCTGTAGTCCCAAAGGAAACAAACCCTGGTTTTAAACATGGTGCACAAATGTGCTACCACTATACTACACATAGATAACGGTAATTGTCTATTTGTGTTTTTACGATGCAAGGAGAACAAAGATTTTTCTATGCCGAATAATGTAACTATGTGCTACCACTATACTACACATAGATAACGGTAATTGTCTATTTGTGTTTTTACGATGCAAGGAGAACAAAGATTTTTCTATGCCGAATAATGTAACTAGTCTCAATATTTTTTTGGGGGGGAGGGGCTCATTTTCTTTTTTTTCCTGGTAGGACTGAGCTACTTAAAACTCAATGCTCTGCACATAGCATTTACTTTCAATTCTAACTTTTCTAGAGTGGATAAGCCCCCCTCCCCTAGTTACACCGTCACAAACAGAGGAAACATGCAACCCAGGGTTCCCCACTCATTACTGGATATAAAATTCTCCCAACTTTCCCAGCAATATTTCTTAACAATCACAAATAAAACTTAACAATTTCAGTTGTAGGGAAAAACTCTTCACATTACAGGAAATTTAATTACTAAAAATAGAAGTTAAAAATATCCCCCCCCCCAGGTCTAATCAAAACATCTCATTTTCCCGACCCTTGAGGACGATTTCAAATTTCCTGAAAATTCCAGGTAACCTTTATACACTTTTCCAACCAATCTGGACTAGAGCCTTGCATAGCCTATTTCTTTTAGGCCAGGCCTGAAAGTTAGCCCGTTGGCCTAGCCTATAATTTTCTAACAGTACAGAGAGACCTACCTGTACACAAATGCCTTTGGAGGGAAGAGGAGTAGGAAGGGTGGCTGCTGAAGTGAGCATCTCATGACCTATACAGGGTTCCAGTTTGACTCAAAGAGCTTGCGCAGGCCTAGACATTTTCGGAACAAGTCAGAACTCCAAACCAGAAACTTACACAGAACTTGTTTCTTCAAGCTGGGTTTGGTTTGTAGGCCCACCCCGTAGCCCTAGCCTGACACAACCCCTAGGCCTGGCCCATGCAGGGCTCTAATCTGGACCTTCGCTACCAAACCTTAAACCATGGTGAGCAGAAAAGCAATGCGCATTCTACGATACCATTAGGAGTTAACAACACAATGGATGTGAATGCATTATTACTCCATATTCATAAGGCAGCGTATTTTTCTTTTCCCAAAGAAATACGAACCTCTGAAGACCAGGAAAACCAACTCCTTGACCAGTGAGCAGTTAGTCCCCCCCACCCGTCGAGAACTGAACCTGGGTTAACGGCATGGTAGGCAAACATATTACCACTATACCATCACAAGGCCTGGAGAACAGTAAAAGACAATACCTTGGAACCGCTGTCACATCAATGAATTACATAGAGGGGACAAGAGAACAAACGTACATACGATGCTAAAAACGATTATAAATCCAAACGCATTCCTACCCGCAATAGTCCTCTTTCGATTTAATGAGCGATAATACATTTTCAGTTTTTGAAATTTGTTTGCAGCCAAGCCCTCTGACAATAACACAGTCCTCCGCTTCCTTGGCACGTTTCTTCTTGCTGGCAAAGAAGCACGGTGCGAGTGGATAACGAATTTTTAAAAACACATGCTTCACGTCATGGAGGTTTGGAATATTTTCACATGTTTCACACAAATCATAGTCCTTGCAATCCCTAAAAAGAATGCACAAATATATAATTACGTAATTCTCTTCATTACGGCAATTTTACACAGCACAAAAATAAACTACGTTGGATATGAACTTTTTATTTTAATATTTCTCATTATATTTATGGAATTCTAAAAGTTTGATTTTTTTTTTATATGTCAAATACGAACCAGCGAAATTTTGAGCAGGATCACAATGTCATACATGTCATGATTATTTTCAGCCTTATATTACCACTCACGAGACTATAAAGAAGAGAGCGCATAATGATCAAAGGTCATGCTGTGAGGGGAGCTAAAGTTTTTTGATACAACAAAAGTTTAGGCAGGGTCATGCCTATTGCATTAGCTGCCCTGGGCGAAACAGATTTTAGCGACCCTAAAAAATGTTTCGACGTAACACAACGATAAAAAGATTTACCAGGGTTTAGCATTACAAAATAAAGTCCTTCACTTGTCTGAACGCTGTAGGTAAAGATAAAGAACAGACAATAACGTTAAATTAAAAATGAGAGATAGCAATCAATTAAAATACGAATTATTATAATTTATTGTTATAATTATAACGAATTAATAAAATAAGCAGCTCTCAATGAACAAAGCCGCTTTTATCATACCATTAGAACTTAGAAAGTAATTTTCTAAGCTTTTCATGCAACCAAGTTTCCAAGTTTCGGAAACCATGAGTCCTTGAAGTGGCCATATTGCCACCACAATAAACATGGTAACGTACATAGGCTACTGATGCTAACGCATTTGACGAGGAGGAAGTGTGCAGGGGGAAAATGGGAAGGGTGGCCACCGGAGGATCCCATTTGACTAATAACACATGTATTTATTGTGACCACCAATTAAAAGCAGCATTATGGGAAGTATGATATCACACGCGAAAAAGTTAATTGACCAAATACTCTATAGAAAGTATAAGGGGCAGCTAAACCTGATTTTTTTGGCAGCCCTAAATTTTAGCAACCCTGGGTAGCCGCCCAGCTTGCACCCCTTAAGCACGGCCCTAACTTCAGACCACAAAGGACAGAAAAAAAACCAACACATATTTTACGAAAACGCAACTTGAGTAAACATCCACGACAGATACGCGTGTTCTCTCTGCACACATCGTAGGGCTCTAGTATTTCACTGTCTTTATAACACTCGATAGATACTGTACATAATGTAAATAAACTAATCACATGGGGTAAAAATAAAAATAAAAAAATCCTCCGCAATTTCTAATCACTCTTTCTGCCATTTGTGTCACGATGAAACCGGGATCACCCGTGCAATAATTGAACTCAACCGTATCAATATTGCATTGCTTTATAGAATTTAGACAATTATCAAGAGAAAAAAATGTTATTTAGCCCTATTGTAGGGATGGTGCGAAACAATATATTAATATTTTTTTTTTAAAAAATATTACTTATTTTTTTTCTGGAACCTCTTACAATTGCATCGACTGTGTGACCTTTTTTTGCCACTTTTCTAGCTTCGCCCTTATATTTGAGAAGAATTAGAAATTTTTTAATAAAAAAAAATAAAATTATAACAATCTAGAAAAAACAGTTAATTGGCGATTTAATACTCACCGACATTTGTATCGAATCCCATATATCAATGAGTCACAATGATCGCAGTAAATACCGGCATGCTCAACTTTATTCACTATAAGAAGAAACCAAAATTACATTAATAAACACCACACCGAAAAAGAACTTGAGGAACATTTCAAACATCTCAATCTCAGGGAAGACCCCCACGGAGAGTCGCCTGTTCTTTGTCGTTCTAAGAACACCCACCAGGTAATTTTAGACGATGCCGAAATCATTTGTTCCGACATTTTTTTAACGTCCCAAGGCGGTAATACTAGTTATCTGACATGCAATAAATGGCTGGGCGCAACCTTCAAACCGCAACACATTTTAACACGCACAGCGAAGCATACTGGAAATCAAGCCCTGTCTAATGGGCTCAAAGAAAAGACAGAATTTGTCTTTGTTGCCAAATTAAAATTTGCATGACTAAATCGTTGAAAATCTAACAATTTTGGGACAGTCGTTTCACTCCTCCATTAATTCTCTCATTCATTCATTCATTCATTCACACACACTCTCTCTCTCCATATATATATTATACAATATTTTCATATTGATAAAATTATAAAAGTGGAGAGAAAGGATATAAAATTAAACTATTTGAAGCAATAGCACCAATGTCATTATAGGGGACCCCCATCTGGATGAAGATCTTTGATGGCACTAACACTCTTCTGCGACTAGTACTATTGCACAAATAGAGACAATAAATTGTCAAAATCTAAGATTTTAGATTTTTGAAGAAAGAAATTTAAAAAAAAATTCAACTACATAAAAATACCACAAAATTATAAATTTAATACATAATTATAACAAACTACACCTGTATACATTCATCTATTTTTAAGTTATCCACAAATTACAATAAAACATTCAGTAATAGAACTGAGCTGCTAACTGTAAGCTAACTAGATGTGTTATGTCCGTACACAATACAATTTCACAAATATTCAATAAAATATTATTGAACACATACTCAAAAAAAAAACAAAAAAAACATCTGAATTTTTAAAAAAAATCCTAAAAATAAAATACAGAACTATGTCCTACTAAACATTCAAATAATTTAATCTATATTCTCTCTCTCTCCATTTTTATAATTTTACTAATATGAAAATATCGTTTAATTTATCTTTTATATATTCACTTGTTCAGATAAATTACCAAATGAACCATATACATGATTTCTTGTTATTATTTAATACTTATTTATAAGGAAATACTTCATTTCTATTATGGCATAGATATAAGTATATACAGGGTTTCTAGGAAAGTTTGAATGCGGCCAATAACTTTTGAACCAAGACAGATATTGCAAAGAAAGTTAGGTATTAGTTAATAAAATGACTATGTACTATCAGACGAGATGAACAGCAGCGCCCCTGGTGGCGAATTGAGGAAGTTAAAAATTTTTTTCTCGAAAAATAATAAAGATAGAGAAATATTTTCAATTAGGAAGTTGTAGAGCATCCTTCAGTTAGTAAAAAAAGACATAAGGTTTGCATGAAGAATGTGTTTTTGGAAATTTTATGAAATTATAAAACTACGAGGAAAAGAATGCTATTTCTATGAGGCTTTAGAGGGGAGTACAAAATCTTGGGAGTAATAACGAGTTATCATAACTGGGTTAAACTGCATTAGTAAGGTAATATGACATCAAAGTCTTGTGACAATGAGTTAATGACAAATGAGAGACAAACCATTTTTTGTATCAGCTTCGCTTATTTTTGGCAGTTCTGCATTGTCGTTGCACTTACTGCCAGTTTCAGGCAATCGCTCGTTAACAACGGTCAAGACTTTCTCAGTCACATCTTTGGTGATTTGCTCTTTCATCTGAAAAGAGAAAGTATTCATATTTAAGTTTAAACATTCACAACCAAGGACAAATCACACAATAACATATACAATTTCCTAACTCTGGTCTAGTTTAAAAAACAACCAAGCTATAAACGAATATTTCATATCTCTTGTTTACACAACGATGGTATTGTCTGCAAGTTTTGTTAGGCTGGGAAGAACATTTTCAAGCTTTTTGTTTATTCACAATAAAATTAAGAAATTATCTGAGTTTGGAAACAGCAGCAAAACTGACCTCTTCTGCTACAGAATGCTTCATCGAAAAAATTAGCTTGAACTTGTATGGTGGTGAAGTTTCCGCAACGTAACCCTTGAATACCCACTGTGTAAACCTTGTAACTTAAACCTACTTTACAACAGGCTCCTTTTATTTTTTGTAGTATTTTGATGAAATTTTAATATACAAAGTAATTAATTTTGGGGGGTTTCGCACAGTTACTGTCACATAACCAGCATGGCAGAAACTTGCCAACTCTGACTAGGTTAGGTGCTACTACCACAGGATATAAAATACTAACCACAGAGAGATGTTCAGTAAGCCATTGTTTATCGACCTTTTGGGAAGAGGCAGAGGCAGAGGCACCCTCTTCGGAAGGATCTGTCAGCATGGTACTGCCTTGAATCATGCAAAATTCCTGAAATATAAATAAGACAGATCAATTTCGCCGTAAATCCATAAACCAACATTAAATACAATGGATAAGTCGAATTAAGTTTCCATCAAGCTCTCACACTTCTATGTCTAAAGATTTTTTTTTATTATTAATCAACAGCATATAAACACATTTTATAAAGAGGGGATGTTACAGAGCTATAATTTTATATACATAAAATTTTAGCGCATGCATTTATATATATTTTTTTTTCATCCCTATCACCTGCCTTGAATGCATCTATGACAATGGTCTTCAACCTTTTTCAGTCCAAGGGCCAATTTTGCTTATTCTCATTGGTCCACGGGCATAACTTCTGTACCAGCAATATTAAGTCCCCTGCAAGGTTTTGTTGCCGTTTTTTCTAAGCTCTCTATATTGGTTTTGCATGTCCACCCGAAAATATCTTCTAGATCCATCTATATTTATATACATTACAATGTAAAATATGTATGAGAGCAAAAATAAATAAAAAACATTTACAATACTTTTAGTTATTAATATATAAAGCGAAATCAAACCTTTTAGTGAGATTTTTAGCACTGTTTATTTTTAACAAGCCTGTCAATATTGGGTCTTTTTGATGTTGCAACCCTTAAAATATTTTCAAGATGGCTGTCAGTTACTTTAGTCCTAACTTTTGATTTTACCGACTTCATTTTTGAAGAAAATAGCTATTTGAAGACACACTAGTCTACGCAGGAGTGTTTATAGAGATTGCAATCCCCCCATCATGATGAAATTTTGCATATATTATATATACATGAATACATGGAACTGTATTTCTGTAACCGCCTGCCCCTCCACCCTTTATGTATACACCTATGCTCGGATGTAAGTGCTCCTGAATAGCATTGATGTACACCGGGTGTTGATGGGGGTTGTACCCCCCCATTGCAATGAAATTTTGTATATTTAACATAGGAATATGTGAATTATGGCTCTGTAACCCCCCCCCCTATGAACTTTCTGCACACGCTGATGCTGAATAGTAACGTTTTCAGAGTATGCAGTCAGATGGGTGGTAAAATGTTCTTATCAACATATTTATAATAGAAGTCAATGAATCCCTAGTTGAATTTTTTCTTTACCTCAACAAAACTACCTCTAATGCCCATATACGCTAGAAAACCATAGTAGAACACGATTGAGGGAAGACCGCGTATTACTTTAGTTCTTTAACGTTTTAAGATATTTATTACAAAATATGAAAACACGATGTTTTTTATGTGAACCACATAAAAAACATAAAATTCAAGACTCGGAAGCAATAAGAGGCATTGTTTTCGTGTAAGATAATTTTTATTTTTTCATGAGCCGGTAAGCCACATGAAGAATGTTGGCAGGTCACAAGTGGCCCGTGGCTGAAGGCCCATGATATAGTCTCAAATTTTTCACTGACACTTTTTAAATTTTCTTTGTTGCCTTGATGGACGAAAGAGAACAAGGTTGAGAAATTTGAGATATCAGCTTTATCGGCACAAAGAGAGACATTATTAATGGGGGGATGGAATACATAATTAAATCCATATAGCCCATTTTCACGCGATATCAAAACCCCACTGACTTAATTTCTATGATTTTTACTTCGCATTTCACAAGACCAGGACACGTTGAACCAACAAGGTTGGTTTTTTTTAATGGCGCAAGGACAGCAAGGGTCATTCTGCACCAATCAAGGTGACATAGTACATATGGTATAAAATGATGTTAAAGTTAAAAAGAAAATTCATTAGATGTAATGTATTAAATATAAGAAAAGACATGATATAAAAACTTACATTATATGGAAGAAGCCAACATTAGACAAAAAGTTAAAAATTAGTTCATGATTAAAAGAATCAGATAAAATGTCACGGAGGGTAAAAATGTTTTGGTTAAAAATATGTGAACGATGCTGGTTAAAATCAGGACAACTACATAAAACATTTAATGCTTCACCACATGTGACACACATCGGGGCCTCTTCTCCCTTTAAAAGATGGTGATGGGAGAAGCGTGTATGCCCGATGCTGAGTCTAGCCAGAGTGACCTCTTTGCAGCGGTCACTCCTAAGGCTAGAATGCCACACCTCAAGATGAGGTGAAGCTTATTATAAAATCCTGCTCATCCTACTCCAACTAACACTTTCTGTACAGATGGGATGAGACGCAAGTTTTAAGACCTTGAAATGAAATAGTCGTATACTTAGTAGTACACTCAGTCTCTGCTCTCGCAGCAATGTCAGGCTGTTGATTGCTGGAAATTCCGACATGACCTGGAACCCACAGAATTTCACAATATACTGATAGTGCTTTATATCCACAAGTTGTTTTCACGAACTCTGTGGATTCCAGCGTGATGCGAGACGTTGAATGAAGTCAGGCTTTGCAGAACGCTGAGTGAATCTGTACAGATGACAGTTGGAGATAAGGAATTGTCCAAGATGTACTATAGAGGTAACCCAATGGCATGGATTTCTTCTGTAATATTGAGCAGAATATTGGCAGTTGTTAACTCTGTATGACATTTCCACACAGAAACGACACACCGAAATAGTCATCCGTTTTTGATCCATCTGTAAAAATGAAGGAATAGCCTTCGTACGTACTAGACAGATTAGCGAAACACCTGTCGGTAGGCAATGTCTGGGGTATTGTCTTTTGGATAGATTCAAACAGATGTCTGTGTCAATATCAAACCATGGAGGAATGATGTTTGGCGCACCAACAAGGGTTTTGACTCTAAAGTAGTGATGGACCAAACTGTTATTTTTGAATAACCTGTTCCAACCGGATAAGATTCCAATCACCGGTGATTTTAGTCACCGGCGACTGGAACGTATGCGTTGCTTCACAGGTTTTGGGAATTGAGGAACTTAACGATTACACAGTTCGATGTTTAATCCGTAATAGAACGTCGTGCCAACTCCATAAAAATAATAAATCCTTTGGAAAAAAAATGCATACATACGAAATACAAAACTAAAGGACAAAAATAAGGTTTTAAAATACTGAATTTTAGATATTTTAAAAAATACACGATTTTAAAAATCAAAGAAAGTTTAAAAAACTAATTCTAAGTAATGAAATACAGCAAAAAATATTGACACTGCTGTAAATTAATTGGTAAAACATACTGAAAGGTTACAAATTGAACTAAACAGCATAACGATACCAAATGTGTATTCTCAGCTGATGTAGTTATACACATGTATGTATTCAGAATTTTTCATGTGTAAAGCTCAGTAATGTAAAAATATTAATACTTGTACTAATTAATATACATGGATAAAAAATCTATTCCATTAAATATGAATTGGCATTTAGGAACAATAATCTTTCGACACGAAGAGGCTCCAACCGATTTCTCCCATCGGTTAAAATGTTACCAGCCTTTAAGAAAATTCTTTCGCAAGGCACTCATGTTGCCATAAAGTTGAATTTCCTTTTCGCTAACTCTGATAGATTTGGGTAGATCAGAGAATGGAATCTTCACCATGACAAAGGGTCTTTCTTGATTCCGCGGCAAATTAATTATTTTTATTTTTTTTTAATTATTGTCTAAATAGGTGATTGACTTCGATAGTTGCTATTGTTATAGGAATACCTATATAATCACATATTAACTGAATTTAAACTTTAAGTAAATTAAATAAAAATAAATCAATTAAAACAATAATTAATTAAAAACAACGTTTGATTAACTATAACAATATAATAATGTAATATCAGATATTAAATGGGTAATTAGTGCCTAAGCCCTTGTGTCAGCTAGACAACTATGCCGGATGTTGTGATAGCCCGTTATCTCAGCGCGTTTCCTGTGTGATGGAAACGGAGGAATATGTTCCTAGAACAGTTTGATTTTTCAGTCACCCATGATTTTTAACTGTTACTTCAAGTAATTCCTATCCCTAATTACAGGTGATCTAAAATAACAGCTGTTATTTGAGAACAGGAGTTTTGGAGGAGCATACTGTTCTTGGAACAGTGATCAGTCGGTAACAGGTGATTTTTAACAGTTACCTTAAATAACTCCCATCTCTACTCTAAAAACGTATGTAATTAATTGTGTACATGTACAAAATAGTAAAATGTTCTGAGTAATCACAGAAAGCAGCAAGGATACAACCATCTTCCCACTGTAGCATTGATATCTATAAAACTGATGTGTCTTTAAAATGCCCAAAGGGTTTGGGACCAAATTTTCATGGCCGAAATGTCGCTAGACAGAATTTCGAACGGATAAAATACAGACTACGATTTAACAGACACGGATCTAGAGAGGGATTTTTTTTTAAAGTGTAAAATACAGCAGGACCAGTTTATAACAAGCCAGCATTTAGTGAGTTTCCTGATATAGAGAAGAAAATATGGATTCCGTTTGGTATACTGATGCAATACAATTTAACCACTTTTAGCGAACAAGTTTCTAATCAGCAACTCTCTAATTTGTAACTATATAATTCATCACTCATAATTCATAACTTGAATTCGCCACTCTAACAACTATCCAATTACAAACTCTCCAATTCGTCAGTCTCCAATCTCTAATCCGTAACTCTCTAATTCTAAGTAACGTGGTAGATTTTGAATGTTAACAATAGCCATCATTAAAAAAAATTAATCGATTATTTCGTCACGCGATATTTTGTCCTGTCCCATTACCACCCAAGGACATGTTTCCTAGTTTCACCACAAATCTGAAATTGTTACAAAGGAATCCACATTATGGTGAGGGTGGGAGGGGTATGGGATGCATTCTATGATACCATCAGTACTAACACCACGTTGACGGCACAACAGATGAATGCAGTGATAATTTATGCTAATAGTTCGGGCAATACTGCATAATTCATCCCCTACTGAAATTTTGGAAAGTGTTTCCAAACCAGTTAACAACTGACCTGCCGCCATGTTGATTTTTCTGAATCAGTGGAGGGAAACCCCCATGTCCCCACCCCACTTCGCCCTCACAGCGTATTTAGATCGCATTCAAGTTACGCTTGAATCTTTAAAATGTTGAATGTTAGCAAAAAAGCATCAGAACAGCCTGACATACATTCATGTCTTGATTCGGTGAAAATAAAAACAAGAATTTAAGGTATTATTACCCTTCACAGGGATAACACAATTGCCAAATAATGGTCAATACACAAAGCCACCAGGGTGTATTTTTGTAAAAAAAAATTTAGGGGGGGAGGGGATTTATTTTTACTTAATAATTTTCGACACCCAAGTAGAAAGAAGCTCAAACTAGAGCTGTTTTTTGTTTAGGAGAAAAAGAGACGCCGTTCTCATCCTGGATTCGAACCAGGGTCCCTCAGTCATTTTTCTCCTAAACAAAAAACAGCTCTAGTTTGAGCTTATTTCTACATGGGTGTCGAAAACTATTAAGTAAAAACAAAAAGTATTAACCTTTATTGGTCTTGGTCGGACATGTGTGGTGGGCAATAGCGTAGCTAATGTGGGGGCAGTCACCCAGGGTGTCACAGTTCAGAGGGTAGCAATTAGCCTTTAAAAAACAAAATTTATTTGTTTTGTTTTATTACCCTATTGGGTTGAGGAGAGGCAACGACGGTCACTTGCACCGGATGGCAAAATATCTAGCTACGCCACTGGTGGTTAGAATATTTTTTTAATTCATACTTTCTTGCACTGCTAGTGAAAGGTGTCATCCAAATTAGGCTTAGCATACGATCTCATCTATTCCCTACATACTGGACACTCATATCCCAATGCAATTAAACTCTCATTCACAGCAATTTCACACAAAAAGACAATGTCAGCCGTCCAGACATAATACAATTCACTGCGACAAACAAACCACAGTTAAAATAATGACAAAGCACATGAAAATGCATTTACAAGTTCAGAAAAGAGGTGTAGGTACAACGTCACAAGCCGATCAACTGAAATTCTTGACCAATTTCAGGAGGAGAGAAAACTAGGGTATGGACTGTGTAGTAGCACCAGAGTTTGTTTACAAAGGAGAGGGAGGGAGTCGTAATAGACGTACTCCAGTAAAAAAAAAGAGTAAACAAATATGCTAGTCACCACTAGCCATAGGCGTATGCAGAAAGTTCATAAAGGGGGAGTTATAGGCTCAATTGAGGGGTTACAGAGTCACAATTCACATTTTCCTCATGTTAAATATGCAAAATTTCTCATTGCAATGGGGGTTAGAACTCCATCAACATCCCCTGCCTACACTAGTGCCACTAGCACATCCTCATCTCAATTTCGTTCGTTAAATTATTAACCAAGATGTTTCATAAGCATCAAAGCTTTGATTGATAATGCTTTGTAACTCAAGGACAATGAAGATCATGCTACATCTACATTCCATGGTATTTACCATTGGCGATAACCTTGAACATAGCAAAAAGCAAATGAGATTAATGCACAAAGTTAAACGCAAATAAAAAAAAATTCATTAATTGCTTAAGCTTTTTTTTGTGACGATCCATGCGATTTTAAAAATCCTGTGAAGATGAATTAAATCGATTCACACAAATGAAGCATAAAAACAAATAACCATTTTCTGAATTCTCAGAATCTGCAAGCAGGATATTCATATTGCCTAAAAATTGACACAATTCATCCACAAACTACACTATTTGTAAATTTATGGGCATCGAGATCCCAGTTTTCAAAATGAAACCAAGTCCAAACATACAGCAACTCTTTGGAAACTTGATCAATTTGTATTTAAAAAATAAAATCACAACACAGGGATTTTTTCCCTCATCTCACCCTGTAACGACTTTTAGAAATCACAAAAATCCATCAGCACGGGATTCAGTACGTAAGTCCAAAACTCCGTGAAACTGATATCAAAACCCTTTCCACGTAGGGCTGTTTTAAAGGGATTGTAGGGGGACAATGCTCGATATTATTTTAAGACCCCTTTTTCCCATCTATTTTTAAATTTCCAATTTTTTTGCAAGACTAAAAATAGAATGCATAATAAACTTGAGTCAGAGCTTAAATCGCTACCGTTTCCGTGATTAGTCACACAATATCAGCGATGATTAGGGAACGACGTATGCGTACCGTTGGCGTATGCATAAAGGAAAAAAAAAGATTTACCTAATCTTTCCTTGACGCAAATCTTTAACGAAATACGGCGATCTTTGTTAAAACAAGCGATGCTAAGCAGTTAAACGAATTTCCATTGCAAAGAAAACTGAAAAGAAAGTGAATTTCGTTGTGAAAGTAGAAGATGATGGCAGAATACACAAAAGAATGTTTCGTAAACAACGTATGACGTAGACTGCGATTCTCAAACAAGCTGATCATGGAACCAGTGTTGCCAGTGCAGTTTTGCCATTCTTTCGAAAAAGCGAGCAAATTACTCCAGATGCTATTCGTGAAATCGCTAAACCGCCATGGAATCGCACTGAAAAATAAATTCGTTTCGCCCCCACCCCCAAGTTTGTTTTTTAAATATAGAATTCCAAAAGCAATTCAAAAAACATGACTGATTGCAATAAATGTGAGAGACTCAGAAGTACTGAAGTAGAAAAGCGGGGAGAGAGGGTCTCGGGCGGGACAACTACGCCACTGTCCTGAGGATATATCTCACTGAGCTATATGAGTGATATCTATACCAGGGTTGTCCAACCTTTTTAGGCAGCAGGCCACTTAAAAAATGTTCACGTATCTCGCGGCCACAGGTTTTAAACGAGTTTGTCAGGAAAAAAAAAAAACACAAACCGTTCGTAGTTCCTCGGGTGTTCGTTTCTTCACTTGCGCTACGAAAGGGGTCGCCCATGCTGTCCGTGTTTTTTTTTTTGTTTTTTTTTTCTTATTTCTGAAAAAAGTCTAAAATTTTTCTTATTCCAAACAATGTTGTCGGCAGGCCGGATTGTGGCCTGCGGGCCGTATGTTGGACAACCCTAATCTATACCGTACCGCAGTTTTGGTATTTTTTCATGACTTGTGTGTGAGAAGTTCTCATTTAATAATAGAACTTATTTAACGACGTTATATTTGCGTACAACACGAAAATTTAATTCTGCACTGCGCATTTCAACCAGGAAGGACTTCTCGAAGAAGCCCAGCGAAGCCTGGTGGGAATGTGCACGGTGTAGTTAAATTTTCGTATTACAAGCAAATACAGTCTACTTTCCACAAGTCGAACCTCCACGTGAGTGGGTAAAACTTCGAGTTATAGAAAATTTAATTTATTACTACACACGAATACGTTTTAATAATACGTTTTTAATAATGAATACGTTTTAAAATCATACAAAATACTGAAATTGCTATGAACTACGATTTAAAAAAGTTTAACGCGCATATACTTTTAAAAATTATATTTTATTAAAAAATCTGTAATTTTTCCTTGTCGTTTCGATGCAAAATTTTCATTTAGAACGTGAATCTCTAAATCAACAATAGTCTTAAAAATGTTTTCAGGCACTAATTCGCGGGATTCAGCAAAGGATCTTAATGTTTCGATTGCAAGAAAATGTCTTTAAAAGTAGGAACAGGAAGTGAACTCTGTACCTCGTCATCATCATCATTAATATGTGTCTCCTGAACTGAATAATATCGTCAGCCGTAAGGTGCGTTAAAATTGCCAAATTGGCATCGATATCAACGTAGCTTTCTAGGTTATTTCATCTGGCATTTTCAATTCAGGCGCCAAAAAATTCCACTCATATGGAGTTGACATAGCGTAATAAGTGTGATGAAATTTTACGCTCTTCGGAAATTTCCCCGTGGTTGAAACCAGTTTTTCTGAAGTCATGCCAAAATATTTGATGGTTTTGTACTTTCCCATGCATAGTGAACATTTCGCATACCGTCCAAAAGTATCACCATGGATTACTCTGTTCATCATCAGAGAGAAGAGAGAAGTTTTAAAATAATACGTTTTCTGTAAGATATTATTACCCTTCACAGGGATAACACAATTGCCAAATATTGGTCAACACACAAAGCCACCGGGGCGAGATTTTTGTGAGTTTTTCGTGGGGGATTTTTTATTACAAATAAATTTGACATCCACGTATTAGTAGCTCAAACTAGAGCTATTTTTGTTTAGGAGAAAAAGAGACACCGTCTCTTTTTCTCCTAAACAAAAATAGTTATAATGTTGTTTGTTATAATTGTTGTTAATGTCGTTGTAAATGTATATTGTTGTTAATGTTGTTGTTATAATTGTTATAATGTTGGTTCATACCATGATAGTAACTCGAATTAATAGAACTTCAGGAAGGTCACGAACTGCACAATGTTTTAGAAATATATTCAATCAATCGGATTACTATAGGCGCTATCCCTGACTAATTATATGCATTTGCTTATGAAAAGAACTGAAATTTAGGGATTTTTATTACAGAAATATTAGGAATTTTACTAACGTCAATCAAGTTTTATATTTTCCCAGGATATTCCACAGTGACCGGAAGTGATTTGAAATTGAAAGAAACAACTTTCCTCACAAGACCTCGAGTTATAGAACGTAAATCTGCTCTTCAACAACACAACAAAATCGAGATAGAGAAAACTTCCGAGTTACAGAAATTCGACTTATAGAAAAAAAAAATCCATTGAATTTTTTACAGAAATCGCAACACTTATTCCAGTTAAGGAAAAATTCGACTTATAGAAGTTCGACTGTACAACGTTGTTAAAAAAGTTCTATTGTTTAACTTTGCGTTGTTTCGACAGAATATATTCATATAAGTCCTCATTTACTGCGCAGAAAAGTACTTGATTACACAGGGGCGTCGCAAGGTCGCGGTCAGGGAGGCTGAGGCTCCCCCACCCGAAAGATAATCAGCCACCCATTTCACCCCAAAAATATTTTTGCTGTAAATAAATTACTGTAGAATTTTATTTCTAAAATTTTTGTTTTGTAAAAAAACGTACACGACAATGGAAATTGTTTCCTGACGTTAAAAATGTATTGAACACAAATTTTCACAGTAGACATTGTGTACATCGTGTTTTTTTTATAGAGGTTTGAATGTCTTCATCTTCTCTGTAGCAAGAAAAAGGGAAATTATAAATTTTAGTATACCCATATAAGTTTTCAGTGAAATAAATATTCAAGTATGTCCAGAAATTTATTCACTAATGTGAAATATATCAGCATGCTTAGATATTTAGTAGTAGTAAATTTATTAATAAAATACGTTCGACATAATAACGAATCTAAGGTCCCCCCCCCCCTTTTATAAAAAAGCGTCCAGCTACGGGCCAGTATATATATACCGAATACATTTTAGGGAACTTTAAACTTCGATATACACCGTGTATATAAATTTAGCTGGAGTTCACATTAAATGTGGGGGGGGGGGGGGAGTAAAGTCCGCGATTAGAGGGAAAGGTCTTCAATACTATATTTTTAATCCCCCCCATGTGTAGATGAAACAAACACTTAGAGCGTAATATAGCAGGCAATGCCGAAACTGAAAACAATTCAAAGAACTATGGATAAGCGCACGCTGCTTGAATAACTAGGGGCTATTAGGAAAAAAGATTGGTTGAGATAAAGAAATTATGCAAAGAAAGAGGGGGGGTGGGAAGAAGTTAGGAAGGGTGGCTAACAAAGGCAGAGCTGTAATTCAGAATGAAAAGGCAACGGCCAGTGCATATTGCAGAAACCGAACAATGGTAGATACCAATTACTCTTTTAAAAAAAAGGAGTGTAGCGGAACCACCATGAAAAAACATTTTCACCACAATCTCCCCCTATATGTGGAACGAATTGTTGGGGCGTTATTTTTAAAAATGCTGTTTACACTTTTCACATTCCAAGATATTTTACAATGTGCTCAGGTCTGGATTTACGCTGTAACCCCACCCCCAATTCCGAATTTCTTCGATCCACCCCCAAAAAAAATATGACGAAAATTGCGGAGTATGAGGGGGGGGGAAAGGCATTCAGGATTACCTGCATTATTATAAGATAAAATATAACTGACCATTTTTATGAATATACAGTCCATTAATTTTATTTTACTACGATTTTTTACCGATTTTAGAAGCAGGTAACCTTTTTTAAAATTTTAAAAAAAAAGGGGGGGGGGGAGAATTGCCCGGAGAGGACGGTTTAACGGAATTTTAAGTGTCGAACAAATGATTTTATGTTCGATGGAATATATATAGCTCCCCCTCTTCTCTAAACACTATCGTCGAAGTACTTACGAACTCAAGTGCAGGTTCGAGAGTATCAGATATGAGAACAGTAATAGTATATAACCCCGCCCTCCTCCGTTCGAATAAGGCATTTGTAGAAAGATACGAACCACTTGTGAAAGGTATCGTTAAGATAGTGTAGGTTTATAAGATACGCAGTAACGTTAGTTACAACGTATACACACGTCGTTTTGTTGATTTGACAACCAACAAAATCGCCTTTGAACCCAGGGCCAGATCATGGCAAGGGCTCACGGCGCCCGCGCCCCGCCAAAAGAGGCGGCCCCAAAAAATTCTCCAGATTTACAATCCGAAACAAATTCACTGAAATCATAGCTGGTACCTAATTACAACCACAGCTTTGGGATGTTTGTTTGTTTGGCTTTTTTATGGCGCAAGAGCATCTGGGCTATACTGCGCCAAACCTTGGGATGTAGATAATAAAAGAGTAGAGATTTCAAAAACGCAAAATTGGTGAGTCAATGCCACACATTATTCGCTGTTTTTACCAAAAATTTTTCAACTTCGGCTATGCAAGTCCATCCTTTGACATGAAAGTGGGAACAAGAAGCATATTTCTGCCGGCATTTTTAAATGGGAATAGCGGGTGCGTACATTTTTCAGATTTATATCCAATATGTGCGTCAGAAGGCCCCGAAATGCAAGTTGGGCCGGGGGGCTCCAATATTCGTAATTGGCCCCTGTTTGAACCCACAATTTTTAAGTTTATTGGTCCAAAAACTGCTTACGAATAGACAAGAGTGGATTTTGAAAACTGACGTGCCTTTAAAAAAATAAATAAATAAATAAAAAAATAATAATACGTAGGTGGTGAAGCAAATAAAGGATATGTACAACCAATGAAAAAAAAAATAAATCTGAACACTTCCTTGCCATGTGCGCAATAATTTTGCTACAGAAAATTCAAAGGTGCGAATCGGTAATTAACAATGAAATCGATCAATCCGCCTGCATAAAATTTGTGTAGGGACTCTTCACATTAAAACTTGCAGCAACTTTGAAAACTCCAATGGCAACCATAGGCGTAGGCAGAAAGAAAGTTCATAAGGGGCATAGAGCTACCATTCATATTCCTATGTTAACATGGGGCTAAATGTCATTGCAATGGGAGGTTAGCGCAACCTCAAACCTCCCCAGGCTAGGGCCTATGATGGCAACACCTAAAACTTGATACCACAATCAAAGAAACAAGAAAACAAGCAAGGAAAAACAGGGGTCTCCAATCTTTTGAGTCGAAGGCCAATTTTGCTGGTTCTGGTAGGCCGAACTGATCTTATTTTCCTATGTTAATTTTTACTTACCGGGTATGTGCGGCCTGCGGGCCGTAGTTTGGGAGACCCCTGTTCTACACTATTTAATTGGGCTAATCCAAAATTTTGGCGTCATTCTGACTAATAAAACTCGAGATATTCTATAAAATGTTTGGGGGCTTCCACCATGGTAAAAAAAAAAACCTAACTTGTAGGTAGGGGTTCAAATTTTCTGATCAAACCTGTTGAAATCAAAAAGTTATAATACCGTTGACTTTTTGTTTTCTCTCTCACAGATGTAAATTTACCACTACGTCTGCTGAATGATAATTAAAAAATGAACAAATTATGAATTATGTAAGAACTGTATTTTTTTTTCGGTAGTATTTCTATGGCGCAAGAACAACAAGGGTCATTCTACGCCAGACAAAGTGAGATCGTATATACATTCTGTAAGAATGTTGAATATATTATTTATTTTACAAGGGGGTAAAGTATATGCATACAAATATGAAATTTAACCTTTAACATGGGCGCAATACCAAAAAATTGTGCAATTACAACTTTTTTATATTCTGTATCTAATTAATCGAAAAGTACTTCATGTTTTTACGTGTAATATTGGCCGAGATACCGCACATCTAAAATTTCAGATTTGATCACCAAGCATTAGGGGCTCACTTCCAAACCAAAACTATAAGACAACATTTCGATTAAATTCGTTATTTCTGTGTCGTTCAAAACAAGTTCACGTGCGCTTCGTCCCCAGCCCCACCCTTTCCACAATTAGTCCCTAAAGATCGCAATGATTTCGCCAAAAGTGGATCGCCAAATAGCGATAAAGATGACAGTTAAATTTTAACAACTCGGGGAATATTTCACGTAGAAATGGTAAAACTTTTTTTCTTTTTTTATTTGGCTAATCGGACATAGGGCAACGATTTTCTAATTGGAAACATTTTCGTGGGAGGCGCGTATAAAAAGTTAAATTTCATATTTTTATACAAACCCTTGTAACAAATAACATATTCAACATTCCTATATAAATTGAGCACTTTTTCTCTTCGAATTTTTTTCCTGCGACTAACGGAGGAAAAAGATAATTATGGCCAGTGGTATACTGATAACCCCCCAAGGCGGGGGGGCTTTTGCCTTCGTTTATTTTCCATAAAATTTATAAGTAAAAGATATTATATTTTTTAGTTAATAAGGATATTTTTCTTAATCTTTAGGTAAAATATAAAATAAAATAAACGGTTTCCAACTGTGGCAAACTCATTACATGTATTTACTTTAGCTGTTTTTATTGCCTTTAAAATTGAACTCACCATCCCAAAATTATAAAACCTATCCATTTTTGAAGTCAGTTACGCTTTGCTTCATGAAACGGTGACTAATAGACATGTGTTCTGTTTAAAATATTGGAATGCGTCGCCGGTTAATTTCTTATAGAAGACACAACACTATTATTATTTTAAACAACAATGTCAATCAATCAACGTTTATTGGCGTAGTGATACCAACGCCGATGGTATGGCGTGATTAGATGGTGAAACGTTCGAAAGAAAATAAATATTTCTGCCTTCGGTGGGACCTGAACCCACGACCTTCCACTTGCCGGGCGGAGGCTCTACCCACTGAGCTACGAAGGACAATATATAATCTCTTTACGAACGTATATATATTGTTGCCAGTTATTTCGCAGAATGGTGTAGTACATAGACTACTATTTAAACCAAATTGCAAAGAGACTGGTATTAAATTGATCGAAATGCACGTTGCAGCATATGTATTTATTTTATATAAATCGAACACTACGCAGATTAAATCAAACAACAATGTCGATCAATCAACGTTTATTGGCGTAGTGATACCAAATTTAACTGATATTCAATATACAGATTTTTATTTTTTCATTTTATATCTCTTTAAGACTAATGTTCACCGTTGTCTTACGGAGATGTGACTAAACAGTTATTTCAATAAGTAGATTTTTCTTAGATGCGATCCTTGTTTTAATCATGTTTAGATACCATTTCAATGGGTTAGAAACTAATTTTGCACCCCCCCCCCCCCTTCCAATAATCAAAATTGAGTTAATAATCATTTCTAGAGTTTTGTGTATATAATCTGAATATAGAGTCCATTTTCATCTAAACCAATTCCATCAAAATTGAAGTCAAATATAGGGGCTTTTTGAATCATGAACTAAAAGAGCAGTGTTATATAAATTTGTTCATCATTAGTCATTTTAGTAGTTTTTAAAGTATATGATGTTGCCAATTTATCTAGTTTTGACAGTCAATAAAAAGTAAATATAAATGCAATAATTTCTCCCATTAAAGGCTTTCAGGGGCTTGAAAAAAAAAAATATATGAAATGTAAAGAGACATCAATTGGATCATGAACTAAAAGAGCATTTACACTAATACAGTAAAATAATTAATAATGGTCAACATAGAAAGTCACCAAAAGCAAGTTTTTTTGTGAGTTTTCGTGGGGGAATTTATTATACAATAATTTTTGCCACCCACGTTTAAGTAGCGAGAATTTTTCCTTTTGTTTGTTTTAGGAGAAAAGAAGACGCCATCCCCATCCTTTTTTTTCTCTTAAAACAAAAAGCTCTAGCTTGAGCTACTTATAAGTGGGTGCTGAAATTTTTTGTATAATAAATTCCCCCCAGGAAAATTCACACAAAGCTTGTCTACTTGTCTTTGGTGACTTTCTCAGTGGCTTTGTGTGTTGACCATTATTTGGCAATTGTGTTATCCCTGAGAAGGGTAATATCTTACATGAAAGGGCACTGTTATATAAATCTTCTCGGCACTAGTCATTTCAGTAGTTTTTAAAGTATATAACATTGCCAATTCATCTAGTTCTAATAATGAACTAGAAATGCAGTAATTTCTCCCATTAAGGGCTGAGAAAAAGTAACATAAAAAGACATTAACCGGAATGTGTGTAATTCAATGAAGCATTTGCTGGGGATGCAAAATATCATCATTAAGCAAATAGTTGTTAATTAAAAAGACGTTATTGTGAAAGAAAAATGTACTTGCATGTTACTTTAAATTTCAAAATCTTATTTGGCAAGTCCAATGGTAATGACACACATAAAGTAAAACCTCCCAAAAACGATATCCGATATAACGATAAATCCCTCTACAACGATAATTTTTCTCGGTCCGTATAATAGTGTTGTAGAGAGGTTTTACTGTATAATGAACCCTCCCTATAACAATAACTCTGTCTACAACGATAATTTTTGTCGGTCCGTATAATATTGTTGTGGAGAGGTTTTCTGTATCTATGTTGTAGAAACACAGGTTCGACTCCTAACGACATCAAGCACTTTCATGTTTTGTCTACCGATTTGTAATTTAAGGTTTGATTCATCAAATGACAGGTTTAAATTCCTTAGACAATAGTCAAGTTCGTGCTGTATTGTCTTAACTGCTCTCCTATCATAAAACACATAAAAAGAATAGGCTCATTTGGCAAAACCAAAATTTGACTAACCAAAATATATTTAAAAACCTTTGAAGAGAGACTTGGTTTCAGAAGGTATAATCCATGGGAACAAAATAATATACTAGAAATAAAATACAGGGTACCAGGGAGGAAATTACATAAAAAGGTTAAACACTGGTAAAATAGCAATGAAAAAGATCACTCAAGCTTTCGGACGCATCAGCAGCAGTCCTTCATCAGGAGTAATGACGATGTTATGTTTCTGTCTCTTTTTTATACTTGAAATTTCTGGAAAACCCTTCATCAGAATAGTCCCGCAGAATGGGAAAACCCAATGGGAACCAATGGGAGGCCTCCAATAGAATCATGGAAGAACCCCAATAGGGACCAATGAGAAACCTACACTGCGGGTTACCTAATGTTGGGGATGTCCCATACATTTCAGAGTAAGAGTTGTTTATAAGTTTCTGGAAGTGGTTGTGATGTATTAATGGCTTTCCCGTGTAGTTTGTAAGTTTCCCAAGATTCTAAGAAGAGTCTACTATTCTTGTTTGTGATGTGACGGTGTAGTATTTTTGTTGAGTCCCAGTCGGGTTCGTGTCCGTGTTGTAAAGCGTGTTCTGCCAGACGTGAGGCTATGTCTCCTTTCGCGAGTGCTTGTTTGTGTTCTTTTTTTCTTGTTTTGATCATTCTTTTTGTTTGTCCTATGTAATGTTTGTTGCAGTCTTTGCATGGTATTTGGTATATGGCGCCTGTGAGATCTTCTGGTGGAACTGGGTCTTTAACTTTTGTAAGTTGTTTGCGAAGTGTTGTGACAGGGGAATAGAATGTTTTGATATTTGCCTCTTTAAGGATGCGAGAGATTGTTTCGGAAATGCCGTGAATATATGGAATAGATATGCGGGTGTGAGATGTATTGTTTAAAGATGTACTATTGGGTCTACAGTTTCTGAGAATGAATCGTTTAGGGTATCCATTATTTTTAAGTGCCGTGTGTATGTGTTTTGTTTCTGTGTTTGAAAGTGTTTCATTACTGCAGTGAGAATTCGCTCTAAGACTTAATGTTTTAACAACGGAAGCTTTGTGGCATGTTGGATGATGCGATTTAAAATCGAGATATCTGTCTGTATGTGTGGGTTTACGGTAAACTGAGGTGAAGATTGAGTTATCGTGAGATCTGTGTACAAGAACGTCTAGGAAAGGGAGTTTATTGTTCTGTTCTGTTTCGTATGTGAATTTTATATGTGAGTTTAAGTTATTAAGGTAATGGAAGAAGCTTTGGAGTGTATTAGTTTTAAGTACAACAAACGTGTCGTCGACGTATCTTTTCCAGAATTTAATGTTAAAATTCGGTGAAGATAAAGCAGTTTCCTCAAATGACTCCATAACCAAGTTAGCTACAACACTTGAGACCGGAGATCCCATGGCAGTGCCAAAAACTTGTCTATAGATAGAACCATGTGAGGAGAACACAGCAGAGTCCAGACAAAATTTCAACAATGTGCAGATGTCGTGAGGTGTTAGTGAAGTGTTGTGTCATTTTGGAGGCGTGTAAGTGTGGTGTCGATTGCAAGTGATGTGGGAATGCAAGTGAAGAGAGAAATTACATCGAATGAGACCATGAGGTCGTCGTTGTTAAGTTGTATGTTATTTAAAGAGGTGCAGAAGGATTGGCTAGTAGAAACAGTGTAGTCGTTATTACCGATTATAGGAGAGAGTAGACGTGAGAGGTGTTGTGATAGGTTATATGTAGGAGAGCTGCAAAAACTAACTATTGGTCTGAGAGGAATATTTTGTTTATGAATTTTAGGTAATCCGTAGAAGGATGGTAAGCGGCCGGAAGTGCATTTTAAATAGTCGTAGAGCTTAAATGTAAGTTTTTTAGATTTATAGTTTCTATTTTTATCTACTAAACACAGTATTTTACTTCAAAATACTTTTGTTTGTTTTATGACTCGAGGACTAGAATGGTCATGCTGCACCGGGACCTACAGTTTTCCAAGAAATACGAACCTCTGAACTTACAATTTTCTAAGGAATCCAAACCTCTTAAGGCCTAGGGAAGCAAACCCTGGACTACAGTGAGCAGTACAATCTTTATGAGATCTCTGAGTAAGTGTTCTTTTCACCGTTGGGAGTTGAACCCAAGTTAACGGCGCACTAGGCGAATGCATTACCACACTGTGCCATCGCTCAAAATACTTTAAGTTTTCTATTATAGCAATGTTTTCTTTTCTGCAAGTGTAAAATTTATCTTTTGGTGAACATTACACATGTAAAAACAGCATCAGTCAATTACAATTAAATTATCCCTATTTGTTAAATCCATTTGGAAAGCACAATTGGTATATAGATTAGCTTACTTTGTAAACCATAATGAAGAATTTGGTAAATTATGAGAAATTCAATTAGGGCTGGCCATAGGTTTAAAAAAAATGTGTATATCATTTGCGCCATGCTAAAGCTATGAATATGCAAAAATCAAGTTCAGAGACAAACTCATTTATAGATCTATTACTTATACATTCAATATAAGCACTTTCACTTATATGTGTTGTCTGTATTCATACTTTTATATAATCATACTCATCACATATTGTTGCAAGTGATTGTATGATTTAGAGTTGTTTAGGTTAAAAAATATATCTACACAGTATTGTCAAAGTACATATAACCAGCAAATAATCTCGAAAATGCTTTTAGGTACAATTACTAAACATGTTGATTCTTGGCTTTAGCATGGCACCAATTATATGTATAACTGGAAAATGGATCATAGTTAACATCATATGAAGCATTTCGCTGCCATTTCACATCTTAAAGCTAGTTATAAATAACACAGTCTCAGGTAAACATGCGGCTTTCAATTCATTTAAAGTAAATTATATGTTGAAGAAAATGGAAACATGACGTTGGCAAGGTACAGAACAAAAATAGCCCATGTGTTATCTACCTGGCATAAAGATAGTGTCTACAAACGTATTGTTAAGCACCTTGTCATATCAGATTTTTCAAGCATTGCACAGTACCTGTATCTTATTGTCTCCTACACCTTCAATGCGTGCTTTCCTTAGACATGGAGGGTCTGTTGATACATATAATACACAAGACTTTGCAAGAGAAAAGTGTAACTCTATCTCTTGTGGGAAAAAGTGTAACTTTATAGTAAAAACTTAAATTTTTCTAATCGTTATAAAGTGTGCTTGTATAGCTCCAGGAAGACTTTTTTGGAAGTCAAAAGAGGAAGAAAAAATTAGTACTTCTATTACATTACTTAAACTACCAATTTTCAATACATTTATTCGGACATGTGATTAAAACAACTTAGTTGAACTACACAGTATACACCAAGGGCATGAGAAAACGAAGTTGTCCTCTGCAAGGGGAAAAAAAAAATTTTAACAGATCGATTTGAGTTTTACTGTGAAAGGATAGCAAGGGTCATGCTGTGCCAGGACACAGTTTCCCTGAGAAATCTGAACCTCTTAAGACCTACGGAACCAACCCCTGGGCTACAGTAAGCAATTAATCAGATTTTGGAGGTGGGAAGGGTCTGACGTCAGGATAACTGCATGTTAGACAAACACATTATCACTAACCACCACAGAGCCCATTTTGAATAGAATTTGTAATACTATGACAATCTGCGATTTAAATTTTAGGTACTTCTTTATTATAACAGCCCCCCGAAATGTATTACCGAGATAGTGGATAATTCTTGCCACATGTTCTTATATTAGGAATCTATTCTACATACCTTATTCTATATCTCTATTATTATATAATCTATTCTATATATTATATATGGAACAGATTATATATTTATTCTAATTCTATATCTATTCTTAGGAAACAACATGTAAATATTGTTTATTTTATAACAGATCGTTTATTTTTACAATCGCGCTTCACGAGCTTGGTGAAATCAAAGTTGCGATCTCGGCATAATCTAAGTCACCAAATAAGATCAGTGCTGCTATAATAAGGAAGTACCAAATTTTTAAATAAAAAAAAAAAAAAAATGATAAATTTTGTCAATTTTTTTTACATATAAACAATGCGATTTCCATAACTCGCAAACCTTAATATTTCAAAATTTTGATAAACCAAAGTGACTCTCA
>QLNU02015270.1:68358422-68371766 GCA_006491805.2 Dysdera silvatica
TTGATAGAGGTTGTAACCCCCATTGCAATGAAATTTTGTATATTTAACATAGGAATATGTGAGTTGTAGCTCTATAACCCTCCATTACGAACTTTCTGCGTATGCCTATGGAGGAACACTATTAAAATTTTAACTTCAAGCATAACAATTAACATGCCACTAATGTATCAAAGCTGAAACAATTTTGGATTCTAATTTCATTTTCTGTCAATAAATGTCGGTACCATACCATCAATAATACTGCTTTTACAGTGCTCCCTGGAGTATCCATTGTTAAAAAAAAAAATCAAAAGCAGCTCTTCTCTACCTGTACATTTTCTTTCAGTCTTTGAGAAGCTATTGGTCTTAAAGCGTGGTGGTCTGCAAAATCAGTAAAATTGTATATTGTTCAAATAGTTGTTGTTTTGTGATTCATTTTAACTATTTAATTAACCAATTAACATCTCATTAGCAATTAATTTAACTAATTAACATTTTATAATAACTGTTGGTGATTCATGGCAACAGATGGCGCCACTAGTCCGTGGCCCCTAGAAGACTTCTGGCCCCACTCTCCAAAATGTTGGCACGTCTTTGGGGGTATCAAATTTACCTTCAAGATTTTAATTTTTCTTATAAAACATACTTACCAGAAAAGAAATGAAAGGAAATATTCAGTTGTAATGGAATAATTCTTCCATATTTACACAAAAAAAAGTTTGAGGTGGCAGGATTTTACTACATATCCTATTGTTCTCCCTCTTGCGAAGAGGCTTTTGGTATTCTTATGTGTGTATATATATATGTACAGTGCGTTTGGTATTTTAGTGGACACTTGCCCATTTAGTGTTGTTATGTGGAAATCATACTTTTAAACTTTTTTGAATTTATCCATCTTTTGGTGGAGATAGATGCATGGCACGGTGCGTTGTCCTGTTGCAAAATCCAGTTTTCCCCACATATTTATGAGGCATATGGGAGGGCATATTCTTTTAAAAATTCTTGATAGCAGGTGAAATTCATACGACTGCCGATGAAAGCTCCAGGCGTAGTACCGTTGTAGCCAAAGACACTACAAATGGTCATCAACCCTCCTCCTTGAACTCTACGAGAAAAGTATTGCGGCGCTTTCCGCAAATCGTGCCAATAATGTTGAAAAGCATCCGGACCATAACCCCCTGGCACACAGTTACAACAAAGAACGAACTCCTGGGCGAAAGAGTGAAGAGTTTAATTAGAGTAATTGGCTCATTGTAGCCAATGATGCACTTGCATTAGATGATTACTTACTCGAAAAGAAGAGAATGGGTTTTCTGCACCTGGTGGGAGTCGAGCAAATTTCTCGTTTCTAGTTAACTAGAAAATTTCTAGTTAACTAGAAATTGCGATACTTTACCTATTAAGCTACAGACGACGATCACTCTTCCGCCTGCGGACGTATATAAGGCTTTCATTACAGACAAGTTCTCAAAGAATGGTGCAGTGCTTTGACTGCTTTTTAAGCTTTAGCTTACAGGGCTGGAAAACAAATTTGTCATTCCATACGGGGAAATATCGCTTTTTCCCCCCTCCCCCCATACAAATAAACCTAAGTGGCAAATGAAAGCATCACTACATGGGGTCAGGAAGGAGGTGTAGCTGGGCTTAAGTACAAATAAACAATGCCAAATAACTTTAGTGGGCATATATTGTACATTGGTGAAAGATAAGAAACCTACTCATCATCTAATAGCAGATTGTTAACTTTCGTACAAAGTAATGAAGTAGAGGAAGGGATGGAAAAGGTCCTGTTTGCACAATAGGTTTTTATTTCATCCCCTTTTCATTACCATCAGCGATCAAGCCGCTTGTATTAATAAACTGACCTTCCATTTGGGTAGAACACAAAAGTGTGTGTGTGTGGGGAATCACTGGGATAGGGCTTATCAGCCCATTCTTTTGGAAGGTAAATCTGCTGGGATATACGTCGTCCCACCCATAAGCTAAAGGTTAAACCAAAGTGATAAGTCAAAGCCAAACATCTAAAAGCGAGATGAGTGTTAATATTTAATTAGAAATAATTCTCTCATCATATTTGACGACGTGGTTGTATTAGATGATTCAACATTCGCAAAGAGAATGATTTTTTTTTTTTTTCAGAGAAAATATCCCTCTTCTTTGCGAATACTTAACCATCTAATCGAACAGTATGTCGGTAAGCATTCTATTTTAGAACTGCTGGGTATCAAACCTGAGTTAATGGTACAGTAAAACCTCGATTATTCATCAGACACGGGACCAGAGCCTTGACGGATAATTGAAAAGACGGTTAAGCGGAAACGGGGAAATTTACAGTACAATATAGTACATTTTTATTAAAATTATACAATTAAAAAAAAATACGTTGTGAAATTTGCTGAAGGCACAAACGAAGTTTATTTGAATCAAAAGAACTTGCATTTAATGAAACACGAATATAAAACATTACACACCCGTGCGTAAAATTATCGTTATTGGTCGAAAAACGCATTTTTTTTGTTTTTGTTTAAGCATACTGTGTGCATTTTTGGCTGCCATATCCCATACTCTTTGAGAGCAGTAATAGCTGAGCAGCATGTGCTTCCGTCTAATGTTCAAATTAGCTAATGAACTTGGAAAGCATACATTCTGCTTCAGCATGGGTTATGGTTTTTGTAGGTTCTCCATCCTCCTGTGCACTTTTATCATTTTTTTTAAAGGACCACTGAGGTGGATCAACACTTGCTGAATGAGTTCGTCGTGACTTAAGACACTCAAAACCTGCTTCGGGTTTGTCAATGTCCATCCCTTCACCAACGTCATTAATTTCAATGTTTCCTCCTGCGGGTAGAGCCTCACAAGTGTGTAAAATTGTCTCATTGTCGATGTTAACGGAGTGGCCCTAACTTGAATTTGACGCCGATGGTTAGGCGAGAAAGACGGTAAATCGGGAGACGGATAATCGAGGTTCCACTGTATTCTAAGTGGATAGCGCAGGATGTGAGGTGGGCGAGTGCTATTTGCTGCGATTTGTTTAATCCTGATGATGATATATCATGGTATGAATATTTGTGCACTTAGTAGCATTAAGATATATAAGTGGAAACGTTAAAAAAATTTACTGAAAAAAAGAGAAAGAACACAAATAGAAAACAAAAACAGTTTTTATTAAAAATGCAACAGTGCTTTCCTTTTACAATTTAGACCATTGATACATTGGAGGCAAATGCAACCAAAATAGCTGAGTAAGTCTCTACTGATGATCAAAGTGAAACTGTTTCTGTTAATTTTATTCTTGGCTTCCATTTGTGAGAGTGGTGGTAACTTGCGAAGAAGGAATGCTATGTTTAATGACTTTCCTATCAAAACCACAGGTCAGCAGATCATTCTTCGAAGTCCAAGCTAACCCACGCACCAAATCTCGATGTACGTCATTGATATAACTAAAAATGATAATATATATAATCATTAATAAAATCGCACATGTATAGTTCATTCACCAAAAGAAGTTCGATGGTATCGTTAGAAAATAACGGGAGCTGACGTCACAAACGACCAAGCCGATTCCAGCCGAGGGGAGGGCGTCATTTACGAACTGGTTTTCAGCGAATGTTTGTCTGCGTCTAAACCCAGTTCAGGAGGGGAGGAATTGATGCCCTTCCCTCTGCTGGAATCGGCTATGCCCTTTGTGACGTCAGCTCCCCTTATTTTCTAACGGCACCATCGGACAATTTTCCGTGAACCAACTATAGACAACAAGTTACATATAGAAAACTATCAGAGGCACAGTCAACGCAATAGCGCGCAAAATATGTGGAATAGAAGGAAAGTACTCAAGATTAGAAAGACAGTGCATCCCAGGGACCCAGTTTTATAAGTACCCAGTGACACCCCTGACTATTATTACTTAATATTGATTATTGTAGGTTTTATAGTGGGCAAAGTCAGTTATGACTTCTCAGAGGTAGACGGTTACACAATGCCATGTTTTTTAACGTGTGTTTGTGTTTTATGGTGGAAGGGTAGGCAGAGCCATGTGGCGCAAAGACCTACATGCATTGCTTGTGGAGCCAAACAATAGACAACGGTGGGATGGCATGTGCTCTATGGCTCCATTGGGAGATGAACTTGAATTAAAGGAATGTAGACGAATGCATTACTACTATGCCATCGTAGTGGCCCTACAATTTACCATGAAATCCGAACACTGTAAGACCTAGGGGAAAAAAAACAAAATAAAAAAACCTAGGTTATAATGAGCATTGTAAGATATTATTACCTTTTTCAGGAACAACACAACTCCAATATAGTGGTCAACATGGAAAAGCCTGAGCGGCAAGTTTTTTTTTATGGAGGAATAATTATATTTGGTAATTCTGACACCCACATATTTTGGCTCAATCTAGAGTTTTTTGTTATAGGAGAAATAGAGGCATTGTGCCCGACTTAGATTCGAACTAGGGTCTCTCGGTTGCAAACGGAACACCTTAACCATCAGGCCATCGAAGCCCTGGAGGTGAGAAGAGAAAGAGACGAAGCTTGAATCCAGGTTGGAGATGATGTCTCTTTTTCTTCTATAATAAAAAGCACTAGTTTGAGCTAAAAACGTGGGTGTTGGAATTATCATATAAAATTATTCCCCACGAAAAGAAAATCACCCCGGAGGGTTTTCTGCATTGACCACTACGTGGCAATTGTGTTACGAGGGGGATAATAATATCTCATAACCTATGTATACAGGGAAGAGGAGCTTTGTTTCCTGTCCTCGATGGCCTAGCAGTTACGGAGCTCTGAGCTCAACAGAGACACCCTAGTTAAATATTGACGAAACATATTTTTGCTTAATGATACGATTTGCAGTGAGAATAAATGTAATTTACATCCCTTTTTAAGTGCACCCATTGTGAACACTTCTATGAAAAGTATCATCATCACAATTTATAAAAATAGTTCCGGAATCCGATATTTTGAGACATTTTTATAATTTTCTCATATTGAAAGTCTTTGATTTACAACATTCAAAGTTCCCCGTAAAATTTTTACGAGAGCCAGGTCGACTCCGCCAAAAATAGTATACGTTCAGTATGATGCTTGTTTGCTTTTTTAAAACAAATTATTTACGTATTTTTTGAAATGCCAGCTTCATTAAAACATTTTTCTTTATTAAAAAATTACGTAAAATATTTTGATGTTACGGCCATAAAATTTAGAAGATTTTTTCCTTTTTATTATGCCATTATATTTCCTAAAAATATTGTGGGTGAAGGTTGCAATATGAGCGTAATTTAATAATAAATGCTTCATACCGATATCGCCAATTCTTCTAAACCATAGCCAAATGCGCCAAATATTGGTATTAAAAAGCTTAGTTTTTATATAATTTTTTAAAACACTCTGAATGATCTTTCGTGTAATTTTATAATTTTATCCCTTAAATGCAATCACTCTCTTTATTCAAATTGAGTTAAAAAGTTCTTATCTTCATATACAGTGCGAATAAAAAATATCAAACTTCACCTAAAAAGTGCGATTTTTGGAATTTGAATATTAATGAAAAAAAATTTTATATGCTATTCACAAAAAACTGATTTCATATTCTTAATAAGGAACTTAGGGACTATCATTTGTGATAAGTCTTGTCTCAAAGTACGAGCTTCCACAAAAGTGGTTCCCTTGTAAGTAGAGGTGTTCCATTATAGTATAGAACCAATTATTCGGAATTCCAAAAAAAAAAAAAATCTGAAAACCTTTCTCCCCATCCCCTTATCTAAATGTCACATTCTGTAACTTTGACAATATTGTACTAATTATAATCATGACAATATTGTGCTAATTACAATTGTGACAATATTATGTTAATTGAAATTGTAACAATATTGTACTAATCACAATTGTAACAATAGTCTGCTAATTACAATCGTGACAATATTATACTGATTATAATTGTGACTGTATTGTACTAATTAAAATAGTTTATGCCTTGTGAAAAACACTCACATAGCTGTGGACAGCAAATTTAATTTCAAATTAATCAATTCCTTTCTGCGATAGGGCAATTTTTGCTACTCACGTCAAACGTTTCACAAGCAGCACATAGTTAAAAAATTCTGAAAGTTAATCAAATGTTTTGATTAGGCAGTAAATGAAGTAAATAGGGAAAATAAGAATGTGTCTTACATAGAACTGGCTTTATCATCACCGACATCAACAACAATAACTTTGGTATCATCTGCACAAGCTGCCAACAATGATGGGCTGGAATAATAAAACGCATAATTAATAACAAATAATGCACGTAGCAATGATGACAAATAAAACAGATGGAATGAAGTTCGGTTGATAGCACCACAGCCGAGTTACGTCAAATGGCGATAACCGTATTTGGTTAGAAACCATCTCCAAACAAAGTAACCTGCTTGAATGAGAGTGTTCATATTGTTTCCTTGCCGTTGTCGATATTTAGGTTGCACGCCAACAAATGTATTTATTTTATAATGGTTCCAGTTTTACAGCGCAAGGACAACACAGGTCATGTCGTAGCAAGACCTACAGTTTCCCTAGTTATTTAAACCCCCCTTAAGGACTAGGGAACCAACTCCTGGACTACAGTGGGAAATTGGTAGGCTTTTTTTCCCCCCACCGTTGGGGGTTAAACATGGGATAACAGAATGCAAGGTGAACGTTTTACTACTGCACAACTGCAAGATCTTGCATTTTATCACCATTTACTTCTATAAATTATGACATGTCTTCAAGGGCGGTAAGAACTATAAAGGTCATAAAAATCAATGGCCAAAATATGATAAAAAAGTGTCTTTTTTGGAGACATTAACTGCTTTTCAACAAATACTGCTATGACCAGGTCTCAACAAAGCTGGTCACTGTTAATAATTCGTCCATGCACTACACCATTCTGCGAAATAACTGGCTTCAGTAAATATTCTTTAAATACGTTCGTAAGAGATTAGATATTTCGTTCGTAGCTCAGATGGTAGAGCCTCCACCTAGTAAGTGGCAGGTCATTTGTTCAGGTCCCACCCTATGGAAAAAATCATTTCTTTTCTTTACGAACGTTTCACCATCTAACCATGCCATAACATGGGTGCTAGTTCGCTTTCTTTTCTTTCTTTTTGGTTTTACGGCTCAAAGACTACAGTGGTCATGCTGCGCCGGGACCTACTGTTTTCCGAGGAATCCGAACCTCTTAAGGCCTGGGGAACCAAACCCCGGACTACAGTGAGCAGTGCGATCTTTATGAGATCTCTGAGTAAGCGTTCTTTTTGCACTGCTGGGAGTCGAACCCGGATTAGCCGCGCAATAGGAGAACGCGTTACCACACTGCGCCACCGCAGGGCAACATGGGTGCTAGTATCACTATGCCAAAAAACATTGATTAAAATTGTTGTTTAACAGATTACGGTTGCTGCCAGAAGCAGCTATGCTGGATACAGATTTCTGCATGCTCTGTACCTCAAAATGACTTGTAACTTCAATCATGTCTTCCTTCCATTACACTAAACGTGTACAATAAACATGATTCTACTTGTTTTCCTTCATGGTGTAGCAATTTTAATGGCAAGCAGTGTACATATATTTTATGCATTTCCTATGTTGCATACCGGGATATGTTAGTTTAAATAATTTTAATTTAAATCAATTTTTTTTTTTAAATCAAAATTTGCTTCTTTTTTTCATTCATATTAACTTGAAAAGGAGTAAAAACACTAGAGATTTAATTCACATTTACAGAATTTTAAGCGTTTTGTAATTTACAAGCATTATTATTATTTAACATATCAAAATCTAAATTGAAAACATACCGCTAAAGAAAAAACTTGTTTTATGCAATAATTAAAATATTTCTTCTTTTTTTTTTTTAAGGAAATAACATAATTGCTTTTTAAATGTTTCAAATATTTTTTTTCTTTAAGAACGAAACAATATTTTTAGTTCTGGTTTAAATTTTAATTCTGATTTTTGGTTTTGAAATTATTTGTTGCATGCATAATTTTTTTCATCTTTGCAATTTAACGTCTTCAGTATTTTTTTAATTATTGCATGTATACAATATATTGGTCCTTATAAAGAATCCCTCAATACAATTATTAGAAAACCAAACTTAAATCACAAGAAAAAAATTGAAATCATAAAAAATACGATTTAAATATATATATATATAAAAAAGAAAAATATATATTTTCTTTCTCTTTCTAAAAGTTCAAAAAATTACAAAAGCCTGTTATATCCTTCTGGAAGTAGGGGTGCTTATGCTCCAAAAGCTCTATTCTGAATATATCGGGCCATGGGGGGGTTAGATCACCTCATGTGTGCTGTAAGGGAGTCCTGTTAATGTTGCTGCCACCAGGTGCCTATAGGCACAACATCTCATCCTGGCTCGTCGATGAGGCATTTGTTCTGGGTCTCTCCCTTTGTATTCCAATGTGTGAGACAGCTTATGAACTTCATGGAAGCCCGGATGTGGACACTACTGTGACTAATGATCTACTCTATTCATCCAAAAATCTACATGATGAAAACAGTATAAGAAACGTTGTACCGCCCGGATTGGGGCAAAATCATAGAAGATGGTATCGTGAAGATATGCACGTTCGGTGGAAACAATAATGGCGGTAACAATAATAACGGTGGAAAGAATGGCCAAGGCAGGACACTGGATCTAGAGCAACGTGCTTGTGTCTTCACAGCTCGCGTCTATCTCCGAACCCTGAAGATATCCCTTTGCTAACACATCCCCAGTTCTTTCAAGAATTCCTCGAGGGGTCTGTGTTGTGCTAGATTAGAATGGGGCACGAAGTCACGTCACAGGTGCATTTAAGCCGTAAGTTTATCTAACAATTTTTACAGAAAGATGGCACATGTTTTGAAAGTTAAAAAGCAGACTCGGCAGTTTCTCTAGACAATCATTTTTAATTTGCTTCTAAATAATTATTTGAAGTTCAACAGACGGCATTATCAACGTTATTAACATATTTTGATACTGCTCTCATCCATTCATTAGCAACAAAAACATTATAAGCAAGTTTTGAAATAACTATAAATGCTGATATTTGTAAACACTAATAGAAAACTGTAACGTTTTCACAAAATGCAGGTATAATATGGAAATTCAGACAGTTGCAATTTTATAACAGTTAAAACATATACTCAATTCTGTACAAAAATTCACTTTATAGCAAAAACTTAGTGGGTTTTCTTGGGGCTGGGCCCAACTTGCCAACCCTGCTTATGATACAAGCTTCAAACTTACTTGTGTGGGGAAAAGCCTATTTTAAAGATAGGGCGATTATGTTCTTTATTCTCGAATTTTTCATCGATCTTCCTAATATCTCGTATCGTTATGCAGCCACGGTGGTCACCAGAAGCGAAAACAGTGTTGCTTTGAGGTTTCCAAGCAATTGCAGGCTTCTGAATGGAGTGATCGGAATCTGCAATAGTAGAACGTTCTCGTAATCAGAGAAAATTCAAAATTCAAATAAGGAACAGGAATTAATCTAAATAAGGGAAAATGAAACTTGCCAAGAACCGAAGCAGGTTTCGGTAGACGTAGATCGATAAGCAATATTTTTCCATCCTAAAGAAAACAAATTCTTATTCAGTGAAATGGAAACACAGTCTCCTATAACACAATATTATTTGTTAAATAAGCATTAATTTAAATATTTCTGTACTTCTAATTTACTTCCTGCTATACTAATTGGAAGTGGGGTAAAAAATTTCCATGCCCTCAATTGTTTGCCCCTCCATCTCCTTTCGTCTACTATATTACTAGCAATGACTCCTCAATGGGCATCTATATAGGGAGCTTTGGTGTTGAGACTCCCCCCCCCCCAAACCATTGTTTAAAAAATTGCTTGTTTGTGGTTTCACAGTTCCAAGAACTACAATGGTCATGCTACACTGGGACATACTGTTTTCAGAGGAATCCAAACCTCTTAAGGCCCAGGGAACCAAACCCCAGACTACAGTGAGCAGTGCAATCTTTACGAGATCTCTGAGTAAGTGTTCTTTGCACTGTTGGGACCTGTCGAACCTGGTCTAACGGTGATCCTGTCGAACTGACTGTGTCGAACCTGGATTAACGGCGCACTAGGCGAACGCGTTACCATACTGCGCTACTGCAGGTCATTTAAGACATTGATGTCAAATTCTGTCATATGTTTACTTTCAAAAGCACAATAATGAATTTTAGGTGATAGCTTCAACACATCTTATTATGAACTGCTGAATCGGTAATCATTGTAAGAGTGGGAGAGGGGGTACGTTATGTATCGTGTGCACATATGTGGATTTGAGAGATTTTATCAACAGACAATATACATGCCATCATCCTCTCTACCTTTTTCTACGATAACACTTCATGCTTTTTTTTTATTTTTATATGTCAGTGGGCTATTTGGCAGTTAATTGTAGAAGAGACCTATTTCATTGCATTGAAGATCTTTTTATCAAATCCTTTCACAATGGCTTGCATTATTTCTTTCAATTCTTCTAACGTTTGATTATCTACAACAGCACAATTTCTCAACATGCAATTTTCAAACCCAAAGACAAATACATCAGTGGAATGGGGCAGGATTCCACCCTCCACGAGTAATAAATTTATACTTATAGGTATCTAAGAATAGATCTATACTGCCTTTCAAGTTCTGTACGCCCCAAAATATTTTCAGGAACAGCCCTTGTTTCAAACTAAGCTTACGATTTTCTTTGAGTTTTAACAAGCACAAGGATTTATTTGTTTGTGGTTTTACGGCTCAGAGTATAATGATCATGCTGTGCCAAGACCTGTTTTCCGAGGAATCCGAACCTCTTATGGCCTAGGGAACCAAACCCCGGACTACAGTGAGCAGTGCGATCTTTATGAGATCTCTGAGTAAGCGTTCTTTGCACTGTTGGGAGTCGAACCCGGATTAACGGCGTACTAGGCGAACGCGTTACCACACTGCGCCACCGCATGGCAAGCATGAGCTTGAGAATCTTCAATCCCAAATTTAGTTGCCACATACAGTTTTCTTTTAGAAATTCACCAGAAAGAGAAATGCCCGATGCTCTTGCTTTGTTAAACCATTGTAGAAGTAATCAAATTTCTCTATTTAAGAATCATGATTTTTTCAGACGTATATTTGATGACAATTCACATCCTTTTACAGCATTCTAGTGACTTACTAAAATGACTTTAAGAGTAGACTCAAGCAGCTGAAATCGTTTACCTGACTCTAGTTTACTATCCTCGTTTTTTTATAAAACTGCATGAGAAGTCTTTTTACGAAAGTTACTTCTCAACCAGTAAAACTATACAAAAACTATGAACTTCGTATCTTTCTGTACAAAGGAAACCTTAGTTTAGAGAACCAATTGATACACTTGTATTTAGCGATAGGAAATGGCACATAAGAAACTGGAATGACGAAAAAAGAAAGGCCAAATGCAAGTAAACATAAAGAAGTCATTAATCACAGAAATATATAAAAATCTTTAATTAAAATGACATACGGAGGGAATTTAATTCTATGAAGCATTTACCAGACCACAAAGTATAGTTGTTAAACAGAAATTATCGCTAAATTAAAAAGATGCCATTAAAAGAGAGATACTGTATAACCATATTTAGGATCGATCACCGTTGCCAATAATTTTCCTTCATTATAGAAACAAACACAAACATCCGGTGATACTTTATGAGATGGTAACTGACAATTCTTAACCTTTCCATCATGGCCACTTCGCAACACACAGGCCATGATGGAAAATCACAGTTTTGCGTGTTTTGAGATTGGAAAAGTAATTATTATTGTTGTCTGATGCCCCCCCGCTTTTTTGTCACAATACTTTCCTTGTATCAGTAGATGTCTGCTGGTGGCATCTCCCTTCCACCCACTGTTAAATCTTGGCACTGAATGTCAATACAGCCTCTTGAATTAGTAATTCTTGTAAAAGTATCGGGCAAAAAAGTCATAATTCTTCTAAAAAGTTTCTGGAACAGTATTAAAGTAACGTATCTTAAAGTTCATTCATCCATAGTTTATTGAAGAAAAATAGCCCTAACAGAGGGGGAAAGAAAAAATTTGAAGTAAGAAAAACTGACCCAAAAATGGGAATTGTAAGAAAAAGAGATTTCAAGAGAAAGGAAGAGAGAGAGAGAACTGAAAGTAAATGAAAAAGGGAAGGATGTGGACAAGAATAATCCCAATCAGTGAAAACACTACTCAGTGTTGCCCAATGTACCAATATTGATGATAACACCAATTAAAGATGCCAAATACACCAAACAAAGGAAAACATTTGGAGAGTTACCACCTCATGAAGTCGAACCAAACATTCTTAACAATACTTTGTATTTTTTCATAATCATTATCGTTATGAAGATGCTAGACATTAGAACTGGCATTTATATGGTGTGGCGTTACATTATGGTTACCACTGGTTTCAAATTCAAAAAGACATGTTGAGCAACATGGTGTGCACAGACCTGGCCACAGGATAATAGAACACTTGGATCTGTCGTAGAACATGCCACTTGGTGAACAGTTCCATTATGAACTAAAAAATAATAATAAAAAAAAGGTAATCCACAATAAAAATAATAATAAATGCAAAATTTAAAAAATAAATAAATAAAAAAAATTACTTGGCCTAAACGTGGAGATGGATGCCCAGGTTTCAACATCCCAGATTTTAATGCTAAAAAAAAAAGAAGATTTTTTTTTGAGTAATTGAATCAATTTAATTGGAAATCAAATCAATTAGAAAAATAATTATAGTGTATTAAAAATATAAACAAAATAAATACTTTTATTTCAATTTACAGTTGGAAATACATACCAATTTATACATTTCATTTTGTTTTTGAAAATTTTATGTAAAAACATTTTTTTCAGGGTGGAAGAGAGGACAGGAACAGTGCACAGAATAGGACTGTGTTTTACAACATAAAAACAGTTATTATCATCTTGCTCCAGAATCTTTAGTTTTCTCAAAACTGCTACATCACCCTGACATGGTTCCCACTTTTTTCTTCTGATGAAATTCAAGGACTTTTCAACACATTTTTCTCACATTGTCAATCGCAATGTACATAAAAATTAAAAATGCAAGACATTATAAGCATAACACTGAAATTAGAGTGTTTAATTATATTGTTCTTTTCAACTTAACACACTGCCATCAAAAGCTACCCTTTTTGCATCCCTTGTATTAGCCATGCTCAGTGGGCGGGGAGGAAGGGGCGTGTCCTAAGCGCTACGAGCTTTGTTCCGGAAATAAGGAGAAATACCTTTTTTTCTTTTTCTTTTGTCAAAACTTAAAAAAGATTTTTGAGAAAAATTCAAGGACTTTTCACAGACCAAC
>QLNU02015270.1:68383684-68403017 GCA_006491805.2 Dysdera silvatica
CACTTAAACTTAAAATGAAAAAATACGTACTTAAACATTTTTTGGACTTATTTCAAAAACGAATGTCCTGCAGCTTAAAACAACAGACTAATTTCATTACTAACTAGCCAAATAGAAATATTTGACATGCAGCATAATTTTTATTATATCATTTCACAAGTTTTCCATCAACACTTTGAAAAATTGAGTTTTGTCTTCTGTTAATCAGTAACATTTTATGGCCAAACAGATTCTCTCTAAATCTACTGAAATTATTGGATTGTATTTATAGAATTTTGTGTGCAGTTTATAATGGACAGTCCATTCGTAATAGACTATCGGCCACGTTTATTAGTGATAGAGAATGGTACGGAATTTTACGCTACACAAGTGTTTGCTCTGTTTAATCTGGCTTTAAGTTAATTACTCATTTAGCACAATAAAACTAAATCCTTCCGTCTCCATGCTAAGAACGGTAGCTGATTCAGCTACGAATGTGAATACGTATTTTGATGCCTCGGGACATAATTAGATATGCACGTTTACTAGTTAATTTCTGCTCATATGGAAGTAAACGGAAAGTTTAACTTTATCATTACGTTAAAATTCTTCCGATAAAAAAAGTAACAAAATTCTTCGATGTGTTGAAACCCTCAAAATATGCATTTATTCTGAAAATTCAACCTTTTATATCCACTAAAGCTAAAAAGAGCTAAAATATGCAACTGTATATGCACATATGCATTTGTCTATAATACAGGCTCTAGTCGTTAATACGACATCCGAACTGATAGACAAATCAAAGGTCACCTTGAGCCACTGATCCCATCAAAAATGTCCTAGATCAGTCTAGTCGTAAAAACACGGACAGTTAATAAGTGCGTATAGTATAACCTGCTTAAAGTGACCACCTCTGAGACTGGGCAGCAATGGTCACCATAGACAGGTGGTCGCTATACACAACAGATTATGATATATAGGCATGATTAAGTCCCTACCAGATCTCTCTTATAAAAAGTGGTTACTTAATTCAGATGGTCAGTTTATCTAGGTGGTCACTGTACCGGGTTCCACTGTATTACGTTTTTGCTTTGTCTTTTATTTTACCGTTTCCTTCCCTTTACCTCAGTGGCGTACGCAGGGGATGGTAAGGATTGTAACTCCATTATACCTGTAGTTCCCCCGCCTTTATGAACTTTCTGCGGATGTTAATTTTGTAGAAAAAAAGAAAATACAACATATATATTCACTCACGCACACATTTGGGCCTCTTAAATCCTTAAGCCACTTTTATATATTTAAGATTTATTACAACTTTTATTACTTAAAGTTGTTATAAATCATATTTGTTACTTATTTGTCGGATGGACGTAGATTATGCAGCAGCAGCATACTGCGCAACAGATAGCAGTGCTCTGATCATCAACTGGGCCGCCTTTAAGTAGGGGCAATCGGGGCCCATGTCCAGGGCCTCGCGAACAGAGCCATGATTAGTGGATGCGAGCTGGGAGGGGGCCCAGGGCCGCTAAAATTTTAAAACCGCCAAAAAAGTGTAGTGCAAATACAAGAAATCAGTTTTTAGCGGCCCCATATACTTTCAACAGAGTATTTGGTTAATTCACCTTTTGTGTGTGTGACGTCATACTTCCCATAATGCAACCTCTAAATGGTGGTCAGAATAAATACTTGTGTTATTAGTCAAATGAGTTAGCATCTGTAGCCTATTTTTTATACATTTGTTGTGGTAATCTATGTCCACAGCAAAGACTTCTGGTTTCCGAAACTTGGCTGCATAAAAAGCTAGAAAAATTACTTTGTAAGTTCTAATATTATAAAAAAAGCGGCTTTGTTCATTGAGAAACTTTTCATTAATTCGTTATAATTATAATAATTAGAGTAATAGTAAATTACAATGATTCGTATTTTATTTAATTAATTTTTATCTCCTATTTTTAATTTAACTTCATTATCTGCTCTTTATTTTTACCCATAGCTTTCAGACCAGATTGAAAAACTTTATTTTGTAATGATAAATCCTGGTCAATCTTTTTCATTGTGTTATGAAAAAGCGCTTTTAAGGGCCGCTATCACCACAAACACAACCCTGCTTGTGAAGCGTAATTCTCAAATTTTTAATTTTTGTAATATTGAAAATTTCCCCAAAAATATTTTTGCTTCAGATCTCGCATTTCGTGCCATCTGGTGGTCATACATTATTCCATTTTTTTATTTCGTTTTGTTTTCTTACTCGTATATGTATGGGCAGAGCCGTGCTTAGTGGGGTGCAAGCTGGGCGGCCGCCCAGGGCCGCCAAAAAGTGCAATCCAAGTACCAAGAAATCAGTTTTGTTTTGTCAACGTATTTTTCAGGGTCACTAAAATCTGCTTTACCCAGGGCCGCTAATACCTGAGCTCAGTCCTGTGTATGGGTCCCGAAATATGTTTTGCCCCGGGCCCCCGCATTAGCTAAGGACCGCCCTGACCATCAACCAACGTTTTCTTGTTGCCTAATAGACCTGTGCTGTCCTCTATTGGTGCCTTTTATAACTATACATTTACATGACACAGCTACCACTGTTCAGAGCATATTTAAAATGCTTTCAGTGGCTGGTTTAATATTTACTACGTTATCCGCCTATCTTTAAAAATTTTAAGTATTATTTTAAAACAATTTTCTGTTATTTATTTATTTATTTATTTATTTATTTTAATTTTGATTAATAAAAAATGACGTAATTTAAAAGCTATTTTATATGGAATCAGTCCTATATGAAGAGCTCATAAGTAGGAATGAGCGTATGCAGTGGCGGTTTTAGCACTTGAAAGGCTACAGGTGCAACTAATTTTGAGGCCCCCTCCCCTCCTTCTAAATATTTCTTTTGCTGCCTTTCCTGTACCTATTTATCTTACTTCCGTTGACGTAACTACGGTGGTTAGGCGGCTTACCCCCCCACTAGAAAAATATTACCCCTCTAGAAAATCTCTGACTCAACGTATACCTAAGTCAGGGGTCTTCAACCCTTTTCAGTCCAAGGATCAATTTTGCTTATCCTGTAGGCCTCATGCGCCTGTGCGGAAATCCGCCACTGACTGGGAGTGTATGCAAAGATATAGGTTCTAACAAAATTTATGAACTTTGCACGTTTTTAAAAACAAAACCTACGCCGCACGTATGGCAAAGGTTGAAGAAGGTTACTAAGCACATAAAATTTCAAATCAAATGAAACTTTATTCCAACGGATATAATTATTTACATAAGGTGATAATATTACAAATAAATTTGACACCCACGTATTAGTAGCTCAATCTAGAGCTATTTTTGTTTAGGAGAAAAAGAGACGCCGTCCTCATCCCGGATTCGAACCAGGGTCCCCGCGGTGTCTTGACCTACTAGACGAATGAGAACAAGAACAAACGCATTTTTCTCCGTATATTAAGTTGTAAGATATTATTACCCTTCACAGGGATAACACAATTTCCAAATAATGGTCAACACAGAAAAGCCTCCTGGGCGAGATTTTTTGTGAGTTTTTATTTGAAGCGAGAATTTTATTTGTAATAAAAATCCCCACGAAAAACAAAAAATTCGCCCCGCTGGCTTTGTGTGTTGACCATTATTTGGCAATTGTGTTATCCCTGTGAAGAGTAATAATATCTTACAAGGTGATAATAATTTATTAGTTAAATTAATCTGTATAGGCAGGGCGGGCGTAAGCAAATATGCCGCCCTAGGCGAATGACGTGTGAGACCCCCCCCTGAAAAAAATTGACACCCCAATACATATTACAACAATCGAAAAGTGAAAAAATACTGCATATTCCGCCCTCTCATTATAGCTACGGTTTAAACGAAGTATGATAATCACAGCTTATCTTATAACACACAAATAAATGATCAAAAAAAAATAGTCTGGGATTTTACTGTTGAAGGAGAAAATTGTGATTCGCGTGTATGTAATAGTGCACAAAGATATCAAAAAGAAAAACCGCCTTCCAGGCCTTCAGTGGACCAGCGGTACTGCTCGCACCATTGAAAAGTGTAGAGGTAATGGGAAAATGTTATGTTAGCGTTACATAAATTGGGTAGAGGAAAATTTGTTAATGTAAGAAAGTATTAACTTGAGTGTATGGAAAAATGAATAAAAAAGACTATATAAGAAAGAGTACATATTGGTGAAGGCATTGAATCGAAAATAATCCATTCACTTCCATTTATTTATTGCCAAAATTATCTCGATCATCCTACGGTATTAAGTACAGTAGAACCTGCCTGAAGTGACCACCTTTGGGACTGGACTGCGATGGTCATCATAGACAGATAGTCACTATTCACGACAGACTTTGGTATACGCAAGACTAAGTCCCTACCAGTTCTCTCTAATAAAAAGCGGTCACATTATTCACCTGGTCGCTTTATTCAGGTGGTCACTTTACCAAGATTGTCACTTTACCAGGTTCCACTGTATCTTAAAACAAATCTGTCCTGATGCTGCCCTAGGCGACTGCCTAGTTCCCCTACATAGTCGCGCCGAACCTGCATATAGGCAACAAAGGTTAAAGACTTTGGGGTCTAACAAAATCTCTACTGTAGTGTTTTTCAAAGTGTGGTCCGTCGGATTATCACTAAATTTCAGACAAAAATTGAACTAGAAATTGCAGGCGTCGCTAGAATTTATGTTCTGGTGAGATTTAAGGAATTTCTCATAAATATTACTTGTTATAAACCTTACCTTTCGGCGTTTCGTGAAAGATTTGAATCCTCTAAATACACCCTTGCTGTCTACATTGCTTAATATTATTTAACTAATTTAATGACGTCACTTTAGTTGTAAATTTGACAAAATAAGATCGTAGCTGACACTCTTTTCATCAAATAGCATTAGTCTAAAAATTATTTTGTTTCAGGTGGGTTTGGCAACCAACCCATTGTTTTAAGAACATGATCGGAGATTTTAGAGATTTTCTGCCAAAAGCTGGTTTTTTTTATTTTTTTTAATTTTTTTTATAAAGTAAAAAAAGACAACTAAAAAAAGCTTAAAATTTACCACAAAAGAAGTTAAAATTAACTACAAATTATATTTCAAGGGTTGCATAAATCTTTCCTGCCGAAATATATATTATACACGTATATAAGCCTGTCAATGAATCAAATACGTTACTTTGGTTATGTCTTTATTTAGGCGAAGCGTAGGTGGGGGTGGATCAGTATGACGGTGGCTAAGTAGGGCTTAATATTATTAACCATAGTTGGAAACCTTAATTTCAAGTAATATATTTTTAAGTGGGGGGCAGAAATCCCCGGCCAATGGTCCGCGATTAATGAAGAAATGCTTAAGGTGGTCCGTGAGCGACCAAAGTTAGAGAAACTGCGTAGAATTTCTCTCTACGTAAAATTGGACATAAAAAAACTCTACTGATTTGAAACGCAATGACGATGTTTATTAAATAAGTATTTTAAATAAAATGTTGATACAGTACAACCGCCGTCAACCGAAATAAAGAGTAGGCACGGTTTCGGGTAATGAAAATTTAGGATAAAAATAAATTGTGATTTCTCAATTTAAAAGGTGTACATGCGCAACAAAAACTCAATATGCCCTCTAATAATTAAATATTTTTTAATTAATATGTGCTGTATTATGTAATCCCCAGAATGTTTTTATTTTTTTTTTAATTCTTCAAATTTCCTTTGCTTTCTTCTTTCACATCGTTTTCGCGCAACAATATCTCGCCATCATTTCATTAGAAGAACGTCTGAAGATTATACTTCACTAAATCGTTAAACAAAGTGTAATACAATCTAAAAAAAATACAGTACATGCTGTAGTTTGTAGTTAAAAATACAGTGTTTCAGATAAGCTTTCATGCCCTAAATCAATAGAAAAATTCTTGCCTCTAAAGCACTGGAGCCCTCGGCAGCGGTGATACGACTGCCGCGCTCTCGAGCATTGTCCTCATTGTCGTCTCCTTGCGTCTCGAGCAGCACCATGTCAACAATGTCTTAATCATTAAAATCAAGTTCAGAATCATCGCCATTTACCCATTCACTAATCTCACTTTAATTTCTTCACATCCGGGAACGTTTTCTAATCTACGAGATTTCGGAAATTATCCTCTTCTTCTTCTAACTTTTTTTCCTCAAAAAAAGAATGGAAATAACGGGGAGGGGGCAATAGCCCTCCCTTGACTACTATACTTGCCGGCGCCCATGGCTTGGGGTGGAAAATATTACACTTGGTCTTGACTTGGAAAGTATTACGCATATTGCGAAACATCATCACAGAAATGTGAAGACTCATAAAATTATTTTTTTCTAACTTTAATATTATCTAATTATATCATTTACACTTGAAACATATTCTGTACCATTTTTTTTATTCTTATTTAAAAACAATTTTTTTAAAAAGAAAGACTTTTTTAAAAAAAGAAACATCGAATTAATATAATCGACTGAATTACAAGCGGATTAGAAAAATACACACTTTTTGAAATTTTATGAAAATTTTGCAGAAATATTCAAAAAATGCGCGCAAAGGCGAAATATGCAGAAATACGCAAAAATATACAAGTGACTAGAACTGCGGGCTCTAGTCATACGTAACCACATAATTCAATAATATGTCACCATCATTTCACATTGTTTGTGAATTCACAATTACAATTGTAAAAATATTTGATAAGAAATGAAATCGATATTTTTTAATTCTTGCTGCCATAAGAATAACTATATGCGCTATATAGCTAATCATATGACATGTATCTGGCGGCGAATCTAAGGTTATGAACACTTTGAGAAGAGAGGCACCGACAGCGGGGCGATTTGAGTTTGGAAAGGGAGGGGAAGGAAAGCCCTTGATCTAACAAGGACAAAGCAAAAAGGCTAAGTTTTTGTCCATGGTTATAATAATAAAAAAATTTGGTCATTTAAAAAAACGATCATTTAAAAATAAATTGAAAAACCCAGCAAAATATCGAATAAAGTGCAATGATAGTCAGTAGTAACATTCATGTCGAAATTAGCACTGTTATGGCTCAGAAAATTTCTGTATTACACATAAATTTAAAACAAGCGAACAAAGTAATGAGGAAGTGAACATTTTATGCGAAATGTGTACCATATTTCAGGAAACATAATATAAGAAATATAAATTTTAATTTATTTTTTCAACATTCCACTTCGTTTTAATTCTAATTTATATTTTATAAATACATATTAAATTTGAAGATAACAGTAAGAGGTAAATTATCCATACGACGCATACATGAAATTCCAAGAAAAATGATTAAAGAATGACAAAAATATTCAGCATGATTGTGACCAAAAAATTATTCAGAGAAAATGTCATTGGCTTTCACTAAAACCATTTGTTCGAAACTAGTATCGGATAAAGCATTCCTTTTCAGGGTATTTACCATAGTGGAAAAGAAAATCTTTCTACTAGGGCACTAGACGGCAAATTTGTGTTACAGCAAATGGACTTTTCCTTCACTATGGAATACGTTCCCAAAACTTCTAGGTAGGTCGTCTTAAAGAAGAATCCAAAAATTGAAGAAAAATAATACAGCCAGACCTCGTTATAAGGTCACCTCTACAAACTTGACAAAACTGACGTTATACGTAGTGTGACCTTATATGTGGAATTAAAGAGAATTCAACTCACGTCGAGGATTTTAACCGCATATATATAAACCAATATTATAAACATTATATAAAAATTAAGTTAATAAATTTAGAATAATAACTTTTAAGTTAAGAAATTTTCAAATTTATTTTGAACTTCAAAGAATTTACGCATAATAGTTTAAATGACGATGACAAAATTGTATTGTACAGCGTCACCTTTGTTATTACATTGTGTTGTAAGATATTATTACCCTTCACAGGGATAACACAATTACCAAATAATGGTCAACACACAATGCCACCATATAAATTTTCGACACCCACGTAGAAATAAGCTTAAGCTAGAGCTGTATTTGTTTAGGAGAAAAAGGCGATCCTTCTTTTTCTCCTAAACAAAAACAGCTCTAGTTTGAACGTATACCTAAGTGGGTGTCGAAAATTATTAAGTAAAAAAATAAATTCCACACGAAAACTCACAAAAACTTACCCCGGTGGTACTGTGTGTTGGCCATTATATGGCAGTTGTGTTAACCCTGTGAAGGCTAATAATATCTTACAACACAATGCAAAAAAATAAAAAGTCTGGGTAATGGCGAGAAATTGCCAAACAGGACATAACAAACAGGGTGTTCTTGTTGCAATACTGTCAACTCTAGTCTTCCCTCCATTGTTAAGTTAGGTTGAACAGGAGTATAGCTCGTTGGATATAACCATATAATATAGCACACTGATCCTATCATCTATCCCTAGCGACCTCTTACGGGACACCACTTTGACAGCAGTAAACCGACAAACAAATGTAATGCCAGAGCACTAGATGACTGCAGGTCCGCTCACCTGAGCCTAATGCCATAGAAAACCGGATCAGGTTTTCTATGGCAGCAGCCATCATTCACATTCATCAAGTGATCATAACACATCATTCACATTCATCAGGTGATCATGACAGCCATCAGGTGAGCGATAAAAAGTTATCGTATTTTATTTTCCAACGACGTTGATGTTATCGTGATATGATAACCTTTCATAACAAATTTTAAAATAAAATTTAAATCTTACATACCTTTTTCTACTCTTTTATTTACACTGAAGACGGTTTATTGGATGAAATGATTTCTCAGGCATGATTAATAACTGATAATGAATTGATAGTTTACACTGAAAGCTAAATTGCAAAATGCATATAAAAGCAGACTTTATTTTAATGGTTAATAAAATAGAATTATATAGAATTTAAATCAACTAATTAATAATTTAATTATTTTTATTATAATTAATTATAAAATAAAGAATTAATTAGAAGGCTTGACACCTGTTTGGAAAGACTTTAATGGAATGTTAATGAAATTAACACATGAATTTACAATAAACTGATGATATAACTACACAATGTATAATACATAATTTCTAATAACTTTTGACACAAGTCAGATTTTTAATACACTGCATGATAAAAATAAAGTATCAGGTATTCATGAATAGCAATTCTTTCCAAAATAATTTTACTTGAAAATACAAACTACATAATAGAACAGCATGTCACCAAAAAACAAAATACAGAATAAACACTTACTGTGTCCTTAATACTGCAGATATAAATAGGCTAAATGGAACACAACAAGAAACTATCATTATTATCACAAATAAATATCATGTAAAAATTATAGAAAACCCAGAAACCCTTTTTAATCTTCGGTTAACTGCTGCAAACACATGAAAGCATATGGCATGTTTGTACCTGTGATTTGGCGTCCCCTATGAACAACCCCAGTAATTACTCCAAAAGAAAGTGGGAACGCCCTTCAAATGAACGCGAGCGGCCTGTAGTGATCTAGTTGGCCGTGGCTAGAGGCTTCATAATTTGTCAGGAACAAGAGCGGTTTGGCATCAACATGGTTAGTAATTTGAACGAAGTGTGTTGTGTAAATAAATATTTATTATTTTTGAAAAATAATTAAAAAGAATGGAGATTTATTACGAACCTTCTTTTTCCGATAAATTCTTAGGAGTTATCAAATGTTGGGAAGGTAAATTTAGTTGATTATTTTTTAGTTTGTTTATTGTCTTTCAACATGTGGTTGTATGCATTTTGCATTGTAGTATGTGCAAGAGTGTCACCCAGAGGCATACTCAGTGGGGGTGCAAATAGCCAGATGTACCCCCAAAAGTATCTTGTCTGGCATTAAAATTTATGTGACGCCATTTTTCTAGTTTAAAACAGGGGATGTGCGTTGGCACAATTGCGAGGGACTTTGGGTAACTTAGCCTTCCCCAGAAGAATTCTGCCACCTACCCGTAAAGGAAAGGAAAATTACAAATGAATAGCTTACTATATGTAAAGCATTGGGGTGAGGCTATAGCGCCCCCCGACCTAGAGACTAATTAACTTATCATGATATATGCCCCGAAAAATAGGGATGTGCTACTAGTACTGCATTATCAATTTATGTATTTACGTGTACAATTGTTAATCATTGGCGTATCAAGCATGAATGTCTGGGGGGGGGATAAACCACCTTTAGCCTCCCCCTAATTATGCCAATGTTCTATTTTCAGCCTGGTACTGTTGGCCTTGCCTTAAAGCACAGCATGTGGGTCCTTAGCCCCTTCTCGCAACCCCAATAATTTGGAATAAATTTCAATTTTACATATATTTTATTGTATATAATTTGTGCCCCCCCCCTAATTTTGAAAACTCTATATTCCTGATCAGAAGGGCATTAAACCTTGTAACAAAACTAATTGGTGCTACTGCACGAGATGTTATCCACTGGATTCTATCCAGTGTTTCCAAAACCGGCAATCAGCACAAAGTGACTAGCCACCATGTTGTTTACAGTGGGTTTTTTAATCCTCCCCCCATGACGTTGAAAATCCTGTTTATTCATATTTTTTTATGGATTACGTCTGCAGTAAGACTATTTCCTTGCCACAAATATTTGCCCCACAATCTAGGTGAGTACTCGCTTTTGGCTTTCCGGGATTTTTGTGACAGAAACATTATTCTGATTCGTGGGTACTCTAATCCCATATGAACAAATAGCAAAGGTGCAGCCCAAAGTGAGGGGGGGGCATGGGGTCTCCCCCTACAGCCCCTTCACTTATACATCCCCTTCACTGATTCAGGAAAATTACAAAAAATTCCATGAACAACATGACTGGTCACTGCATCATACAGACATACTTGACGTCAGAGTATATCATGTCACAATCCCATCTAGTGCAATTTTTAGCGATTTCTAGAGCACAAAGAGGAAAGTTAGTAACGTGTCATGCAGTGTCACCCATATTTTATCTACCTGCAAGAAATTCAGGTTTAGATTGAAGTTGTAGTGAATGCTTGCTGTTTATCTGTAGTCTCACATTTGATTCTCCTGTTCACAGAAGTTTGAATTCCTAGGACTATCACGTCCATGTTACCACTATCACGATACTTGATTCGAGGCACTGATATAAATTCGATCGTTTTAACGAAGAAACAGTTTTTGTACAAAAATACCCGTTACGTTAAGAAATTTAAATTAAGCAAATTTTGTAATCTTGTCTTAAATTAGCCATAAATATAAAACTAAAAAAAATACAGCAGGAAAAATACTTCATATAATTCCAAACACATACAGGAATGTTACATAAATTGCAAGTAAATTTTTACTACCAAATTAAAAAGAATGCATTATGTATTTTATATCACTCTGTTGAAATCTCCAGCTCCATTGACAAAATTAGTCGAGCAGGTAGTGGCATCTAATGGTAAAAATGCGCATCCGCTATACTGTAAATCTTGACCTAGTGTGATCTGGGTCTGCCCCTTCATCATAAAACACAAATTTTATTGACAGCTGTATGTGTGTATATAATTCAGTGGTGTAGCATGACCTCAAAAGCGGGCCAAATGTGCATCGTTCCCCAACCACCCACCCACCTCTTGCATAAGAAAGTCATAATTCATATATATATTATCATGATATATGGATGAATTCATTCTCCCTCAAGGGAGGTATATGGAAGGATGTTGAGCAGTTGGAGATGGCCCACTTTTGAAGTCACATTACGTTGCTGATATGTGTGTATATATATATATACACTATTGGACTCTCCATGCATTGAAATTCAAGATTCCCTGAAAAAGTCTTGATGTATAGAAATGTTTTTTCTGTGCAATGAATGGGGACTTCAAATTACTGGGTTCACCAAAACTTCAATATATAGAGAATTTCAATACAGCCATGTCTCATTAGCATGGATACTCACCATGATACCCTCGCCAACAAAAAAGCATGTATGAATTGTTTATATTATCCGTAAAAGGTAAGACCCTATTACCATAAAATTTATTGATCTAGGAAGCATTTCATGTTAAAATAGTTCCACTGTATATTCAATTACGTTTTGTTGGCATATTATCTGTAGATTTTAGAATACCCTCTAGTGACAGTACAGATGAATCCCATGCTTTGTCACCAACTCCTTCCGGCGATGTCGCCAAAGCTTGCGCTATGCTCTTCAAATGGACTGGAGAATTTTCAGACATAGCTCTGTCCTTTTCATGTGCATGTTCGTTGTAAAGCGGATGAGTGTAGCATCTTCGTTGCCATTTTTTTATGCTGGAGATTGTTGTCAGACATATTTCGTGTGCTGTAGCATTTAGAAATGGGTGAACAACTGAAAGTTTTTTTTTTATGAAGGAATTCCGTAGACAAATAATACCATTTTGATTCATACTTTGCAGAGTTATTTGGAGACAGCATCATACCGATAAGCCAGAGAACATGTTTCCGGCTTTCTTGACAACCATTAAATTATCTTCCTCACACAATCCTGATGCTGAACATAGATAAGTATTTTAAAAACATTCTTTTAATAAAGAATGGTCAATTGAGGAGGAAGGGGTTAGAGGAGGTATGGTTGATTGATTGATTGTTTGGCTTTTTTATGGCGCAAGAGCATATATGGAAGGGAGCGGTTCGAGGAGGTATGGCAGGAAGAGGTTTGGAGGGGAAAAGGGGAGAGGAGGTAGAGGGAGATGAGAGGAATGTCAGTGATGAGAAACAGACTCGTACTTCGCAAATCGGCGTTGATCAGCTGTTTGACTTGTACTCTGCAGAGTATATGTGGAGGCGGCGTCACAAAGACGAAGTGGAGGAAATGATTCCAAAAGCCATAAAAAATCAGACGCTTAAAGACAGCAGTTTTTTTGGTTAAAAAAATCTGAAAAGAGTATAATAGGTAGTAAACAGTATAACAGGTAATTACTCCTTAAAAAAACATGGCGGCAGGAAAGCAAGTACGTAATCTGGGAAGGTTGCCGGCAGGGTTGCCACACCTTGGTGACAAATCGCACAGTGGTGGTAGTACAGATACTGTCCCACAAGATCAATTTTCCCCTAGAAACATGAAGGAAAGTCGCTGTAGGCCGGGTTTTGACGTCAGAAATTTTAACACGTGATGTCCCACAGGGTGGAGCATCATACAGTGTTTCTCTGTGGCGGTGGTAAGACGTTTATGGAAGTATTGCAGTGCTTAGGAAGACGTCGGAACATTTCAATATGGATTTTTTTGTTCAATTGCGGTTGAAAGGGAAGAGGAATGTTGTTGGATTGGTTTGTGGGAGAAGGTTTATTTGGTTTGGAGTAGAAGGACCCGATTTGCAAGGTATGCTAGGCCTAACGTGGATGACTGTGTAGTTAAAGAGGTGAAGTTATCTGACAGATAAAAGGAATAAAAGTTAGTATGCCGTTTTTATTTTGTTCGCTGCACTGAGAAAAAGGAGCAGGGGGAGGGGAAGAGATGGAGGAAAAGAGGAGAAAGGTTAAGAGGCAAAGGGGATGCAGGTTGGGAGTAGAAAGGGAACAGGAGAAAGGGATTAGAGGGTTAGGGGGGAGTAGGCAGAGACGGCCAAAAAAACAGGGGTTGGGAGGGGGAGGATAAAGAATATGAGGTTAGAGGGGTATGGGTGAAGGAGTTAAAGAGAGCAAAAAGAGCGGTAGGAGTGAAGAAGAGGGAGAGGGTAGGGGTGAAGGCTGGGTGTAGGATGGAGGAAGGAAAGGGGCGGAGCCTGTATTGAGACGTAAGCAACATGGCGGCAAGCCAAGACAAAGTTGCCAAGTGTATTGGAAACACTTCTCACTAAAAACGAAATGGAACAGTATGTGTACTAGCGCCCGCACAGGGGATGAACATGTAGTTTGCCCCATTAGCGTAACTACGGTGGGGTTAATAGTCGCTTGCCCTCACCCCAAAATAATAAAACGTCAAATACAATGTGGGAAGTATATACAAATGAGATTAGACTCTCCATATTTCGAGGATAACTACACCAATAATTATGTTATTTATAACAACATTACGACTCCTACTTCCTTCCGGTACCGATTATGTAAGTATTCGTGCCCTGAAGAGTCATAAGTCCGGGATTGCAACCCAATACTCGAATGACTCTGCTAGATATATTGGTTACTTTCGGAATAATAGCCGTCATTGCAACAATTCTACAAAAAAAAAACTTTTGTTTTCTGCACAAAGGTAATGAAATCACTTTCGAATTCAGAAAATTCGTTTCGAAATTTGTTTTTAGTGCAATGGGTTGTTACTTTCCCCCCCTCTTTTACTGTAGGAAGAGCTTTGTTTTAAGGACTTCAACGAATCACCATTGCTGTTTGCTGTTATGCAAGAGTTTGATTGGGAAGGTTGGCCTCTGAGAATGGCTCTGTGTTCTGAGTAGAGAGATGCTGAATCTGTAGCAGATATAGGAGGTCTATTGTTAATCACGTGCCAAAGGGGGGGGGGTTCGCCCCCAGTCTCGAAAGTGGAGAGGCGGAAGGTATATTTTCCCTCCACTATCGAGGAATACTATTAAAATTTTAACTTCAAAAATAACATTAAACATTGCCACTAATGTAGCAAAGCTGAAAGAACTTTGGATTCTAATTTCATTTCTTGTCAATAGATGTCGCTACTATACCGTTAACAGTGCTGCCGTAATAGTCCGTTAACAGTGTCTCCTGACGTATCTATTGTTAAAAAAATTAGCGTCTCTTTACCTGTATATTTTTTTTCAGTCTTTGTGAAACTATCGATCTTAAAGCGTGTACTTTGTAAAATCAGTAAAATAGTAAATCTTTCAAATGATTGTTGTCTTGTGATGAACTTCATTTGAACTATTTAATTAACTAATTAACATCTAATCGGGCACGTGCCGATAGGGGTTTTGTGGCCTCCCCCCAGTCTCGGAAGAGGAGGGGCGAAAGGCATAATTCGTCCCCACCACCACTGAGGAATACTATTAAAATTTTAATTTCAAAAATATCATTAAACATTTCCACTAATGTAGCAAAGCTGAAAGAAACTTAGATTTTAATTTCGTTTTCTGTCAATAAATGTCAGCACCATATCGTCAATAATACTGTTCTGAGAGTGCCCCGCTAGTGTATCTATTGTTAAAAAAAAATTAACCTCTCTTCACTTGACATTTTTCCAGTCTGGGTGCAACTATCGATCTTAAAGCTTGGTGCTCTGCGAAATCAGTAAAATTGTAAATCGTTCAAATGGTTGTTGTTTTGTAATTCAGTTTATTTTAACTATTTAATTAACTAATTAACATCTAATTAACAATTAATTTATCTAATTCATATTTTATAATAACTGGTGGGGATTTGTGACAATAGATGGCACAACCAGTTTGTCGCCGTAAAAGATCTCTTGTCCTCCCCCCACTTCTTCCACTTTCCAAAACGTTGTTACGTCCCTGTCGATTGACGAATAAATATGTCATGGATGTTTCCGATGATATCCACAGCAAAAAATCGAAGGGTACAGGTTTGTTGTGGATATGGCGCAGGACGATGGCAATACAGCTTGATACGGGCCTTCGAGTATGGAATTCCATACTCGAAGATACGGCTAATTAAAGACGCACCGGCCACTAACATGCTCCCAAATCACTGTTGTTAGGTAGAGAAACGGGTTCCATGGGATTCAATCGTTTCTCCTGACCGTCTTTCGTTCCAATCACTGTCGGATTCAAGGGTGGGCAATGGGGCGATCGCGCACCCCCTTGAGACTGGAACATATCATGGGAAAATGAAATTAAAATACCGGACACGTGACTAAAAATAAGAATCGGAAACAAATCGCCCCGCCGTGAAGAATTTCTGTGTCCGCCCTTTGTTCCAGTTACCCATGGCAAAGACGTTGGAAGGAAATATGCCTATATTCTTTTCCTTAACTCACTAGGTCTTCTACAGCTACAATCAGGAACTTATCAAAGCCGCTTTAGCTCAGCCCCTTCAGCACTGGGAATACCGAGTTGCGTTTTCCATCCAACACTTACAGAAGCCTGTGCGCAAATAAAGGATGTCGATCAAGAATTAACAGTGGATGCGTTTCAAATTATACAACAGAAATAAAAATCTTTAACCTAATTATTTCTTATTGTTTTATTAAACTTGGCATGAAAAAAAGTATTCTATTACCACATAAGCTGTTTTTTGTATGAATAAACAAAGTTATGAACGGATTACAAAAAATAGAAGAAGTTTTTGTAATGTTTGATCCCCTTGATCTGACTACTGCACTAAAATATGATATGCACTCCTATGGGCGCGATATGTGTTTGTTTTTGTTTTTGTTTTTGACGCGAATACTTCTGTAAATTCATTCCATTACTGGACGATATCTCAAAATTCTTGATGCAACATTTGCATGTACTGCATTCAAAACCATTGAATAAATCCGAAACTACAAATTAGACTAGAATGATTCAGGTTCTAACTGTTATTGTTGCATTATGCCAAACCATAGTCACCGCCGTGCATGCTCAGTATGCCAGGGACAGGGCTAGACGCGAAACGAACATTTGGAGCGTCCGCGGAAATTTCCAATCAGTATAACTTAAGACTCCGAACAGCTACTGCGCTGATCCTGGTCTCAAATGGTATATCTAAATTAAATTTACACGTTCCATATTCATATCAAAATATTGAACCAGTTTTAAATAGTGAAAAAAATTAGAACAAGGAAAAAAAAAAAGAAATTCTCAGTGTCTGCAGAAACTCGCGCAAATGCTAACATGAAATATACAAGAGGCATATCATCGAAAAGGTCAGCAATTATCCCGGTATGTACCATGGTTAGTCATAGTGAGTGACTGAGAATGTCAAAAGGCGCTGGGCACCCAAAAATGCGAAAGTAGGCGGCGAGGTCAACGACGGTTTCTGTGTAACATTAAATGTATCACCATTTCTGAGATCCATTGAACCCTGCTACCACAAATGACGTTGGATTGGAAACGCATTCACGTCAATCTCTCGCCTTCGCATCTCATCACAGTCACAGATTTTTCCTTTTCCATATATGATAAATAATTTTCAAAGCTTGAGAAAACATTAAAGTGGCGTAGTCGTAATGCGTTTAGTTACTTAAAATTAATTGTTGTTCATTTCAATTGATAATTAGCGTTCTCGGATTTTCTTAAGAATCATATCCTGGGTTTTAATGCTCTAATCCGATGCTTCCCAACCTTTTTCAAGCCGCGACCCACTTTCATAGTAGCCAAATAATCCGTGACCTCCTTTTATGGTAACTAAAAAATCTGGGACCCACCTCTGTAAGCCGCAGCCACATTTGCGCAATAAAATCGTTTCTAACAGAGTAAAGAATCATTAAATATAGTCTATATGTTTTATTAATTATATATATATATACTAATTTATATTACAGATATAAAGTTAACAACCGTTAGTAGAACATTGCAATGTGTGTAGCCATGTTGTTGTAAAAGCGTTGGAAACATTTGGTATGACATTCCTTACAAAAATAATTGCAACTAAAAATAGTTGTGGCGACCTCCACCCCACCCTAGAAACAAATTGGCGACCCCTTTGAGGGTCACGACCATTTGGTTGGGAACCATTGCTCTAATCGGTAGGTGTCCGGATTCCCTGGAAAGCTGTTGTTTGCCGTCTTGGTAAGTCCTTAATACGAACATAAGGATCACAAAGATGGTAAGTCCTTAGCAGCATGGGTAGATTTACCATTTTGCCACCCCAGGCTACTTTTTTTTTTTGTGCCGCCCCTTCCTACCTGTGTGCCCCCTTCCCAAACAGTGGTAGGAACGTAAAAATCGTTACATTCACTATACGCCAAAAAATGTTGTCTTGACAGTAAATATGTAAAAACAAACAAAAAACTCATGAATGAAACAATATTAACTTATATTGAAGTATTATTTCTTTTTGGTATATAATAAATCAAATTCAATTTTATTGTAATAAATTTTAATTTTAGCAAAAAAATAAAAGCCTATCGAACACTGGTATTTAAATGGAAAGCATGACGTCTAGCTTTCTTCTCGGCAAAACATCTGATTATATATATCATTGTATATCTATTTATGATAGTGATTTTGTTATATCAGACTCAATACACAAAATTTTGCCGCCCTAGTCTATAGCCTAGTATAACCTATTGGGAAATACGGTACTGCTTAAAAGTGAACCTAAGGCTCAGGAAGATCGTAAGTCTTTAAGAGTGAATCTAAGGCTCAGGAAGACAATAAGTCCTTAACAGTGAACCTAAGGCTCAGGAAGTTCAACAAGATCGTTTGAAGCAAAGCAAATGCGTACTAATAACACAACTTCTTTTAATACCTGTAATGTGTATTAAATGATATTTTTAGAGCCGTCTGGAGAGGCCCTGCAGTAGTGCAACAGGAACTTGCTAGACTGCACGTTATTATCCCGAATTTAACACGCAACAATGTTAAAAGACGCACGTACGAACCAACTGCACACTATAGTTCAGAGGTCAATTCCCCAGGGCCTAGTGTTTCTCAACTGCCCGGCAGCGGCTCAGTACTGCGCCCTAGGACTAATTATACCGGGCCACGAAGAATTCTCCTGAAAATTTTGATTTTAGTTTTCTAAGCAGCTTTTATGAATAAATATTTTATCGTGAAAATATTCCGAGAAGAATAGTATCGAATGCGTCGATAAAATCAGACCCAGAACGCCTAAATAACATCTGTGCAGCAATTAGCAATGACCAAGCGGTGTATATTTAAATATGTGAGTACGCACGAAAAATCGGCAGTTTTAAGCTATCGAAATCTTTTAGCATTCAAGAAAGTGTATTTTGTTCGTCATGCAGAGCCGGGGCCAACCTGGGGCCGGAGGGGGGGCTTGAGCCCCCTTGGAAAATTTTTTTTATCAACATAAATTATTATAATTTTTTTTTTTAATTTTTTGTTCTACACAGAATTATGGTGACGGAAATTGTTCTTTGACATTAAAATTGTATTTAAAAAAGATTTTCTCAGTTTATCGTGTGTATATTATGCTATTTGTAAAAGTACAAATCATTGTCTAGTCAAGCGATTTTCAACCGGTGATGCTTGCAGAAAGAAGTGAGTCAGATTGGACCCGTATCGGCTAGGGTTGGTCCTGGTCGTATGCGGCATATTTAGACCAGTAGGCTCTTCCAATACGTTTGTCTGTTATTATTTGACATCCCATTTCCTTAAGGCAATGGAAAGAAAGGGGGTATTTTATGCACTGTACAGATTAATCTGTTTATGGAACATTTTTCGTTTCCGCTTGCAAAATTAAAAGAGTAGGGTACTTGGCATTTACCAAGCCTAAGACGTTGTAGGTACGTAAAGTGGTATCAGTATTCAAAGGAAAATTGAAAAGGGGGGTCCTTACTTTCGGCTTGAGCATTTATGTTTTATATGAAG